>CM051505.1:4411739-4425787 GCA_028031935.1 Paedocypris micromegethes | reverse complement strand
CTTGAATTTCACTAATGTGTTTTCAAGGCCTTGAAAGTGCTTGAATTTTAAACGAAGTGCTTGAAAATGCTTAAAATTTTAATTGTGTGGATTGTGGAAACAAGTCGTCTTATGAGCAGTGTCTCTTCTCAACCTTCTTAATGATTGGCACATGTACAGTCGTTTGAAAGAATGAATCAATATAATGCGTTAAAAATAAATATCGCTATTGAGAATTTGAAATTAACCGCTTGCGTTAACGCGCTAATTTTGACAGCCCTACTTTAAATGTAAATTTTACGACAAGGTGCTGGAAAAACTTGAACATGGACCTTGAAAAGTGCTTGAATTTTATCTTTCCGAAAGTGTAGGAACCCTGTTTGTTTTGTTTTGTTTTTTTAACGTTTTTGTATCTTCTGTAAAAAAAAAATGGCACAAAGTGATTGATTCACACTCATACTGGGTTCATTTTTAATACACATTCCACCTCCATCCACCCGTTTGTTCTCAGAATGTTCTGGTGACTGGATCCGTGGACTGCAGCCTCTGTGTGTGGGATCTCAGGAGCGTCCGACAACCTCTTACTCGGATGATGGGACATTCTTACGCCATCCGACGCACAAAGGTAGTGTTTGTTTGGTAGCCTTTGCTTTTCCGTGACTTTCTGGACACTAACCCGATTGCTTTGATGAACCCTGCAAGTCCAGTGAGTAATGAGGCACGTGGAGCCGTCCGATGGTGTGAAGCTCAGCGTGATTCTTTTAAGGCCTCGGTGTAATGGAGTTGGAATAATGGAAGCACCTGTAAAGCCCAAACACTCGGCAATTACATAGATTACAGAGTTCAGCGCACTTGGCACCTGACCGGTCTGATGCTCGACATGTGGTTTCCTACACGCCGATTCTTCCCATTTTCTTATGGTTTCCACACAAGAGAGCAGAAATGCACTTCACCAGCACTGGGAGTAAAAACCGCTCCTTCCACTTGAAGGGAATAGCGCGATTGTTTCACGTAATGGTTTTGTTCTGGTCTTTCCCATCAGGTTTATTATATATGTGTGTGGTTGCACTGGGAATAAGAGAAGCGCCGTGAAGCGTGAGATTGTGTGTTGTTGGATCAAATTAAATTGCTTTTTAAATGATTCTAGGTTTTTGTTTTTCTTTTTTGATGGTCTTCTTATGATGTGCTGGTTCACGTTATGTTTTTTTTTACACTTTTTTTTTTGTTTTCTTTTTGCTACAATACTACTTCTGCAGTGACACAAGATGATAGGTGTATTATTTTAATTTAATTTAATTTAAATAAGAAGTGGTTGATTATATCTTTAAGTGATTAAACAATAATGTTTTACTCTGGGACCAAAGGGGAAAAATGTTTTTTTTTTTTTTTTAAATATTTTTAATATTTTTCACAATTTAAATGAAAGCTTGTATGAGTTCAAATTATACATGAAAAAAACAAAAAAAATGAATTGTGATAATATATATTGTAAAAAGAAATTATAATTGAAATGAATAAATGCATTCTTTTTTTTGTCATTTCTAGTTTAGCCCTTTTATCAAGACCGTTCTCGCTTCCTGTTCCTATGATTTCACAGTCAGGTAAGTCGTCTTTTGGTATAATTTTCATGCTTTTGACCGGATTATTTTTATTTTCATGAAATGGCAACATTATATATTTTGTTGATTCACATTTGTCTCTCACGTTCTAAGAATAAGAAAACTTGTAAAATCTGAGTAAACTGAGGTTTAATCAGAACCTACATTTCTGTAATCTTTTTAGAAAAGTAACCGTACCGTCGTACTTTAAGTATTAAAAAACAATTTTAGCAGATTAATTTATTCATAGTTAAATTTATTCCTGTTAAACAAGTTTGTTTTCTCTGGGAATTAAACCCAAGCTCGGTTGTGTCTGTGGTTCATAGAAATGGGAAAGGTTTTCTTTTTTCATCACAGTATTTTACGTAAAACATTATTTCCCCACTGTACTCTTCAGAATCAGCTCATTTTAGAGTTTTCTCGTGATCTTTTGGATGAACAGAAGTCTGGATCACTCCTTACTCTCTTGCAGAGGTTTCATTCTTAATGGATGGCTGAGCTTTTATTGAGCGTGTAGTTGATTTTTTTTGGAGGAGAGGATCCAGAGGACGTGTCTGTAGGATTCTTCCCAGCTAATTTAAACAAAAGCTATTTTTTGTCCTTCACAATCACAACCGTCATGCTGGATGTGATTTAAATAAAAAGCTCGGTTTACTCTCCATATTTAACTCAATTATTCTCTTGAGCCTTAGCATCGATTGTGCTTCAATCTTGACATTTTAGACCGTGATGGACATATTAATTATAGCAGCGATTGTATTTCAGGGAACTTTTTTTTTTTTTTCTATTATTAGTTGTCCTCAACAGAAATTGTTCCCGGCTGATTGAATTAACATATTCTGATTTAATCTCTTCTATCACAACCATTAGGCTTTTGCAATCTATGTTATGCTGATGTAGACATGCTGGTGGTGTTTCTTAATAGAACATGCGTTGCTAACATAAGCCTTCAAAGTGTGACCACAGGTCCCAGAGCGTTGGCCCACATTTTGTTGGAAAATTCAGAACACACACACACACACACACACAGGAACCATTGTCACTTCTGTTTTGGTCCACGATTCAAACCTATGACCCTTTGGTTGCAAGTCTTACTCTACTCTTACTCTGCGTAGTCTAACTACAAGGCCACAATTACCCACGTAGAGATTGATCTGCTCATCTGGGTTAAATTGATATTTGCTTTGGCTTAAGGGAAAAGATCACGGCCCGCCGTTTATTTGTGATGACCTCCTTCACAATGAGAATTGACTTATGCTTTGAGCATTTGTACCACCAATCCGTCACCGTGTGACCTTATCGTACTGATGATGTCTTTTATTTTCACATTTTTGGAGGCATTTTCTGTACCCGGAACATTTTTCAGACTTTTGAACGTGTCTACTTTTTATTTGAACGTGTCTACGTCTATATTTGAACATTTCAAATCAAATTCAAATTTTATTTGTCACATACAAATTATGAAATGTGTTTTTTGGTCGTTTAAACCTAGGGATGGGGGAGGTACAACAAAATGTGCAAGGGGGGAAATACAATAAAAATATAAAGAATAGAAAACGATAAAACAGGGTATAAAGATAAAATATGCTATTCAAAATGTGCAAAGTAAATACCAAAGAGGTTAAAAAAACAATAGAAATACGCTATAAAATAAAATATGCTATTCAAAATGTGCAAAGGAAATACGAAAAAGGTAAAAAAAAAAAACAATAGAAATACAATAAAAACAAGATATGAAGATAAAATATGAATAAACATACAAAAAAAATACATATCTAGTGTCGGGATTCGAACCTGCATATATTTGGACGCAAGGTCAACTTCCTTCCACTAGGCCAGCGATTTTAAGTCACTCTCTTAACGTTCATTTCGGCAGCTATTGGGCCAATACATTTAAAGAAAGCGATTTTATTAAACGAAAGAGGAGCTGGAGCATGTGTTCATAGTAATCGGATCTAAAGTGGCCACTAAAGTGAAGCATTGAAGAGAAAGGAAGTGTATTTCTGACTGGCCTTAGTAAATAATGTTCTCGAGCCACCTGTTGCCACACACAGGCTTTGCTGTTTGCTTAAGCTGATCTGTAGTACTTCATTCAGGCCTGGTTCACTAGAGATAAGGTTTCCTCTTTCATACACTACACATTGCGTTTCTGTGTTGCTATGACCGCACTTAATATACTTGCGTGCTATTAAGTGCCCTTCCTTAAATAAAGTTTTTCCAGGTATTTAGGGACAGAAAATAATTGACCTAAATCTTTGAATATTTTAACGCTTAAACCGAATTTGAATATGCCATAAATATTTGTGTGTTTTACTTTACTTTACTTTACACTCATTTGGCTTTTATCCAAAGCGACTTTTTCCCCCTGAAAATTTGATTTTAACATTTATGTCTTATTTATGTTACTGTTTTGCTCTAAAACAGCCATGAGGTATTTAATAGGATTTATGCTATTGTAATGTTGTCACAGTTTGGTGTCGTAAGGGGCGGAGTCAATGAAAACCATATTAATGTATCAATGTACATAGTTTTATTTAATTGAAAGGTCAAGTTCAATTTAGAGCAGCTGTAAAAATTAATTTATTAGTAAAAAAAACTTAATAGTTTAATAGTATGTCATCGATTAGTATACTAAAATGTAAATTTATATAGTACATTAGTATAATAAATAGTATACAGTATTTATATAGTATATTAGGTATACAGCATATTAGTATTTATACTATGTTTTTAAATACTATGTATTTATAGTATGTATATTATTGGTATACTAAATAGTATATTTGTATAATACGTAAGTATGCAATATAGTATATTTGTATAATTTATAGTATATTCACGTGTATAGTATATTAGTATACTAAAATGTAGTATATTTATATAGTATATTAGTAAAATAAATAGTATATTTTCAAAACTTCATAAAAGTCATATACGTGTTGTCTCTTTTAAAGAGAAAATAAGCCCAGGGAGAGCATCTTCTAGCTTTCTAACTTTAAAAAAAAAGTTCGCACTGTATGTGTAAACCGTACACAAAAAATCATTGAAACAAATGAAAATACGCTTTGCTTAAAAACCAGGCTCTGGTGACTTTCACGCCCAAGGAGATGTACCAGCGAGCTGATAAATATTAGCTTTCAGCGCTTCATGGCGATGTTAGTATTAATGCCTGCCTAATGCTTTCCTACAGACAGAGAGCTTTCTTCAGAGAGCTTATTTCATTACATTTGCTGAATGGACCCTGGAGGCCTGGTGAGGCAGGGCTGCGTCAGGCCCCGTCACAGAAGACAAACTGCTGTTCAATTAGCATGATTGCCTTTTGCTGTTCTGCGTCCACAGATTCTGGGATTACTCCAAAACCCAGCCGCTGCTGGAAACCCTGGAACACCATTCTGAGTTTGTGTGCGGCCTGGACTTCAGTCTCCACGTCCCTAACCAGGTAAACTCACACTCACTGGTGTAAGTTAGCTTCAGCCTGGTTGTACAACAGTCATTTCAATAGAGTTTAATGTGTGATGCAGTGATAATGTTAGTCTCTGATTTATAATAATACAAAACACAAATAATACAGTACAAATATTAATATTAAATACTGGTGCAAGCAGCAATGGCGGGGTGCCAGCCTTTTATTATTGAGTCCCTATTGGAATTAACCATTTCAGATAGGCTAGTTAGTACAATAGTTTAACATAAACTCTTGATCTTCATCCTTATAAAGCTTCCCTACAATGATCCTAACATCATCCTTATAATGCTCTGATTGGCTGGTGAATAAATTACCCATTTGGATTGGTTCTAATTGCTATGGGATGTAGCCAATGTTTTAACCAGCTGTAAAAGTTGCATAATTCCATGATTTACAAGTCAAGTAATATCCAATTTACTAAATAATATTTTCAGTTTATTACTGCGCTTAAAATCACATTTCATGTTTTACTTCAAAAATTAATATTCATGACTGCATTGATCGATTTTGGTTCATATGCCATTCATGGAAGCTAGATCAACACAATAATCGAAAGGAAGATGTTTGATCTGAATAAAGTGATAAAAGTAATCTTGCCTGTGTGACTTTGAGTTTAGGAGTCACTGAGATGAACAACATGATTTGTTCGTCCTGCAAACTTAATTCAAATAAATTTCATTTGTAATGAGAGCATTTGTTTCTACCTTAAGGTCACTGACTCCTATTTTTCCTTTTTACATTTCTTTTCATCATGTTCATATCTTCTTTTTCATACTTTCTCTTAACTGACATCATATTTTCCCTTGGAATCAAACCCACAACTGAACACCACACTGCCCTAGGAAGACGGCTATGGAGCTAACAAGGAGACTAGCAGTCCGTATTCAAACTTGACCACATCTGAATGTCTAAATGCACCGATCTGATTGGCTGATTAGCAAAGTGTAGCCCTATTTTGCTACAACATTGTCAAACAGCAATCAGAGTACGGTCCTTTGGCTCGTGGTTGTCCCGTGTTCACTAAAGGTCTGGCTGAAGTCAGGCGTCCAGTACCCAGCACTTCGGCTCTCGGGGGAACTGCGTGTCTGACGCTAGCACTCACGGTGATGAAGAAAAGCCAGACTTGTCAATGAACCATCAGTGAGCTGTCTGCAGGAAACCCGCCTCGGTTCCCCGGCCAAGCTTTTTTGTTTTTTTTCAAGCTCCATTCTTGCTTTATTTTGTCTTCACTGCGGTCAGAGCGGTCAAAGTTAATGTTGCAATCTTTAGTTTGCGCATGGCATCAATCTGATTTGTTCCGTGTCAATATTCGCAAACCAGAAACATTTTTAGATTAGTTTATCACAGATGGGCGATGCTGGTGAACATGAACCTTTATATATATTTATATATATATATACATACCGTATTTACGAGAATATAAGCACTCCAATTTTCTTTCTAATTTTTGAAGCTCTAAAACTTTGGGTGTGCTTATATTCGCATATTTCAAATACTCAAACACACTGTCTTTTTTTCAATGTGCACAAAAAAAACTATCATTCGATAGTTTTTCTAAACTTTATTCTATAATTATTGTATTAAAATAAATTTGGTTTTGTTTTTTAGAATCAAACTGTTAACATCATATAACATTAATAAAAAGCAGATTGGCCATGAACATTTGTCGAAAGGTGTTTTTTGTTACATGAAAGATGAGTATATTGTGTAAAAGTGTTAAATATTATTTAAATTTAAGATACGCATTACAATTTAAGCCAAAACAGATAAAGCATTTATGCCATGCCATCGGATTGCATTATTATAATGCCATTTTTGCGCACTTGCTGGCTTTTTTTTTGCTCACTTCAGCAATTTTGACTCCGTTCGCATAGAATTTTTGGCACTGAGTAGTTTTTCCTTAATGGTTCCTTTACGATTATTTTGTTGGAAAGCTTTCAGGCTTATACGTCGTGCATATTTTGGAGAATTGCAGGTCTGTGTGGTGCAGTGCATCATCTCGGTGCCAGAATTGGGTTTCTTTGTCTTATTGTCCGATCGCAGGTGGCTCCTTCAAGAGCTTTTTCTGTCCTCCTCCTTTCAACTCTTTTGTCGATACAATGTTCAAACTCCCTTTGTTGGTGATGAGATTGTAACTGGTACTTGTGAAGGAGCCAGACTCAAAGCTAATCTACACCCGCAGCCGGTGCTCTGCACTTACACCGTCCATTTACACCAACCTGGAGAGTTTCTTGCTTGAATGAGGAAACTTCTTTATCAGCTGACTGCCATTCTCTTCGCCACTGCGGGATCCCACTCTGCGTCTGGTTCTTCAGCCGTGGTGTCCTTGTCTTCCATTCAGGCTCTTTCCTGCTCTTGCAGTAATTAATGACGGACTTTTCTTGCTCGGCGGTTGAGTGGATTGTTGCAGCGCTCTAGAGTAATGAGATACGGAGAAATAGACTTGCAATAAAGTGAAGCAGACCTTTGCTTTGCCATCATTGGATTATAAAATCACTCGATTATGAAATATAAAGTGGCATTTTATCCCGTGAGGTTAAACATGATTGAAAGTGATTGTGAAAATATAGAGATGCCCAGTCTAATGAATTACGGACCAACTTTGAATAGAATCGGAATTGTATTTGCCATTGCTTGGATTGCGCTAGTTTAAACTCAAGTGTCAAACATGAAGTTTTTGACTGCAAAAACAGACAAAACGCGAATGCCAGCACAAATTTAAATTGTGCTCTGCTTTGACAAAATGGCAATTACGTCACTCGAAGCGACTTTATTTTTGTCTGTAGTACTGTACAGACGGAACTCTGACTTGCAGAAAGTTTTGCCTTTAGTTTTATTGTTGTGCTTTTCAACAGCAATGAAAAAAAATCTATTACTGAATATTGGCTTGTTGGTCAGCATTAACAGTTCGTCCACAATTCCACCATTTTGTTTTTATAATAAACGTTTCTCTCTCTTTGGCATCAATGTAGAGTGATGTCACTGCCCATTCGATTTTAGCCCACCACGTAGTAGCCCCTCCCACTGGCACTGATTGGTCGGTTTAGTTCTCTATTCCTCAAAATCAAGGGAACACTTTTTTTTGCAGATGATTACGACGTTTTTGTGTGAATTTTAACACATTTGCTCCACTGACCACGTCATAAATTACAACTTGCAAATTCTTTCAAATTTTGTAATTTCGAATCATTCTAAAGTCCACAATATTAGTTGAAATCTCTTTGGCTTTTTATGATTGCTCATTTTTGGGCTCAAATTATCAATGGAATTTGATTTTTTTTTTATGTAATCACTGAATTAGTGTACATTTATGTTCTCGATTGATGCATTTCAGATAAATGTACTTTTATGTGCAACCTCGGGGCTTCAAAAATCTTTGAAGCGGCATCAAAAGAGAGCATTAGTTTTCACGCGTTTGGAGTCTCTCAGCATATAAAGCTAGTATTATTGTGCATCTGATCTTTCTGAATGGTCTCTTTGTTTTTTCATGTATTATAGATCTCATCAATGTTTGCTTTTCCTTTCTGACATTACTGTTAAACTGACCTTTGTTGTTCTACTGTTGTTTCTCTCTCTCTCTCTCTCTCTCTCTCTCTCTCTCTCTCTACTCCCCCTCTGTCTTTTTTTCTTTCTTTTTATACATGTATACATTTGTGTTACATATATGCTTAAATATAGACTGTATATTATATTTATATTATTGACAATATATTGACAAAATTATTCATATATACCACCATATATTTATTTTTATATATAAACATATCTATATTAATATGTTGTAAAAATTTATATTTTTTCCCTTTCTTTTTAAATAATTTTTTCAGGTTGTGGACTGTTCGTGGGATGAGACTGTAAAATTGTTCAGCCCATCCTGCCTCGCAGGCTCTTAACGGCGAGTGAAGTGTTGGACCAGTGATGCTGCAGGATCTCAGATTTATTTCACACAGTTTGCCAAGATTTCACTGCGTATCACTAACGACACTGATTAAAGAAAAGCCATCAGGAAACTTCTGAAGGTTCGAAAACGTTTCAAGTCAAAACCCGTGTGAAATTGAGAGTGCCTTAGTGTTTGTTATATTTTGGGGTTTATTTTGTTTAATTTGTCTTTCATTTTTAAATAATTTAATATCAGGCTAAATTGTCTGTTGACTGATTAGTAACTGTACATATATAAATGTGTGTGTGTATATATATATGTGTGTGTGTGTGTGTGTGTGTGTGTGTGTGTGTGTGTGTATTTGGCATCATGTGTCACACGTGTTTACTGTATTTATACATGTATTTATATATATATATATATATATATATATATACATACATGTACTTTTTATTTACTGTATATACTGTATCATAACATTAATCATGACATGTTAAGCAGTATGTATCGCAAATAGCAAGAGAAAAAATTGTAAAAGTGTGTAAATAATCATTAACCGTCATATCAAGATTTAAACAAGGAATTAACCTCAAGTTGAAGTTCAAACTAAAATAAAATTTTCATGACCTACTTTTCCAAAAGAAAAAAAAAGTGTGCGTGTGATTAAAATGTTGAAGGGGACCACCTCCTCCAGATAGCAAGAGTCATCCCCACATCCCTGCGCGAGAGATGAACGGATTGGCTGCTGCGGGGAACTTCACTTCAGACAGACAGACAGACAGAGCCGCATTTCTTCAGCACCACTCGGCGTGAGCGCGTTGTGTGAGTTCCGCACGCGAGGAGACTAGACGACCCCCGGGACCCCCGTGCGCGACACACAACATGGAAGTTTGCAAAGGACGCATGCTGGGCATCACGGTGGCGGTCGCTCACGGATTCTTCTCGGGATCTTTAAACATTTTGCTGAAGTTTCTCATCACCACCTACAGCTTCACGTACCTGACGCTGATCCAGTGCTTCACCAGCGGCACCGCGGCCATCACGCTGGAGCTGCTCCGGAGGCTGGGGAAGATAGACATCCCGCCCTTCAGCTGGCAATTAGTGAAAGTTTTCGGAAGTGTGTGTGTTTTGGCTACTCTGCAGTCCACCCTGACCCTCTGGTCGCTCCGGGGACTGAGTTTGCCCATGTATGTTGTGTTTAAGCGCTGCCTGCCCCTGGTGACGCTCGGGATCGGGGTGTGTGTGCTGAAGAACGGGCTGCCGTCTCCCGGAGTCATCACCGCCGTGCTCATCACCACCGGAGGAGCCGCGCTAGCCGGTACAACACACACACACACACACACCGGTTTGATCCGTGGACAGTTGGGTTGTTATTTGTGTGGAAGTTGCAGGTGGTTGTTATAAGAAAAAAAAACTAGACTGGACCATGAACTAATAATCATTGGAAAAATCAATTGCCAAAGAGAAAGAAATTAGTGGGAGAAAGAAAAGATGAAAAAAAAAAAGCTGCTTAAAACATGAATAAATATAATAAAATGATTGAAAAAAAAATCCGACTTTTAATTTCAAAAATAGCATAATTAATGTTTATAACTATATTATGGAAATAAACAGACAAAAGTTATCCGAATTTAAAAAAAAATCAATAAAAATTACATAGATTAAAAAACATGTTTAAATATTTAAACTATACAGATAGAAAATGTTTATGTCAGTATTTTTGACTATGTAATTAAAAAATGCATTGAAAGAAATTATATATAAGTATATATGAATATTACATATTAAAATTTAATTAAAAATCTATACTGAAATACCTGAGTTTGTAAAGAGAATCTGATGGGAAAAAAAATATCATTCCAATACAAGCTAATTTTCAGAGTTAATAAGTTAATTTAATGTTATGATGATAAAAAAAAAGACTTATAAATATTTATGTATGACCCAAGCTGAATTTGTTTTTTGAGACTATAGTCTGCTACTTTACCTTACTTACTTTACTTTACACTTATTACTCTTATTACTACTATGTAAATGCACACAAACACACACTTACACATTATAACAGTATATGACCATCATCCATTTCCATATAAAGACCTATGTCTATGTTTTACACAGGAGCCGGAGACCTGACCGGTGACCCTTTCGGATACGTGACGGGCATCTTAGCCGTGATCGTCCACGCCTCGTATCTGGTGCTGATCCAGAAAGTCAGCTCAGATAGTGAGCACGGCCCTCTCACGGCCCAGTACACCATAGCCATCGTGGCTACTCCCGTTCTGTTCATCTGCTCCATCGTCAGCATGGACGCCATTGACATGTGGACGTACGAGGGATGGAAGAACCCCTTCATCACCGGCATCTTCTGTTTTTGCATCGTCATCGGCTGCGCCATGAACTTCACCACCCTGCATTGTACCTACATCAACTCGGCTGTGACCACCAGCTTTGTAGGGGTGGTGAAGAGCATAGCCACCATCACGGTGGGCATGCTGGCCTTCGATGATGTCATGCCCACCAACATGTTCGTGGCCGGTGTGGTGGTCAACACGGTGGGCTCCATCACCTACTGCATAGTGAAGTATTACGAAGCCAAAAAGAAGCTGACCTACCACGATATGGATGAGGCCACCAAAGATGAGGAACGTCCAGGAGAACCTTACGTGGAGCCGACCAAACCTGATGGAGATGTGAAAACCCCTGAAAAAGACTTGGATCATGCTCCTAATGGGGGTCTGAATGGATCCGTCGTGAACGGAAACGGCCATATTTCCTTTTATGAGAATAAAGTGGCCGAGTCTATAGAAATAGAAAGGCCGGCGTTTCTTTCAGACTGTGATCCAACAAGACAGTCTGTAGGAGACAGCTACTCAGGGGTCTGGAGGTCCGTGCGGACCCTCAGCGCCTTCAAGAAGGACACTTTACTTGACAACATGGAAGTTCAAAGTCCTTGATAGTAGATTATCCATTCAACCCAAGTGCATGTTAATGTCCAAAAAAAAAACGTACGTGAGCAATGTTTGCCTTCTCTTCTGGACATGGTTTCATGGAAAGCATTTATTTTTTTATGAAAATGTCAAATTTTTATTTAGAGATTTGAAACGAATCATTTCAGATGATCTCAGATTTCTTTCGTCCGACTCACACCGAATGTAGACGTCCATTTGAAATGTATTTCAGGAAGCTAAGACAGTGGAAAGACAAATATTTTAATAAATTGGATTGTATTTCTTTGGGATTGTGATCCGTGCTTCTGTGCATGCGGCGTCTGTGCTCGTGACGTGTCTCCGTGTGTCACGTGCTCGACTTGAATGTGGATTTTGCATGTCGTTTACAAGATTCTTTCGACAGATTTTAGTTCTGCGGAAAACACAAGAAGAAACATCTAAACTGATTTAAAACATAAAGAGCAACAGCAAAATACACAACGACGTAATTGGAACGGAATTTAGAATTGGAAAGAAAACACGTTGTTTACAAAATAAGAGTCTTCGTGTGTTTTGTTTTTTGTGTCTGACAAAAACGTGGTTTTGTAATAAATGGGATAGAATTTGGGAATCAATATTGCTGCAGCAGAAAAACTGAAACTTTTTATAATAACTTAATCGTTTTGGAATTCCAGCTCAGTTGGAAAAAGATCGGCGTGGTGCTCTCTTTGATGGTCAGTACTTTATCTGTGAATAATTCACCCAAAAGTGCCACAAATACCTCGATTTGGTTCTTACTCCTGTCAAATAATTTGTGTACTTGGTCTAAAACATTGAAATGGTGCCTAATTAATTCACATGGAAATTAATTTCCACCATATCAGAACTTTGCGAGCTTAAACTGAGCCGCTGCGTTGTCTTTTTTTTTTTCTTTTTCGTTCATAAACGTGGAAGCAGATGCTTGATTATGTCGGGCTGTTTTTCTCCAGGTATAATAACTCTGACAATGACACAGCACACTCCATTGCCGTCATCACTTTGCTTAAGGCATAAAATGAAAAGACAGTTGGCCAGACAATACAGCCTACATTAAAGGTTAATGTCATGCTTGAAGCCATGCGGTCTGCTTTCTGATGTTGTTCTGGTCACGTGATCTGCGCCCATGCAGTTTGCCTGTGAATGCTGAACGTGTCGTTTAAACCGTCTGTTTAACAGATATTCCGCTTTGGATCGATGAAGCTGCTGATGTGATAATGTCAGAGAAAGGTTCAGTCAAGAACTTTGTCTTTGAATAGTGATGAGGAATTTGTTTTGCTCATTCGGATTGACTAGATGTGATTTGCACACATTTCTTTGTATTAAGATCAATGTGTTTGCATTAAAATAACTCCTAAAAAATACTCTTCCATTTTCTCTTTTTTTGTTTTTGTTTTTTTTGTTTTGTGTGGGCTAAACGGAGAGAGTGGATTGACATTCTAATGGCCTTATTTATCTGTAACTTTAAATAATTAGTGATAATGTAATCATTATTATTAAATTAAAACAATTAATGTTACCATTTCTGTACTTTTTCTGTAATTTCTGTACCATTTCTGCCGCTTTGTTTTAGTTTTTTTGCAAATGTTTATTTGACTTTAGTTGCCGGTACAGTACTGCCACCTTGTGGACACAGTTATTTTCGTAATGTTAGACTGTAATACGTGTTAATAATTTTTTATCTCCGTTTTTCGTGTTTTTGTTAAGTTGAGAATTGTCTCTTTAAGAACATTTCTTTATTTTAATACCAGTCTTTGCATTAAAATAACTTTTATTATTTCTCTTGTTCACTTCTGATGACCTCATGTTCTCATAATTAAACCACAAATGTGGATTACTATTGACCAGCTATATTATCAAAATTATGAACCGTATAATTATTAAATTGTAAAAAATAATAGTACGTGTGTATTTTGATTACGTAGTTGTACTGTACTTTCTCGTCCTACAGTACTGCCATCTAGTGGACATAATAGTTGTTTTTTTAGATCCTTTCTCGAGTTTGGATTTGACTTTTCCCTTTTATTTGTTACCCTGTTTATAATACATAGGATAGTTTGTTGATGTTTTTTTATTTATTTAATGAATTAATTTATGTATTAACGAGTTTAAGAGCTGCTTTAAAAAAAATGTGGTCAATGTGTATTGTTTTTTTTTTT
>CM051505.1:4318837-4411722 GCA_028031935.1 Paedocypris micromegethes | reverse complement strand
TTTTTTTTTTTTTTATATTTTTTTATATCTTAATATATCTTAGTCTTTGGGCAATTTTTCCCTGTCTTAATATAGCCTTTAGTCTTAGTATAGCACAATTTCTTGTCTTAGTATAGCAAAGTATACTAAGTATAGCTTACGAAAACCTTTTTTTGTTTTAGTGTAGCCTTGTGCAAAAAAAAAAATTATGTATAGCCTTATGACAATATTTATGTTTTAATATAGCCTTAGAATTGGCTTATGACACATTTTGTATGTCTTAGTGTAGCCTTATGACAGAAATTTTTCAGTTTAGCCTTATTATAACTTTATGTATAGCCTTATGACAACTTTTATGCTTTATTATAGCCTTATGTTTTAGTATTGGCTTATGACAAATTTTTTATGTCTTAGTATAGCCGTATGACAATTTTTTTTATTGCCAAATCATAGCCTTGTTTTCATTTTTTATTTTTAATGTCTTAGTATTATACATGAAAAGTATAAAACTAGATAGAAGTGGATAAAAGTAGTATTATCCACATATATGGAACCTTATGTGTTAGTACCATATTCCTATGGCAATTTTTTGTTAGTATAGCCATATGGCAATATCATGTCTTAGTATGCCTTGGATTAGTATAAGCCTTTTTACAATATTTATGTTTTAGTATAGCCAAATGTTACAAAAATACTAACAAATGTTTTTTTGTCTTAGTTTTGCCTTGTCCTAGTATAGCCAATTTTTCATGTCTTAGTATGGCCTTATGTGTTAGTATACAGCCGTATGACCATTTTCTTTATGTCTTAGTATATAATCTTACGACACATTTTTTTAAATGTCTTAGTATAGCCTTATGGCAAAATTTTGTTTTGTCTTAGTATATCCTTATGGGGGGAAATGATGTCTTAGTATAGCCTTATGACACATGTTATGTTTTAATATATCTTGTGGCAAATATTTTGTTATGTCTTAGTATAGTCTTTTAGCCTTATGTCTTAGTATAGTCTCATTACAAATGTTGTTCCCTTAGTATTGCCTTAGGGGGGGAAATGTGTTAGTATAGGGCTATAGGCTCATGACAATTTATAGCCTATGCCAATATTTCTTAGTATAGCCTTATGACAATTTTTTATATCATAGTAGCCTTATGGCAGAATTGTTTGTCATAGTTTAGTCTTATGACAATTTTTATGTCTTAGTACAGCCCTATGACAAATATCATTATGGCAAAATTTTGTTGTCTTAGTATATGACAATTAGTTTTAATGTTTCAGTATAGCTTTATGTCTAAGTATAGTCTTATGACAAATGTTTTATGTTTTAGTATAGCCTTGTGGAAAAGAAATACGTCTTAGTATAGCCTTATAACAATTTGTATGTTTTAATATATCCTTATGGCAAAATGTTTTTGACCCAGTATAGCCTTATGACAATTTTTTATGTCTTAGTTTTTTTCCCATGTCCTTTCCTTATGGTAAAATTTAGTTTATGTTTTAATTTAGCCTTATAACAATTTTTTGTGCCTAAGCATATTATGTCTTTGTATAATCTTATGATTAATTTTTATGTCTTAGTATATAGCGTATGGAAAATAAAATTTCTTAGAATAGCCTAATGACAACTTTTCAAGTCTTAGTATAGTCTTATGTATCAGTATAGCCTTATGTCTTAGTATATAGCCTTATGACGAAATGTTTATGTCTTAGTATATCCGTTTGACATTGTTTTTATGTCTTATTTATGCCTTATTGCAAATTTTACGTTTTAATGTAGCCTATGACATTTTTTTATGTCTTATGATATCCTTATGGCAAAATGTCTTGTCTTAGTTTAGCCTTATGACAATTGTTTTGAAGGTTCATTGCATTAAAGGCAGGGAGACAGTCACAAATTAGCTTTTTACTCGTTAAATTGTAACAGCAGCATGGCAAAACCACATTTGACCCTCTTCACTTCCTCTTCCTCTCCTCCACCTGGTTTATATACACCTGGAAAAGTCCAGTTGGGAACTAGGAGGGGTGACGGTAATCAAGTCAGTACATTAATAAACATCAACTCAACCAATTGTAAATAAAAATACAGATAACCAAATATCAGTCACAAATACAAAACACAGAGTTTAAAAAAAAAAACCCTGTCAAACACCCAGAATGATATTAAAAACCTGTCAAACAATAACACCCCTAAGTAATAATCACACCCAACTACCCATGATGCCCAGCAAAGGTTTTAAAAGGAGGAAGTGGCCACGCCCTTTCTCCTTTGCTTCCCAGATTCATGCAGCAGCCATGGATCACGCCAGGACCTGGGTAAGCCAAATACACACATCTTACAGTCTAAATGTGAAATCACAAACATTTCCAGCGTGCACTTCAGAATATTACACAGTAGTACACTCAGTAAACTTGATTTATTCATCCACACACTCAAACCAAACCAAACCGAATTGCGAGGCCTCAGTATTCACCGCCTTACAAACGCTCAGAACTTGAATAGTGTTTTAATACAGCTTTATGTGTTAGTATAGAGCAGGAGTGACTGGTCTAACTAGTCAGAGACTAAGAGCCACTGTTTTTTATGTTTTACTGCAAAGAGCCACATCATACACACGCGCACACAAACATCCCATTCCTTAATCTTGTATGCACACACACACACAGACCTTTGCTCAGCCAGATTTAATGAAAATAACAACACCAACATGATAAGTTTAGTTATTTTTCAACAGTTAACATCGTGTGCATATTTGACTCATATGTGAAAGCTCCTGAAAAGCCGCATGAGGCTCAAGAGCCACGGGTTTGCCACCCCTACTCTAGACTTATGACGATTAATCCAAGCTTAAGTATAGTCTTGTGTTTTAGTGTAGTCTTATGTTAGCTGAGATTAACAGCTACTGTGGCAGGATAGGAGTATAAGCGAGAGGACAGAGGATTTAAACTCGCGCTGTTTAGTTGGATAGCTGGATGAAATTAAAAGTACTGTACTGTTGGAAAGTGTAAGTGTTACCCTCATCATGGTGGTTTTTGTGTAAGCTAATGAAATATGTGCACTTCGTTTGAACCACTCCTGTAAGGTGGAGATTGCACCCAGTAGTGGTGGGTTGCCTTTTCTTTACCACAGTTTTCTCCTAGTTGATAGACAACACTTGATCGTATCCCATAGAAATGGGCAACTTTCTAAATTTATCTGAGGTTCTTCGTCAATTTTGTCAATTACAAATTTAAATAAAATTATATTCACAACACAAGTTTTTTTTATGGCTAAAGTGGCTAAGTCATTTTTTTTTGTCTAAGTCGTTTATGGCTAAAGTGCCCAAGTCATTTTTTTTTTTGTCTGTCGTTTGTGGCTAAAGTGCCTAAGTCGTTTGTGGCTAAGTAATTTTTTTTTGTCTAAGTCGTTTGTGGCTAAAGTGGCTAAGTCATTTATTTTGTCCAAGTTGTTTTTGCCTAAATCTTCTAGTCATTTTTCCACAAAATAATTAAACATGTACAAAACATTTGCTGTTAAATTCTTTGTTTATTCTTATGGAAGTTGCATTTGAAACCAAACACTTGTCATTACTAATGCTTGATCTCCTGTTTTTCATTCCCAGATATGCTCTTTTTTTCATGATGCTCTTGGGGTCCTGCAGTCCATCTCTCTTTCAGCCTGTGGAGAAACACACACACACACCACCGGGACAGTATAACACACACTCTCGAGATAGTTTTTGGGGGGGCCTTTATCCTCCTTCCGCTTGCAGTCATGTACTCTGTGTGTATTACTTGTTCCTAATAAAAACTTCAAAACCCTATAATTTCATTCATGTTTCAATTTCACCAGCATAAACTTGTTTTGTTTAATTACAATTATTAAATAATTTGAAATCCCTATAAAACAACAATAAAGCTTTCAAAAAGTTAAAGACTATTTAGTTTGCAGATCATTATTAACAGAAAAGAGTTTGAGTACTGACCTTACACTTCATACCGTGTCCAGATTCTTCATCAGCTACACAATCACATGAAGATGAAGCAGATAACATCTCACTCTGCTGCTGTCAAAACTCCCAGATCATGAGCTGCATCCTGAGAACACGAAGGGTCTGCACAGTAAAGAACTTACTCTGGTTTTTTGGGTGTGAAAAGAGACTTCAGTCTGAAGAAGAAACCTGCGCAGGGACTGATGACTTGAAGTCCAGGCTTCATGTCAATAAACAACAGTTCGATTCACAGCATCTTCAGACGGTCCATCAGCGCCAGGCAAAGAGCTGTTCAGATGGATGCTGAAACAAAACATTGGTTGAGGTCCATTTTGTTTTTATCAATCAAGATTTATAGACAAATATAAGGTAACAATTACAGGACAAATCAGACCTGCTATGGATTCTATACACAAGAATAGAACATTTAAGCCAGTAGCATTAAAAACACTCAAAAGCAGTGAAAGCGTTAAAAAAAACAATCAAAATCTTAAAACTACTTTAAAGTGAAAGCATCTTTAAGTGAATGTTTAAAATTATGGATGCACAGATACCACATTATCACAGACACAGAGTGCCCGCCCCCAGCTCTCCTCTCAGAGGCGGAACTACGTACTGAATTTGAAAGCGAATAAAAAAAAATAAAAAAATGATGACTGAAAATTGTACTTAGCCAAATTGTTCCGAGGCTCAAAAGGCGTTTAACACGAGTAATTTAATCAAGCACATAACGTGGAGTAAAAACGGGTACATAGAGTTAGCTTCTAAACCAACACAACTCACGCTGCAGCAAACTCGTGCAGAAATGTTTTTTGTTTGTATATAGAAATATTATGCATTAACTAGCAATGTTTATTATTAATGCCCCTTGTGCTGTACAGAGGCAGTTTACAACGAAAAAATGCTTGAGTTGCCTTTTTTTTTTTATAATTTTTTATTATGTATAGTATTGTGCATTTTCGTTTTTTTTGTTTTGGTTAATGAATGACTGGAGGTGTTACCTGTCTTTAAGTACGCCGTGTCGGTTAGTACTGAAATGCAAGTACTCTGTATCGTTTTCTTAAAAACACAAAAAGTGGTATTGATACATCATTATTTAAAATGATTTCCATCAAAAAACGTGCCGACAAACCGAACTTTCTAAAAAATGCACACACTACAATCTATCCATGGTAACTTGTTTGATCGATTGTGATAACTTTTTTCAGCGATTTTTAGTCGAGCACATGGAGCAAACGCTCGGCATGTTCACATCACAAAGTGCTTTATACTAGTTTTGGATGCTTGTAACAAACATTACGACACCGCGGAACACGAAAGCGTTTCCTTCATTTTTAATTTTACTGAGCATTTGATGTGTTGGTTCGGAAAATATTGTCGTTTTGTGACATTCGAGACGCGTGGCAATATTAATCCCACCTGAAAGCGCCGACACGCTGAACGGAATAACACGACGTGGAAGAGAAAATACTACTGAACATACCGCGACTTTCGTCGCTAAAGTTTGTCTTAGAACTCACCAGGAGCGCTCCTCTCTTGGTGGCCGCCATCTTCCCGATGACGTGACGAGTGACGACGCACCCACACTTCCGCTTGGATGTCCGGCGCAGACTCGACTAATCGAGTCAGGAAAACGAAGGCATAGAAGCAAATGGACAAGTGTCAATCTGTCTTGTCGACTGTCAATGTCAAACTGTTATTTCATGTACAGTCAATATAGCACAAACGAAATACACAAACGACTGAAAATGGTTTGTTTACTTTATTGTTTAAAAGTTAAAGATCTGAGTCAGTTAAAAGAATCGAGCTTCCCATTGACTTGTTTTTTTTCCTCCTTAAAATAAACTATTCCGTTTAGTTGTTTCTCCAACTGTTCAGGCGAACTATTCAGTCAGTTGTTTTTATACGTACGTAAAATGTCTTTTTAAATTTCTGTAAGCTGAAATTTAAAATTTGAGTTTTTAAATGTCTGTATAAAAACTGTACAATTTTGCAATATTATAAATTAATAAATAATAACAATACGTAAATATACAATTACTTTAATTATTGAATGAAAAAATACCATTCATATTAGTTGCACTTGATTGCTTGTCGACTTTGTCGTTGCACAACTGCCGTCTAGTGGACAAAAGTTGATACTTACTTTGGTAAAAATACAGCTGAATGATTTGTTTTTACGTTATATATACTAACGTTATATTATATAACATGTTCAAACTATATAAACCTTACATTGTCTAATATTTAATATTTAGATAAAAAGATTGAGTAACTAATGAGTAAGCCTGTGAATCGCTATTGTTCTTTGCCGCATCTCGTAGTTCAACGGCGCACAGTGACGACGTCAAGCGATCAGGAAACGTTTCGAAATTTGGCGCGTTCCAGGACCTGCTTGTCTCGACACTCACGTAACGTTATTTGATTATTTACTGCATCTTTGATAAACTTGTTCATATGTACAGACATTTAACACACACAGATTGTATTTTTTAGCATGCCGTCGCCGATTTTGCGGAGTTGATAAAGACAACGCCTATCAATGTTTTTGATTCTTTGCAGAAAATGGATCCTAACACAGAATCATCCGCCTTTAAAACTCCCCGCAAGCCCGCGACGGTTAAAAGTCCAGGTAGGACTGGAAAGAGATATAGAACGTGAAAAAACAGGAGTGTAACGTCATCGCCAAACGTGTTTATACTCATTAAAACAAAAATGACGTCCATACTTCTCAATATAGTGATGGGCGATACCACAATTTCTGAAATCGATACGATACGTTTGGCACACAAAAATTATTACTGCACACTAGGAATATCTTTATAGGAACAGCAACATAATATGCGTACTTGCTTTAATGCCAATAATGACTAATGAATTGTCATTATTTATTAGTCATTGTCAAATAAATTGTCAAGTTCATAAATTGGTTCAGTAACTAAATTAAATATGTAAATCCTAGTAACCTAGTAAAACGTAACAAAACAATTTAACATTAAAGGATCATTTAGCACATAGATGGCATCAGACAAGTTTAAGATTTGAGATTAACATTTTTTTCTTACCTATGTGCATGCAAATTCAATTTCAAAAATGACAAAAATGTCATGTATTGCCCACCTTTAGTAGCGACAATGTGTAGTTTATAGCCAACACATCGACCAGCGGGTATTGAAGTATGGTTACTCACACCCTTACGTCTCAAAGCTATTGTGATTCTCAGGCAGTGCGTGTGGAACTCCTGTCACCATTCCTGCGTCTCCCTTCATGAAGAAGCTGGGCTGCGGCACCGGTGTCAGTGTCTATCTGATGAACAGGTGAGAGTCGTGTTTCGTATAACCTGGTTTAACACGAAGCTGATGTGATGCTACGGCGCACATGCTCCAGGATGGGGAAACAGACGCATTCGCCCTGGGCCATTAAGAAGATCAACAGCAAGTGTGTGAAAAGCCAGACCCGGGTCTATCAGAATCGTCTCTGCGAGGAGGCCAAGATTTTAAAAGAACTCAACCACCCCAATATTGTTGGTAATTATCTGTTTAACATACTGTAATTTCCGGACTCTGGCGCACACTTGGAATCTTACATTGCTGAAAAACTTGATAACCTTATAGCCATATTTTCAACAAAGGCAAATTTCCTTTATTATCCAACCCATAAGTACTTATACTAATAAATGTTTGTGAATTGTGAGGAACATGAGATTAATATGACTTTAGTTGCTGGTGCAGTACCGCCACATGGTGGACAAATCTGTAATTTATTTTCGTTAAACCGTTTTCAAATTTAACCATAATGTTACTACATTTTTCCTTTTTTTTTTTTTGAGTAGAGAATTGTCTTTGTAATAATATTTATTTGTTTTAAAACCAGTGTTTGCATTAAAAAAATTCACTTACCTGATGACACTGTTTATGACTAATATGGATTGACATCAGACTAACTGTAACTCGTATTAATGAATTTTGTTACTAAAGTGCACCTTATATTTTGAAAAATACGGCAAATGCGCACGGTTTTCCTGGTTTTTACAGGATTCCGAGCGTTTACCACGGCCAAGGACGGCACAAAGTGTTTGGCGATGGAGTTTGGTGGAGAGCAGTCTCTGAACGACCTGATCGAGAGGAGAAGAGAGGACGCCGCGTCGCCATTTCCTGTGGCCACCATTGAAAAAGTGGCTCTTCATGTGGCACGTGGCTTACAGGTGTCCAGCTAGTATGCTTTTCTTGTTGTCATTGCTCAAATGTTCATTGTTCTTGAGGCTTCCATTGTTTTTTTTTCCCTCAGTACCTGCACAATGAGAAAAAGCTGCTGCACGGAGACATGAAGTCGTGCAACGTGGTGATCAAGGGCGACTTTGAAAGCATTAAGATCTGCGACGTCGGTGTCTCGCTGCAGCTGGATGAGAACATGCAAGGTATTTTCCTTTGGCACGCGGTGAGGTTTTTTGGCCATTTATTTTGTGCGTTGTGCTCACTAAAACAGCCGCTCTTAAAGGCACATTACACAGACATCTATTAATGTAAGATGTGATCTACCGGTATTAGTTCAGTATTAATTCCTTTTACGATTTGAACGCTTTTTGTGCATGATTAGAAATGCCTACGTGTTGTAATTAAATTAAAAACGAAACAAATGCATTATACTGTAATAGTGTTTATATATGTATAAATTATCAAACTCATGAATGTGTCCACAATATTGCAAAATACATACCGTGGCACAATTAAATAGCGTTCTATCACCCACCTCTACTTTAACGTATTTTGTTTCTCGGAGCGGTTGTATAGATGTGTGTATTGTCCTCAGTGAGCGATCCGAAGGCCCACTACATTGGAACGGAGCCGTGGACGCCTAAAGAAGCTCTACAGAACGAGATCATCACGGATAAAGCCGACATCTTTGCGTATGGACTCACGCTGTGGGAAATGATGACGCTTTCGGTCCCTCACCTGATGCTTGATTCCACCGACGATGATGATGGTGGTGAGTACTGTTGACTTTAGTTCAAGCTTATCGTGTTATTTACCGTGTGATTGCTTTGATGATTTTTCAGAAGACTCCTTCGATGAGGAAGACTTTGATGAAGATGAGTATTATGAGCGACTAGGCACTCGCCCGCCTCTGGATTCAGCCACACTGGGCGGCGAGTACCAGAAGATGGTGGAGCTGTTCTGCATCTGCACTGAGGAAGACCCTCTTAAGAGACCCTCGGCTGCTCATATCGTTCAGGTGCTGGAGGGCAACGCAGCGGATGAGGTCATTGTGATCGAATAAATAAGCACCCCCCCCCCAATATTGAAATATTACAAAATGTCTTTGTTCAAAATTACGTAATCTTTATACTATAGTGCAACTATAACATACATGTTTCAAATCTTGAAGACTGTTCTGCACTATGGTCTTGTTTTAGTGTTTTTGTAAAGTTAATATCATTTAAAAAAAATCTGGTGAATTTGAAGTGATTTTATTTTCATTGCTTTTAACACAGTTTTGTATAAACCTGACAGTCGTTTGCCGTGGATATTTGTGAACTAGCAACTGAAACATTTTTCGCTACATGATCTTTCAACAGAAGAGATTCACGAGAAGATAAAAGCGTTGTGAACCAACGACTGAAACATTATTCGCTACATGATCTTTCAACAGAGAGCCTCATGTGAAGATAAAAGCGTTCTACACTGGCGAGAGAACAGGCAACATCTGAGACTCTGTAAAACCAACAGGAAAAATCCTTATAAGAGCCTCAATTCTCTCGCCAGTGAACAAGAACATCAGATTATTTCTTAATTCGAACATCAATCATCTAATAAAATAGCCTAGGCTTTAACAAACATAGTCACTACTAAGCTAAAACATAATTTTAACTAATAAAGTTGTACACCAGAAACGTTGGCGTCTCACAGTAATGTGTGGCGAACAACTTCCCCTGCGGCGTCGGGTCGGAGAAAGCGATTTCCCCCTTGGTTAGGTGGCTCCCGTACATGAAGGTATTCCTGAGTAAAGAAAAGACGGTTTGTTGATTAAACCGCAATATAAGATTTTATACATGCCATTTTTTCCCCTCACCAAACAAATACTGTATTAACATGAATATGGATGAAGTGTTTCTATTTACTTTAACTGCTCATGAGATGGGTCTTAAATTAAGTCAGGAGCAATCAAAGTGAATAGAAATGTCGTTCTTATATTTGCGTCAAGTAGAGCGGCACAATTAATCGGAGGATTAATTAAAAGATTGCAATCTTGAGATAACGCGCATCAAGTGTTTCTAATGGATCATATTAGTGCCACATAGGATGTTCCATCACGAAAGGTCCCAAAACTAAAATCGGTTGAAAGATTTTGCACTAGAACATCAGAATCAGATTTTTTTTTTATCAACAACTTTACTGGCCAAGTTGCAAGTGACAACAGGGAATTGAGTTTGGTCTGACACCGCCTTTTCCCCTCTATTCTGCAGATACTAACAAATATATTAAAAAAAAAAGAAAATGTAATGTCATGAAATGTATGAAAATACATAGCGGTACTGCAACAGATTTAAGATAAAAGACTTTGTCAACAGATATAAGATTTTCATTACGTTAACTGTAAATATTTACATTTTAATTTAGAGCAAAGAGTTACTCTAATTACGTGTTATTCTATTGCAATTTGATGAACTGATGTTCGCGGTTAAATCTTTACATTAGAAAACCTACAATAAACTGTGATAATTATTACGGTATAAGCAAAATAAAAAATTGTGATTCTCGTTTTTCCCAGAACCGTGCAGCTCTAGCGTAAATACAGTGATTGTGAAATCTCAGAGTGTTTCTGCATATCGGTTGCTTTTCATACCTGACAGTGTCCAACAGTCGCGTGGCGATGCCCCTCCGTCTCATCAGACTGAAGACCCAGACGCGGCTGATTCCACAGATGGCTTGTTCCGGAGCAGTGGAGCAGCACCAGGCCCTGTGGTGCTCCATGAAGTCCTCCTTGCACATGTCTTTCAGTTTCTCTGGCTGCTCCAGCACTCGGAAAGCCTGGAGGACACAAATAGCTTCAGCATCACATGGACCTGACGTCATAATGTAAGAAAGATGATTAAAACAGCAGCTCAGACCTGTCTGATGTTCTCCGCCACCAGGCATCCCACCACCATCTTGTCACTGTTGATGAACATGTAGGTTTTAGCAGAAGCGGGGCTGCTGAGAGTGACCTGCTGGAATCCCAGCTCGCTGTCGGCGATACGCCTCACGTCATCCGCCTGGAAACAACATTACTAATCTTTACTCATCTGAAAACATGTCTGAAAAAGGGAAAGAAAATCAGACGCAGACCTTTTTAGTTGCATATTTTGGATCTTCAGGTAGAACCAGAATGATCTTTCCGTCCCAAAACTCTGCAACAACTCTCTCTTTCTTCCAGCCCTGCAAAACATAATTGTAGTTAAGGAACGTTACACAAAAAAGAGATTTTTTTTTTTTTAACAACTCAGCTGCAGTAAATTGTTTTTTTTTTTTTTTTTTTTTTTGACTTTTCAGAACTGATCCAAATTTCTATTTAAAAAAAAAAAAGAATCTTGGAAAATGGATAGGTACATTTCTAATCAAAATGTAAAAAAATTATAATTACCACAAGAACAATCCATTTTGCACGATCACATAACCAAGATAAAACAACTCTTTGCTGTTTTGCAAATTGCAAACAAATCACAAAGGGTTTACAAAACATTGCACCCATCCAAGTTGAAAACTAAAGAGCTGGTGACTAGTGACTGGACGAAAATAGGTACCCAATAGTCTCTTTCACACAGCAATGACCAGAACGACGTTACCGGTAACACAAGCACTCCCATTCCGGTAAAATACGCAAAATTTCAAGTTTTCGGGAACATCATTAACTGGCGACACCTTTTCGTACTGCGAACACCAGCATGTGAAGGGTTATTATTGACTGATTCTGAATCAAATGGATCGGGACATCTAGTTAATATGTTGAATGCAGCTTAAAAAAAAGATATTACATTTAAAAAAAGCATTGCTGACAGTATTTGGGATGCTCACCACAAACTTAATGGTCTCCAGAAAGCGCTGATGGAACTGTGTGTGCTGGAAGTTGTCCTCTGGACTGTCCGTGCTGTACAGCATCCCACAGGAGCCGCACGTGGTGGCTCCAAACTGCTTCTGACCAGCATCCTGACCAGCACAAGGACGTTCATACGGTGGAGAAACCAAATACTCTACACACACTGTACTCACAATGATGAGCTGGTTCTCGGTTTGCTTCTTCATCTCTCTTCTGCTACTCCTCTCTTTGCCCTTGAGAGCAGGAGGCGAGAGAGCTGGTTTTCTCTGAGGTCTAAATTACAATTTGAGACGTCAGTTCATGTATTTGCAAGAAAAAGACAGTGATTTTATTACCTTTTTATGCCAAAGATTGGATACACGGACGCATCTTGAGGACTGAATTCTATAAACAAAACAACAGTTAAAAGTTGCTCACATAAAACTTGTAGTACATAATTTAAAGTTCAAGTTCGTTTGTATAGCGCTTTTCTTAGTCCGAGACAACGCAAAGACGCTAAATTTAATCAGTGGTACCCCGACTTACGCAATTAATTTGTGCTGAGAGCAGTTTCGTTTGGCGATAATTTCGTTAGTTGAGCTTACTCTATGTAGATGTAATCCTTCTAATCCGTGCCATTATTTCATAAATTCATACAAATGTTTTTTATGAATGATACAATTTTGGTAATAAATTTAATAAAACCACGTTAATCGCAGTTGTTTACTTTGAAAGAGGTTTATAAAGGTACAGTATATAATGATGTATGACTTTGTGGGAGAAGACAAGCTTATTATATATTGTGGAAGCAGATCTATGGAACCATCTAGTGTTTTTGTTTATTTTTAAATATTTATTATTTCACGTGCAAAGAAGATTAAACAACTGTTTTATACACAAATGGACTCATCTCAATGCATGCTGAGGTAAGAAAGACACGCGCGTTTCGTATAGCAAAACAATTTAGCAACTATTTTTCTAGTTTTCTCGGCAACACATTTTGTTACTCAAGATTTTTGTCACCTAGGACATTCGTAACTTAGTGTACCACTGTATATTTATAAATGTATGGTAGATCCCTGATTACGATACAGTCAATTCCGATTAATGAAACCACCGGCTGGGCCAAATTGTAGTCCAAAACAAATCCTATGATATAAGCCTACTATTATTTGCGTTTCTGAACCAATATTTTGCTTAATAGGGACAGATAACTTAAAATAGAATAAAAGAGAAGCATCCAGACTCAGACTAGTTCGAATAGTTAAACAGAGTAACATGTTCGAAAAATTTGTGCATTTGTTTTTTAATGGACAAAGTTTGCAACAATGGAAATCATATTTTGATGAACACTGTGGTACTGCACTTAATCAGTTTGGTGACTAAATATTAAGAATTTATCTTGTCCTCATTATTGTACAATTTATGTGGATAAAATATAGAAAATGTACCTCCTTGTGCAGCGTTTACTGATGCGGAGTCGCTCACGTCAAGCATTGACTCATTTCCATAAACCTGGAAAACAATTTAAATTTCAAATTAAAAAAAACATTATCACACAAATTATTTACAAGCAATAATACCTGATGATCAGAATCAGTGCAGCGTGTTTCAAGACAGGAGGATCTCCTCAGGACCACTTTTAATTTCTTTGTAATGCCATGCAAATCGCACGAGGCACGAGAAGACGGCTGTGTGGAGTTTAGCGTGGCTTGTTTCAGCTCGGGGTCACCGTTGTCGTCTTTGTTGGTAAGTTCAGGTTGCGTTTTGACCACATCCCAAGACTTTCTCACAAAGACGGCTTGGCGGAGCGGAGAACACTCTCCTGGTGCTCTATTCACTTCCTTCTCTTTCGTGGGCACCTGAGATGTGGACTTTTCAGGTTTTGAAGGCTCTTTAGGTTTGAGGATGGGTTTCGTTTTTTTCAGTAGAGAAGAAGTCTTCTTTCCCGTTCCGAAGAAAGCTGCTCCCACAACCAGCTTGGGTTTTCCTTTGGATTTGATACTGCTAAAAGTAAGAGGAAGCGAGCTGACGGAGATCTTTGACTGATCCGCTTGGGTGTCTTGACCAATGTGCTTTGGATTGCTTTCCCTGGGCTTTGAGTTGAAATAACCCTTTAGGTTAGACTGTGGCCGGTTAACTTTCACTCTCTTTTGAATGGGCTTTGTGGGCTTTTTAACTCTATTTTCAGTGGATGAAAGGATGCTTCTTGGCTCCTTGCTAGGGACTGATGGGGGTGACTTGGTTTCCTTCAGCAATTTTCTTTCAAGGGGTGTGAGATATAGAGATTTCTGTTTGCTGTAGAACGATCCAGTTCCTAAAGTCGTTTTATAAGGCACGAGACTTTTTGGCGGAGACTCCAGTAAAAAAGTTTTCTGTGTCTTTTTAGGAGAACGTGATGAGCCTTTCACACGTGCGGGTGATCTAACAGCAACAGGGATGTTTTCATCTTGCTTGGTCATTCTCTGAGAGTTTGTGGTTCTCATTTGTTTCTTAGACGAGTTACTGCAGAAAGAGAGTAGTAAATTACCAGTTTAACTCAACTCAATTGTAATTTATAAATTAATTCTCAGTCACAAAGAGTAAACAGATTAATGTTAAATTGTATTCATTATTCTCTCAAATTTCTCGTTAAAATGACATTTAGTTTATGAAGTAATTATGCTTATTATATAAAGTCTCGTGTTGAGGCCTGTACAAACCTCTCATCATCAGGAGAGCTGCGTTTTCTTTTTCTGGATAGCATGACCGAAATACCTAAAATGAGAGAAGGACTGCTTTCAAATAGAGTGATAATGCACTTTTGTACACTTTTTTGTTAAACACAATTTTATAGCCATGGCTGACCCTCACATAAGAAAAATGAAATTCTGACATTTCACCTCGAAACACTCGCGGTAACACACGCGAATTGATCGTGATTTTAGATATCGCTCGTTTAAATAAGGTTGTAGTATAATACTGTATACACATTGTCGGATGTGAACGTTTGTTTCATTTTTGCGCATTTTTTTCTTGGCGCCAATATGGTGAACGACAAGTCACTACTTCCGCGTAAAAAAAGTTGCAGCCGCGATAGACTTAAGCATTATGAAAAAAAACACCTCATAATGTAAAAAAAACAACTTACCAGTCAAATTTGTTTTAATCTGAGCGATGAAAGAGCTGGGTGAGTTACCTCAGGCGGAGTGTTTTTAAACGGCGCGCGAAACTCCCTCTTCTGGCGCTAAAGGAAGAGGAAACAGATTTGTGACAACTTCCGGGTAGCCGAGGAACTCGATGCCTTGACTCGGTTCTTTTGAACAGCACGTCGTGAAGTGTCGAATCGTTACTCTGCGTCTACATTGAACCATAAACAACTAAATGCATAATATAACTACAACCTTAGAATACATTCGGTGGTGTTCTTTAGAACCGCTTGATCGGAATAGGCTTAAATAGTTAATTCCTTCACTTTTAATCCGATTCAATAGATTTCGTAGAAAAGTTCCGATTCAATCGAACGACTCTTAATGTGTCGTCGGCCATAGCTACATCTGTGTTGGGTGTAGTGGTCGTAATGGACGGTAGTTAATAGCATGTGCCTGTAATTCAGAACGTTAACTGATGTGATCGTTGTGTTGTTGGGTGGCATTTTCAACTGCAGTGTCGTTGCGGAAAGATGGTGTTTTACTTTATAAGCGCCGGTAAGTAGCATGTTGGGTGCTGTGTATTATCAGTTAGGGGGTTAAATGTTGTCAAACAACAAACATGCTTCAAACGTGTGTTTAAATTACAATTTGAAATTGAACACGAGAGTTGAAAGCTGCCGTGTTTCAACACAATCTATGCATGATATTACATAACAATATTAGGGCACTATTACGATTACATATGTCTGTGTGTATAAAACAAAAACATATAATGTGTGTGCGAGTAATCGTATTGGTTTGGCGTTTGCACAATTTACTTTTAATAAACATGAATGTTATATACTACATCTAATGCGTAAAACTATTTATTCTTTACAGTTACATATAATATCCTCATACCACAATGTGCTCAGGAGAATTTGAGCTTGGACGTGCGTGTGCGTGCGTGTGCGTGTGTGTTTTTCATATCAACGTAATTTATATTTACCAATATTGGTAAAACCATTGATATGATTATTCCGAATCCTTTAGACAAAATACACATTTGTGATTTTGGTTTCTTCTTTTAACAGTGGTCTCCCCAACCTACACCCTATACATGGGAAAGGATAAATATGAAAGTGAGTATATGCTTGGCACTTTCAGTACCTCATTGCTCTAACACTGTTTTGGCCTCTGTTTTTTCGAAGATGAGAATCTTATAAAATACGGATGGCCTGAAGATATATGGTGAGAAATGTTATAGCTATTTTTATAAATTATATTTTTAATTGAGAAGGGATTGTCAAAACAACATTCAGTTTCATATTTATTATCTATCTATCTATCTATCTATCTATCTATCTATCTATCTATCTATCTATCTATCTATCTATCTATCTATCTATCTATCTAGATATTTCATTAATGGATATGATCATTGTATTTCAGTTTTGTTTCACATACAGTATATGAATGGTTATTCAGAAAATTGGTTAGTGTTCGGGTTTAATAAATGAGGGGGGGTGAAGAGTTTTAAAATAGGCACATGCTATTTTATTATTTTGTATAAATTATTTTTTTTTATTTTTTTGTATTATTTTTGTATAAAACTAGTTTGGAAAATTAATTGTTTTTAATATTATTGTGTTGTATAAAACACGTATATATGTTATTGCGTACAAATTGTATTGTGTGTGATTTTTTTTTTTGTAATTGTAGGTGCATAGAAACCTTGAATTCAACAAACATATACAATATTTAAATAAAATAAACTTGGACTGTGATTGACGGTTGATCCTTTTTTTTTGTCAAAGGTTCCACGTGGACAAGCTCTCGTCTGCCCATGTGTATCTCAGAATGCCCAAGGTATTAACACAGTCAGCGTGTTGGTTGAACATGGTTAACATACTATTCCACCAAAGGGTACGACAATAGAAGACATCCCAAAAGAAGTCCTGATAGACTGCGCTCAGCTCGTGAAGAACAACAGCATTCAAGGTTTCGTTCTTTAACAGCGTAACAAGAAAGAACATGTCAGTCAGCGTGACGCTTTTTTTCGCAGGCTGCAAAATGAACAATATCAATGTCGTCTACACACCGTGGAGCAATCTGAAGAAAACTGCAGATATGGACGTTGGTCAGATCGGCTTTCACAGGCAGAAGGAGGTATGAGCGCAAATCACGCATTAAACCAACCACACATCTTAGTATTTGCTGTGTTGCTCTGCTGCTGCAGCCAAAGCTGGAAACAACTTGAAGCAGTTTAGCAGCGTCTGTCTTTATGCTGAAACAAAGTGAGAAAGCAAGAACAGATTAAAACCAGAAATCTGCCACTAATTTTTAGCATTTAGGTCAGGTACATAAGAATAAATAATCTGTATGTTTTATTTGTTATGCACTCATTGAGATAAAATTGTAGAGACATACTCAAATCGTGAAAATGAAATTAATATTAAATTCAAAAGCAGTGATGATTTTCACCCAAATATTGTGATATTTTGTTGACAGTCAAAGTGGTGTAAAATATTGTGGTGATAGAATGATATTCATTTGCACTAATATCGGCCACCTCTCTCAAGGTGAAGATTGTGGCTGTGGAAAAGAAGATCAACGAAGTTGTGAACAGGCTGGAGAAAACGAAAGAAGAGCGCTGCCCGGACCTCGCGGCGGAGAAAGAGTCCCGAGACCTCGAAGAGCGGAATGAAAAGAAAGCGCAAATACAAGAGCAAAAAAAGAAAGAGAAAGAGGACATGAAGAAGAAAAAAGAGATGGAGGAGTTAAGGTACTGGGATGATTCGAATAAGCTGAAAAGGAAAATAAATAAATTAGAAATGTTTCCCAATCATTAGTGTTTTTAAAAGTGTTTTGCATGTTTGTTTGTTTTTTTAAATATAGGAATTATACTTCTCTCATGAAAAACGACAACATGACGACTAATGAGGTAATGCTCGTCATGTTAATAAATTATACCAATATTAAAAAATGTTTAGAATGATCTGATTTAATTCATTTTTCCTCAGACTGGATACGATTCTGATGACTTCATGTAACCGAAACGACAACAAGTGACGGAAGAACAACAAAGTTCTCAACAAGCAGCTTAAAGTTTGTTTGTGCACGTTTGAAGAAGAGTTGGAAGATTTGTCAAAGTGAATATGAAATGTTGGCTGTCTTGAAAGCAGATTTATAATGCTGTGCGCCTGTTTTTCCTTAAATTTGACTATAATAGTTACGAAGGAAAATGTCCACAATGAATTCAAAGATTTTGTATGATGAACTGGTGTGTGGTGTTTGTTGGAGCAACCCATAAATATGCATTTTCACCTGAAATTTTACGTTTTTTTAATATAATAAATATTTGGTTTTCTCAATTTAATTTTATGGCGTTTAATTACAGCATTAATTTTGTTTTATATTATGCAGCATTTTAGTGTTTTTTTTTTTTATGTCCTTTATTGCAGAAATACCGTAAATCAGGTCTAGTTTTGTCCACTAGATGGCGCCAAATCACAACATTTTATTTTACACATTACTGTATTTGTACACCAGTTCATACTGTGTGTGTATGTTTAATAATATAATTAATGTACAAGTATGTTTAAATATAAGTGCATTTGCCTATAACCAGAAATGTAGATCTCATGAAATCTAATTAAAAACAGATTACAGATACAAATTATATTGTATACTTCTGATAAGAATTAGTTGATTGTGTGTTAAAACCAAACACTCTCCTCAGACATTAATCAGGCTTAAAAGTGGTTACTCTGTAAAAAAAAAAAAAAAAAGTGTCTCCTGTCTCGGGCCGGTCTGGAAAAAATGAGCTTGGACTGACCTGAAACGTCCACTTACTCTGGCTGAACATGTCCAGTTTGTTTATAGGAAAAAACAAGTCACAATCCGATGATTAATGTCTACAACAGCTCGGTTATATTCATGTTCTCACACACACACACACACACACCTTTCCGTGCATTTGAACGAACAACAAACGATCTCAAAGAGACGAGGGAATTATTCGTTTGCCTTATTTTGTCTAAGCGAATCTACAGGGGAATCCATCATGACTGAAGGATGTTTATGGTCTGTCAGGTCATACCTGATGCATGGCTGAAGATACCATCAACAGAAGAGGAACATTCCACAAACACCCGGTTCCTCTGCAGCCACAGTCATCTCTAAAAAAGACGTTACTATCGCACATAATCGCTCTGCACCATTAACCTCCTGTTTAGAAATACTGGTCCGTAGATGTGTGAAGCTCAACCCAGATGCTGTCAGCTATACTTCACATCTTCACTGGTCATTAACGTGCCGCGCGGACCACACACACACACACACACACGGCCTGAACCAGTGAAGCAGAAACACAGTGTGAAAAAGGATGTGTTGCTGCACCGCTGACCAGCTGGACTTTCCAACAAAAGCCCAAACAAGATCATAAAATGGTGCTGAGGAGAAGTGAACTGTGGTAGACACATGAAACTAATTGAACAGTTCCTGGAGTGATCATACAAAGTCAAATAACGTTAGAAATCCATATCAATCCATCAATTTTCTGATCAGCTTTTCCATTTCTGGGTCACAGAACTCTAGGTCTGAATGCTTGTGGGATTAGTGGCCAGCCAATCACAAAGCAGGACACGCACACACTCACTATGGATAATTGTCCACACTCCAGATCTTTTGAATGCATGTTGGAGACCCGGAGAAAACCCACAAACAAAAAGATTTAGCCCAGGTTTCAAACAGGTCCTTTTAAATATATTTAAATTTTAGAGCCTTTAATTTTTATTTAACAATCCAGCCTAATATTAAATACACATATTTATTTGTCATTTTATCCGGAAATATCCTTGCAACCCTGTAAAAGACTAAGCAGCTGAAGATGAATGAATGAATGAATTAAGTTTTTCCGGAAAATGTTTTAACAGACATTTTTGGTTTTACAGGGTTTTACAATTTTTTTCGTAGAAGTCAACATGAAAGATTTACATTTTTAGAAGTTCTACTCATTTGTTGTCGTTCTTGTGTGTTTTTCCAATGTGAATGTGAACAGCAACAACTACATTGGCATTAAATATCGCCATTGATGCTATAAAGGACGTAAACTATTCAACAAATTCAAACTTAATTTTCATACACGGCAAAACTAGTCGGACCGCCTGGATTGAAACGCAAACCTGGAGCCACCAGTGACTATATTTGGTGTATCCACAGTCATTGCTGTTCAAGTTACCTACACCCTTTCCGACCACATTGGGTTGAAGAAATCCAGGCAGACTTGTTTCAGAAATTATAAATATTATCATCAAGCAGAATAAGCGGCGGGTTTGGAGTCCAGCGGTGAGGATCTGCACCTCAGAGTAACAGGTTTGAGTAGTGCTCGACTTATCAGCAGTGGACGATTCACTCCTGACGTGGTGATTGGATGAGACCCTCAGAGGCGTGGCCCACCCAGCTGACCGTACACATTCCTCCGACACACGCCGCCCAACACAAACTCATCTCACCTCGCTTTTCTAGCTGAAATGGGTTTCACGTTGAAGCAGTAAGTTTGGCAAAGAGGTCGGCGAATGGTTGGCCACCTATCCAGAGGGCGTGTCCCGCCTCAGGCCAAGAGTTGCTGTGATTGGCTCCAGCTCCCTGTGACACAGAAACAAAAAAAAGTGGAAAATGGATGAATGGAGGGATTTGGCAAATGAATACCTACTATGAAATATAGCTGCAGGTAGCAATGGCGGTGTCAGTTAAGCAATAAAGCTGCTTGGTAAAAGCTTAAAACGATATTGTTCAACAAATTTAAACATTGAATTATTCGTCTTGACAATCCGAAAATTATCAGCAACAAGAGAATTGTACACACGTAATGTTGTAGCAAAGTACGCACTTAAATAATAATTGAAAGCTGCAACATTGTGAAACACAGATCTATCCATCAACATCCATGTTGAAGCACTTTTCCATTTCCAAAGGGAGCTAGAGCCAATCACAGCAACTCTGGGTCTGAAGGCAGGGTCAGAATTAGTGGCTGACCAATCACAGTGCAAGACACATTCTCTCACCCACACCTATGGATAAATTCCAGACCTAGATTAATCTAGAATGCATGTTTCAGTGGGGAAAGTGGAGAACCAAAGGAAACCAACACTAACCACTACGCCACGTCAATCAGTTTATAGCAAAAGGCGATAAAAAGGCGATGGACTATGAATGTCAGGAAGTCAGACGCTTGAAAAATGTGCTCCATTAATAGTAAAATAATAACAATAAAATTAATCACCATAATAATCTCCATTCGTTCTCTAGTCTAGCTACAAACTACATCTTTTTGTTGTCCTCCTTTCTACCGTTCCACAAACGCACACAGTTACTATTCTGATCATTGTCATGACTCGAACAGGATTTCCACTGCATAAGGGTCAAAAGTTCAGAAATTCAAACTAGGCCAGAGAAAAAAAGGAAAAAGAAACAGTTTGGAGACGTTTTAGCAGAGACCAACACACGAAGCAGGTCAAGCATGTGTGCAATATGAGTGGGACGCACCGGGGGGAGTGGCTAAATCAGAGTCACATGATCTCCGCGTCAATGGTGGTATTCACTTGAGGAATTTATCAACACAAGCCTGGATGAAACCTCTTTCCACTTAAGATCAGCTACTTGAGACACTTGTTAATAATCGGTATTAAAATATTAATTAACTTAGTGTCATAAAATACTGTAAAACCTCTAATAGAACGCCATGACGGTCTATTTTTCAGGTTTTGCAGTATGTACTGTTTTTTCAATGATTGCCTTTTGCTGAACATACATATTTTGTTTCAATTTTTACATATTAAGTTTGTTAAACTTGCAAGGACAAGTCGCAAGGTCACAGATCTTGCCAATCAGAGTCAGTGGGTGTAAATTAATTAACTAATTATTACTATTAACTAATTTTACTATTTTACTTTGTTCTGAGTAACAAAACCTGCAGGGAGAGCTTAAACAGATTTCATTGATCATCACATAAAGATTTCATGATTTCATTAATTACCTCTAATATTCTTTTTGAAGTCGACTCTGAGAATCAATTACAGCCCTGATGCTGATTGGCTGGTTCTGTGACCTAGGTATCAATCTCGAAAATGAGGTTGCGACGAATTTAGCATAAATGTTACAGTTTTTTCGTACATCGTGCAAGTCCAAAAAAGATTTGGCAAAAAAAATAAAGAGCAAACCATATTTTTGCATTCACAAAAATTTGTTATTTTACAAAATTCATAGAATTTTACTTGTTTCAGTACTTTAAAATACATCCACATTAATGATGCGAAACAAGGCAACATGATATGTTTATATTGGGTTATAAATTGCAGAATACTTTTATTATAAGACACAATATTTAACAATTTTATAGATCTTAATATAGAAATATTGTCAATTTAGCCGGCCAGATTAGGGGAAAATGTGTGGGGGCCAACCATTCCGCCTGACATTCTTTGAACCAATGACATTAATTACAAATTAACTGTTGAGTAATTTTTTTTTATTGCAAATGCTTACTTTTTGGTATATTTTTTTCTATTTTAAATTTTTTCCCAAAATCATATTTGAAGACCACATTTGAAGATTTGAAGACACCACAACAAATAAAGAAAAGGTCTGTCTGGAAAAATACTTTAAGAAGATTAAACATATCTAACTTCATTAGAAAGATTGTATATTATTCACTATTAATAATCACGGTGGGCCGCATGTTATTCATCATAAAAGAGGCTGCGGGTTGGTGAAAATTTGAAAACGGGCTGCAATTGGCCCCCGGGACAGACTTTGGACATGCCTGGCCTAAACACTCGTCTAAAGTTGTTTAAATACTTTATAACGCTGAATTTCAGGCTAGTTTTTAGTGAAATGAAGTTCTTTGTTGTGGTCCAGCAGAACTGAACTGTGCTTTACAGGTTCAATGTCTGGTTGCACGACAAAGTACAAATATTTATGGGCCTGTTGTGTATTTACTATGGCATGATTGTCTTTTAAGTCTTTTTTATTGTGCTGGCCATTTAACCACATTGGTTAGAAAGTCACGTTTGATGTCCATCGTTTAGAAATGATGTTAGTTTCCATGAGGTTTGCACTAAACATCTCAGCGTTCATTTTATAGCTTTTTACCAACACAATAGAAAATTCCTATTTTGTTATTGCACATGAAACCGTCTTGAGGTTTTCCATTTTTTACAGAGTTGAAAGCAGAGAAATTTGACACGTCTCTTAAACACTGAGAATTGAAACAAGCACTTACAAATCAGACTAAACGTGGATTGTGAAATAGAGCGATTCATGAAGTAGAAAGACAACAGTGGTTAGGAAAAGAAAACTACTCCTAAGAAAGAGAAAAATACTCCTTAAACAAAGCAGTTCAAAGAATGTGTAATTATGTGTGAATGATGATTTATTGATATTGCATATGATTTGATCATTTTGATATACTATATAAATATAAAACAAAATACAGAATGAAACACAAAATATAGAAATGTAGCCATTCTAGAACTATAGCTGTACATTTTGTGTGTGTGTGTGTGTGTGTGTGTGTAATATTTTTTGTTGTATGTATATATATATATATATATAATAAATTCTACATAAATTATAAGTTAATAAACAACATTTTGGCTGTACAACACAGGGTGTAAGAAATTCAAGAGTAAACGCATGATTGTTTTCATATACTTTGAGTAGCGATTTAATAAATTACTGTAATAATTTCTACATTATACTGTATAATAATTTGATATTTAAAATGTAAAAAGTTGTTTTTATTTTTAAACACTTTGCTGAAAGCACAGTACGCACCCAAGGTCTTTGCGTAAAAAGTCATACTTCTTGAGTTTTGAAGCTCAATTAGAGGAAATGTCTGCCGTGGGATGGAGTGAGGAGAGTCTTGGCTTTTGTGCTGACTTGTTCCTCCGTGGTTGCCTGCATGGAGGCCACGGGAAGCACAGGAGTTGGATGGCAAGTAGAACTAACCGGGTCCAGATGGCAGGCCCGTGTTTGGGAAGGGGGTCAGGGGCTGTTACCACAGCTGCGGGCTCCTTCTGCACCAAGGTGGGGTTGTGGAAAAGCGTATTATATTATAATTATTGAATGAGGTGACCAGTTTAGAACCTTTCAAAAACCAGATGGAGAAGGACAGGAGGGGCAGGAAATGTCCCATGCTTGAGGTATTAAACACATCCAAGGTGCCACAGCAGAGCGGGCAAAGCATTGTCGTCATGGCATGTTACCCGAGCATGTAAAAGATAAGCAGCTGGAGAAAAATACGCAGCTAAGAAAGGACATGGGAGTAAAAACGGCCAAGACAAGATGGAAGGCATTACCTGATAAAATCAACAAAGAATCCTAGATGATACGTCCTAGATGTTATGGTTGTCAGCGTATGAACTTTGAACTTTGGAAATGAAGTACAGATGAAGCCTAAAAGGTCAACTTGTGTTTTGTTTTCATAAATCATATGGGTTTTTTTTTTTTTTTTTTTAAATCTTTCAATCTTTTTTCGTCTTTGTTTTGGATTGGAAACAATATCTACAGCACAAGTGTAAAACGTCCCACTCGCCAGGACCCAGAAATGGAAAAGAGGTTCAGAAATAAAGACTGACAAATTCCTTCCATTTTCCATTTTGAATATGGTCTTACTAATGCTGTAATGAGGAAAGGAATTATTCATACGTGACGTGTTATTGGAAAAGAACAAGCAGTAAAGTCCGTGCTTGTGGTCAGGAAAACCTGCCTCGCAAACAACACAATAAATTGGATTGCACATTACGAAACATCCACCATGTTTAAACCCACTTTAATCCAACAACGTTGAAAACATTCCACACGAAGCTCAACTGCAGTTCAGCAAGTCACCATGACAAGTTCTAGCATCTTCTGTTTGACACCATGTTTAAAGTACAATCTTTGTCTGCACTCAAATTGAAGATTTGTTGTCATGATTTATTAAAAAAAACATCTATTTAAAAAAATAAATAAATTCACATGATTCGTTTTGCAAAACATGAGCTGATGCTGTTTGTTTTCCGAAAGGCATTTCCTCCATATGGTTTTGATAATCAATCTTTGACTGTAAAACATAAAGGAACGTAAATGTGAAATTTCATTTTACTTGATTTATTTTGCCGGTTTATTTGATCATATTTCAAGGCATTTGGACATGGCTTTAAAAAGAAAAAAATATTATCCATGAATCTGGGGATAAAAAAAAAATATTGATTAAAAAAAAATTGGCACATTGCCAAGGATAAACATGTTCTGGTTTTGTTCAGCTCGTCTCCTGGACTATTAGATTTCTGCTTTGGATTATATGTGCACTGATAAAAGTTTACTTTAAAAAACATGTTTTTTTTTTTTTTAGCCGTATCCTTCTGTCTTTTTCTTTTTCTTCTAATGCATCTGTCTCTCTTCGTTAAGAACATTCTTTTGTTTGTTCGTCTATTTATTTATGTGTCAGTCTGTCCATTTATCCATCCATCCACCCAACCATCCATCCATCTACCTACCCATCCATCTATCCATCTATTTATCTACCTACCCATCCATTCATTCATCCATCTACCTACCCGTCCATCCATTCATCCATCCATCTATCTACCTACTCATCCATCCATCTACCTACCATTCATCCATCTATCCGTCTATCTATCTACCCACTTATCTACTCATACACTTCATCTATCTATCTATGTATCTATGTATCTATCTATGTATCTATCAATCTATCCATCCATCCATCCATCCATCTACCTATCCAACTGTCTAATCTACCCACCTGTCTGTCTGTCAGTCTATTGTTCATTAATATACTGCACTTATTATTTCCCAGTACGTATTTCAAAACTCCTGAAAGAACTAAAAAACACTCTTCACTTCATGAAATACATGCAACGCCTCCGAATTTATAGGCGCGATAGTTTCACACGCGCTCTTTCTTCACTCATCGACGTCGACCTTTCGGCTGTAAACATGATCAAATATTTAAGTGAGAAAGTGCTTGCGTGAAATGAATTCCGCATGATAGAAAAAGAAATTGGCCGTAGTCTGGGTTAACATCTGGTGCCGTTTATTCTGGCAAAACGTATGTTACTCAGGAGAGACGACACCACACTCTCTCTACATTTTCATTTTTCTCATTTCAAACCTAAAGGACAAGAAATAAGTGGATGTGGAGTATTGTACAGTAACAGCTCTCTTAAGCAAAGGAGCAATTTAACAGTATGGAGTAATGTTTTGATCCATAACTTGCAGAGTTTGTCAATTAAAACTATTTCACCCATAAATTGTAGCTTAAAAATCGTTTACTGTATTTCTTAACAATATAATGTTTTAATAATACAATTATTTGAGTTGCTTTTCTAGACAATGTGTGAAGTAACAATAGAGGATGTCAGGCAACAATTTTGACGGAATTTACGTTTGGCAGCATTAATGAAGACATCTTGAAATTTCAGCATTTTGAGCCATTAGTCATTGAAGTATTATATAATGCTGTGAGTTAATAGAAAAAAACTCTGACCTGTTCTTGAGGTCATTGTGTTTTCTTTGGCGAGAGGGAACATCCGTGAAGTGTTATGCCCTTTTAGAGGAGAGCTGGATGGCCATGATTATGTCGACACTGGCCATGGTTTAGGTCTGGTCACCATCTGCGGAGACAAGAGCGAAAGCGGGAAAAAGCCTGAACACAGGGCAAAACTATTAGCACACTGTTTTTATAAAAGGACGGGCAATCACACTGTAATCTGTGCTCGAGCAATTCAATACATCAACGTGGGAATGTAAAAACAGACTTTCCATTCTAGGCAGTGACATTATACGAAATGTTTGAAAAAAATATATAATATAGAATCCATCCCTCCATTTTTGAGCCACTTTACCATTTCAGGGTCACGGGCAGCTTGAGCCAATCACAGCATCAGGCGGGACAGACACCCATTGGTGCCCAACCAATCACAGAGCAGGACACACACTCTCACACACACAGACGGGAAAATTTCCATTCTCTTGAATGTTTTTTGACTGTGAAAGCAAACTGGAGACACAGAGAAAACCCACCCAGGCATCGTAGGAAATGCTACGCTTCAAACATGGGTTGTATACCATCGTTTATCCAAAATATAGATTTTTAAAAATAGTGATTAGCATTACCAAAAGCCAAACAGTAATAGACCAAGCAATTAATTGGCCCAGAATTTAAATGAAAGAATAAAAGATAATCCAAAAGATTTCATTCAGATCACAAACATCAATACCAGTATAACTGAAACGGCATTTAAACAAATCAAGATGAACTCGAAATAATGGTGTAAAAAAATGTTAAAGATTGAGAAAAGTGTTTCCTAATTGTAAACCTTTAATGTGCTAATACTGTAGAATAAAATGATTGCTAAACTTCTCATGCACCTTATTGTACAATTAAACCTCATATGTATATTTACACAGTGACATCAACAAAGTAATAAAAGAATAAAAAAAAACGACTGTACAAACTTGGTTTCTCTTTCCCTTTAAACCTTAGAAAGTCTTCCTGCATGTTGACCATTATAAACATGTCAGAGTTCCTGCTCTGAACGTAGACAAAAACTCGATCCGAACATTCATAAAGAGGCCTTTTGGAATCATAGCAGAATGCTGTAAAAATTGTTCCGTACAATCAATATCTTTCCAGCCAAAGTGCTTAAAGTTTTTCCAAATTAAAGTACTGGTATGTTTCCCAATTCAAGAACAAATCAACACGATTAGAACAAGGTTCAATACTAAAGCAGCCAGGCTTTGAAACGACTGAAAAAACGTTGTAGGTCAAGTAGACCTTCCTACAACTAGACATCCATAAACATGGTCCAATATGTTTCGAAAGCCTGACAGAACTGTACTGGTCAAAGTAGGTACTCAACATTTGGGTTTCACTAAAGCGTCCACACCAGAGTACACTTCTCTTAGTCCAAAATGCAGTCGTGGAGTCCTCATTCAGAACAAGGTTCCTCAGCTCATGACCGGGAAACCTCCCCTGCAGGTCCTGGTGGTCCAGGTGGCCCTGGAGGTCCAACGGGACCCTGGTGTCCTACAAGTCCTGCAGGTCCATGAACACCTGGAAGACCAGCTTGACCCCGGATTCCTGCAGGACCCTTGACGCCAGGAACGCCATCTTTCCCAGATGCTCCCAAATCTCCCTTTTGTCCCTTCTCACCACGAGGTCCTGGTAGGCCTAAAGATCCCTTTTCTCCTTTGAGACCAGGTAATCCTTTTGCCCCAAAAATTCCCGGAATCCCTGAATCCCCCTTAATTCCAACAATGCCTTTTGGTCCTTGAGGTCCACGGTTTCCAAGAAGTCCCCTGTCTCCTTTAACTCCAATGTTACCGGTAGAACCTTTAGTGCCGGTTTCACCTTTGTTTCCTTTTGGACCAGGTGGGCCGGGTGCACCTGAAAAAATCACAACATGGAGGTTAGATGATAGAAAGACAGAACACTGAGTTTAGAAGATAGTATTCAAGAACATGAAGGCTAGGAAATCTAGGGTTAAGGTCTAGAACGGAAAAGACAGAAATACAGAAACTTGAAATTCCAGAACCCAGAGGTTTATCTACTTGGCAAGAATTTAGAAAAATACAACCTTTCACAATAGTGAAATTCTGGATCATCTGTGAATGGCTGGTGTCTACCAGCTTCATCTCCTCCATCACCATGGACAGGTTCCTCACATCAGCATCAAGGCGAACGCTCAGCATCATGTACTGCATTCTCAGAGTGTTTGCCAGTTGATGAAGTAGCAAGACCGTACCATTCAGGTTCTCCATGTCTTCTGTGTGACTTCCCAGGCGGGATTGACAAGAGGAACTCTCGATGTTGATGTATTTGTACATGCTTTGAACGTGACTGACAGTCGCATTGATGCTGGATGAAACGGTGTCCATCTCCATTTCAATGGAGTTTATTCTGGCATCCAAGGTCACAAATCGTTCCCTCGTACGGTTCTCATAGTACTTGGCATGGTACTGATGGTCATGCATGTTCTCCTCGTGCTCATCAATGTAGGAAGACACATTGTCCAGTTGCATCTGAAGGTTCATGACCTGCAGGGTAAGATCATGGTAAACCTCTGAGCTCAGGCTAATGTGCTGTTGAGCTGTAGAGATGCCATTTTGAATGGTCCTCATGGTTAGTGTGGTCGCACTGGCATTGGACTTGAGCGTATTAAGAACTCTGCTGTAGTTCTGCCAGTCGGATGTGATCTTCTGAAGCACCAGGTTCTCTTCTTCAGCCTTCCTCTGAAGAGCTCCAATCCACAAGGCACTGAGAGCCACTGTAGTGTTGACCTGCTGCATGGTGGCCTTCAAGTCAAAGTGGTCCTCAACTAGGGTTTTCATCCCTTGATCGGTTTCGTTGATGACCACCTGCCAGCCAGACACTTGGTCCAGATACTGGCCCAGCGACTGGTTCATGCGCTTGATGACAATTCCAAACGTCTGGAGGTCTCGTGTCATTCTGTTGCTGGTCAGTGTCAGACTTTGCTGAGACTGGGTGGCTTGGTGGAGCTGGTGGTCTTGATCCTGGACCATCTTCTGGATCTTATCAAACTCTTTCTTCAGTCTGGCAATCTCTTGCTGGTATTGTGTGACGTTTAAGCAGTTGGAGATGTTGTTTGATGCGCTGAAATCTGCAACAGAACCAGGAAATCCCAATTCAGCGTCGTAAAACTCGCTCTCGGGAGTTTATTCAACATATTCTTTTCCTCTCTATCTTATTTAAACTGTGATTTTTTAAAGTTGAGTATACTTTTTGATGCTGATTGTGTTTTTAATTTCTGTACTGCTGCTGAAACGAGGAAATTTTCTCATTGTGGGACGAATAAAAGACATTTTTATCTTCTTTTCTTGTCGTACTTTTCGGATTATAAGGCGCATTTGATCCTAAAAGTAGATGTTTGAAAAACCGTACGACTCATAATCCCGACAAAAATGTGCCTTATTTGTGAAAAACAATTCAAGGTTTTATTGTTGCGCCTATAGTTTGAAAAATACGGTAAATACAGAAGACAATAATACAAATACAGTTGCATTTAAACAGACTGCGGGGTTTGTGTGGACAGCTGTTGGCCGGTCATTTTTCGGCTAATACAAATGATTCCTCTGGAGATTTTGTGCTATGAGGCGGTTCATCGCACACAGGAAGTGAAGCAAGAGACTAGATAAACAAATTAGTTACATCTAGAAGGCTTATTTTAAACAAATACAACCATGTACGGCTTATGATGCATATTAAAATCGGTAAATCTCACAAAGATTTATTTACAGAATGCAAAGCTTGAGGTTTTTAAGTATACAGGGAATAAACGGTAAAATATGTTTGTACCTTCGAAGCTCTCCTGGACTTTAGAAATAGTTTTGCGGTAAAACGATTCCTCTTCTGACATGCTATCGACTCTCCTAAAAACTTAATAAAAACACGTATGAAATTGCATAATAGCGGCAATGTAAATTGTGTTGAGACAGTAAATTCAGTTGACGTGATCTCTGACTCCTTCCTTTGAGAATAAACATTTCTGGCATTCTTCGAGAACTGTTCTTCACAGACCGAGACTTACTATCGGACTACGGGGGCTGATAAAATGAAACAGACCAGATCTTGAAACTGTAATTTATTTCGCAGCCGCGTGTATGTTTGTCACCTGCTGCTTTTGAAAGATGAGCGTTTCCTGAATTGAGGTTCCAAAAAGTTCATTCGTGTGTCATTCATGAAATGTTAAAGATGATATTTAAATGATAAAAATTAATTAATAACACGGTCACATTCTTGCTTCACATAATTTTTTGATACGGCTTAATATTTTCTCAAACCAGTACACAATTCAATGCATTTAATATCAGTTTAAGTGTTTTTGCATATTTTTATTGTGTCTTTCAGACAAGAACATGTTCGTGTTTTTATTAAGATAACATGAGATTGATATATTTATCACTGAAAATATTAGTATGGCTCAAAAATGTATTGCGGCCATTTACTTTTATTTACAATATATAAAAACATAAATTTTCCTCATAACAGTCAAAAACCTTTTTTTTCTTGCATGCACTTTTATTCTGTCTTTACATTTTGAACTAAACAAAGTCATATGTACAACCAGAAACCAAAATATTCCACAGATATTATAAACATTAGCAGATTATTCTACACATCTATCATGATTTTAGCTGAAATTCTAAAATTTGAATAACATAAAGTGAGGTTTTAGTGTTTTTGTGACCTTTGACCTTTGTTAAGCTTGTGTTAGTAAATAACCTTTTGACTGGTGTTAAGCTTGTGTTAGTAAATTGGTTTTCCTCACTGTGTTCACTGGGTTAATGTTCTGATTACTAGTTTGGTTAGTCTCACCTGTAGTTGCCTGTTATTTCACCTCATGTTCAGCTAGTTAGCCTCATGTTCTCTGCGTCTTTTGTTGGTTCATCAGTTAATATTGAATGTTCCTGTCATGTTCCTGGACTAGTCTTAGTTTAGGAATGAGATTCTGGTTGATAGTTTCTAGTTTTAGCTCCTTATGACTGATAATCTTTTTTGGTTATCTTTTGGTTATCTCTTTCAGTTCTTGCACCAGTCTGTCTTCACCAATGCCTGGAAACTCACCAATGGATGCCAAGACGACGACAGCAATGATGAGCAAAGCAAAAAAGCCGTAGAGCATTTTGACCGCTAGCTGAAGAGAATGGGTTTGCTGACATTTCATACATCCTCCTCTCGTCCTTCCTGCAAAGAGCAATATGAAAAGTTGAGGGAAATTTACACGATATTCACTTGATTCATCCATTTCCTGAACAGCTTTTCCATTTCTGGGTGGCGGAATTGTGTATTATAAGATATTTATATTGCGATTACATTTAGCATAACAATCATATTAGAGATTGTAAAAAGACAATTTCACAACTGTTGTGAAAACCTCACACACTTTAAACACAATACAAATGAGGATTCAGATGGAGAAATCTTGCACAAAATACACTTGAAAAATAAACTCAACACATCATCCTGACCTCTTAATGGAGGAATTTCCTCCTCTTCTCCAGTTAGTTCCTCTTCTACAAAGACAGATTGCACACATCATCAAAAGTCATGACTATGAAAGTTCACAACCTGATTAGTTACAATCCTCTTTTACATTTATGTTCACAGTTTTGGCTAATCAAACACAACTTCACTCTAGACTCTTCTTCTCTCTTCTGCATAAAAAAACACTGGAACATCATATTTTCAACCCAACAGGCCTCTGGATCCAAAGCCAAGATCCAGTGTGGGATGAGCTCACGTTTCCGATTAAATAATCCTGTTCGGAAAGACGAAAAATAGAATATTTCAACATACCATTAAAGAGATGGTTCTCGTAGCCACAATAACTATCTGGGAAAAAAAAAACACAAGTGTTTGGACATTAAGGTCAACGGATTGAGCCAGAAACATATTTCAAAGACTTACACAAACAGGAAAAGCATGAATCACAAAACAAGCGCAGAATTCTGATAAACGAGTGAAGCTGGAGCAATTCGTGGTGACATCATCGTTGGAAAGGGCTTGAAGCTCCGCAATCATAAAAACAAAAATGTTTTATACACAACTTAATTAGCGTCTTTGGACCATTTCTTCCCTCATGAGAAATAAAACTGAGTGAGAGGATTTTATTTATCTGATTTGTTCATTACACAAGCCAAACAGGCTTTTACGAGAGCAGATTGGGGTTTGACATTACGTTTTTATTTAGGGTAAATTTAGTAAAGCAAAATGATCATAGTAGGGCAATTGGATGGAACGGTACTGTTGAGACCTAAGTTCGAGACCACCTTTCTGTATGGAGACTTTATGTTTTTGTTCTAGTTTTCTGGTCATATGATCCAAATGTTCTTGCTCTGGTTACCTGCCACAGTCCTAAAAACAGGAGAATTTGCAAATTAAAAAAGTGAGTGAGTGTGAATGTGTGTGTCTCTGTCCCGCTCTGTGATTGGCTGAGCAAAAATCAGAGGTTGCGTCCCATCATCATCATCATCATCATCATCATCATCATAATCAATCATCAACCATCAATCTGTGCTAAGCTCCCAGTGACCCAGGAATGGATGAAGATTTCTAGAAAATTAATGAAAATTCTGAAAGCCATTATATTTTACTTTTTAATTAAAGTTGTGTATGGTAGTTCTACTTTTGTCAAAACAATTGCTGCCAAAATTGTACATTTATTGAGCCAAATGTTTCAATTCAAGTACAAATTCCATAAAACTTTAGAGAACTTTTTGTCTTTATTGTTTGAGTCTCGACACGCAGACGCTGTGAGAGCTGCAGGCTTTAGGAAGGAACAAGATCTCCTCTGGTAAAAAGCCAGACAATAATGTAGTACGCAATAAATTAGATTGAGGTAATAGCATAAAATCCTCCCTGAATACAATACGACTTTATTGTCTCAATTAAACTATTGTCGGCCTCAAGGTTCGGTTGATTTTAACCAACTCTTGTGAAATTAGGTAAACATTTTTTAAAAAGTCTTTATGTATAGACTAAAACTGCAGGAGTTTTAAATCAAAGTATTATTTTGTGTTATATTAAGCTTTTTTATGTTTTTATTCTAGACGCAACAAGTATACAAATGTTGGGCTTTTTTTTAGAGGTTTTATTATTTTACAGCATTTGAAATATGTGCTTAAACAAATAATGAAAAGTGCTGATAAAAGTAGTAAGTTCTGTGGAAACTTTTATCCAAAGCTTGTATCACATCTTTTGTAACCCATAATCCTGGAGCTGCAGAAAACGTTATGGACTAAGCATTCCTTCTAATCCTTATGACCCAAATATTATTCTAATTTTATTTACATTGATGCATTAAGATGACAGTTTTATCTAATTTTCATCCCATCCAATTGACATTGACTAACTTTAAACTTCCCTATAGGGATGGAACCCAGAACCGTGGTGTTGCCAACAGCAGCTCCATTCCAATAATTTGAAAACGTGACCAAAATCCATCTTAAAATGAGAAACTGGACTTGGATTTTACAACAGAACAGCTTGGAAGCCTCGTGGATCTTGTGCGTCTCCTAAAATGACGAGTGAGAACATTGAGCAAACTCCATCAGCCGCCAGAGGATAAAAGCCACGGAGTTTAAGACTCACAATTATCACTGCCATCAGTCATCAAAGTCGCAACAAAAATAAATGGCTTCTCCTACGACACATAAACATGACACTATTGCAGCAGGATTTTTAAATAAATTCCTCCGTACCACCGACTCTCCTTCAGGGAGTTCACACCTGCTTCGCTTTCCATTTGTTTAAAATCTCCGGGCTGTATTTTTCAAGCTCGGTCTGGGATGCCAAAGCAGTTAAGCTGGTGTTTTGAGGTGAGGCTGTTTATACAGGACTCGGCACGCTGAGGTCAGGCCTATTGGAGCCAGACTGAATTTCCCCTTTGCTCGCGCTCTCGCAGGTGGTTGGGAACAGATGCAACCTTGGGTCTTGCAGACGTGTGAGTGTTAATAGTACAGAGAAAACAGATCCTGGTATGGACTCCGTTAAAAACATGGCTTTAATAGAAGGGAGGATAACTCGGAGCGGTGGACGGCAGGCAGAATCGGACTGGATAAATGACGGCTAATGAAAAAGGCATTTGACTTGTTTGACTAGTCGGTCATCAGGACGGGATGGAAAGCGTGTATAGACTTTGCTTGAAAAGTACAAGCTAACTTTCATGAAAGTTTGTTGCTTACAAACAAACAAGATTTGAAAATCGTTTTAAAGTTGCTCCGTGTTACATAATAGTTTACACGTATGTTATTTAATACTGAAAGAATTTGCATGGACAAATAAAAATCAAAAATCAAATCAAATGGACAAAACTGGACATATTGAAATGGTAATATTAACTTAGAAGCGACTAACTGACAGACAATTTAGAAATTGATTGACTAATGGACAGGGAGGCAGGCAGACAGAAAGATGAACAGATTGATGGAAGACAGAAAGACAATGAGAAATAGATAAATAGAGAGACAGACAGACAGTGTGACAGAGAGAGAGACAGACAGACAGACAGTGAGACAGAGAGATAGACAAACAGACAGTAAAATAGATAGACAGACAGACAGACAGACAGACAGACAGACAGACAGACAGTAAAATAGATAGATAGACAGACAGTTAGATAGACAGAGAGATAGAGACAGACAGTTAGATAGACAGAGAGATAGAGAGACAGACAGTTAGATAGACAGATAGACAGATAGACAGATAGACAGATAGATAGATAGATAGATAGATAGATAGATAGATAGATAGATAGATAGATAGATAGATAGACAGATAGACAGACAGACAGACAGATAGATGAAAATAAACAGAGACAGACGGACAGACAGGGGGAAATAAACAGATAGACAGACAGTGAGACAGATAAATAGGCAGACATTTTGAGATAGACAGTTAGGGATAGACTGACACAAAGATTTATACTCTTTTGATGTGGAAAGTTTACTTTGTAACTTCGAAAGATAAAAGCGCATATTTACGTACATTTTGAATACAAGTCCAAATTCATATCGGCAATAGAAAAATCAACCTGCTGATCTAACCTTGAGAAGAAAAATAGTTCCAGGTGTAATACTGACCAGGCGTCTTCACTTGAACTTTGAACATGTAAAACATGAAATGAATAATCGTTGGGACTACAGCAGGAATAATGTTCTAGTGTTTCGTGACCAGAAGAATAGCCTGGGTATGAAATGTTTGACACGAAAAGCTGAAATGTGAGAGGGGCAGCTGAAGTTTACAGCAGGATCTCTCCTCACCACAGAAACCCAACCACAACTAATAAAGACAAGTGTCTCCACCGTTCAGCAGATTTACATTGAGTAATACAGCACACATAGTGTAAGAGTCCGGCTTCCACGCCATCGTGTAAGAGTCCAGCAGAGACGCCATCGTGACTCACACTGCTTCACTTTCAGGGTTTAATAGACATTTTCCCAAGTCTTTTTCGAAGTCAATCACTTTAGTAACAAAACACAAGTTTATTTTCACCATTATTTTGGTCTGTTCAAGTGCAAAATTTAAGTCGAGTAAAACTGAGCTCAATTAACGTATTTACGCAAATATAAGCACCACTTTTTTTTCCAAATTATATAAGCTCAAAAGCTTGGGGGTGCTTATATGTGCATTTTTCAAATATGCACGTAAATATAAGCAACACTTTTTCCACTATTCAAGTTAGGAGTTAGTCAGGTTATTTGTTAATTTTTGTTAATCGCAAATAAACGGTAATGTGTCGTCTTTATGCGGTCTGTAAAATCGGTGCGCTTCTGCGTTGTCTCCTCTTTTCTTTCTTTAAATGGTTCCGGAGGCAGACATGCATTTATGCTTTTTGGCTCAATAACAGTAATAAAAAAAACTTTAGCCATACCACGACACTTAGCAGTGGCTAAACAACAAGCTACGTCACATGTAACCGAATTTAAAAAGAAATTTGATTAAAAATGTACCTGAATAACTAAAATAAAAGTAACCTGACCATGCAGCGACACTTGGCAGTGGCTAAATTTCACTGCAACAAATAAAATAAATTAATTAATTACAATAACATGGGGTTGTCTGTCTGAACTCTCTGCGACCTACCGCTGGAAACTCGAATACGCCCATATATGTACATAGCAAGTGGAACCATAGCACCACCTACTGAAGATATACTGTACTACTTGCAGTACAGTATGTTAAATAATCACACAAATTCCTTACACAAGATATGTTTTAGGTGTCTGGAAAGTCAGAACACCAAGAATGTAAGAGGTGCTTCGCCTATTGATGGAATTTTTATTTTGTGGTAAATAAAACCAGGTGCTTATATTTGCGGAGTGTAAATATGGCATTTTATTAATTACATTAAAAAAAACCCATTTGTCTGTTCCCTCTTAACATGAACATCAGATCTTGGGGAAAAGAAGGGAATGTCACTGGTGTTTTGCACTGGCTCCACACCTGCTGCCCACAGCAGAATGAAGAACACTCTTCATGAGGAACAGATTAGGAGTCACGCTCTTTCACAAGTCTCTGGATTTTGCATTAAAGGAGAAATAAATTGACCTCCAACTTGGACACGTTTCCCATAAATTCCAGGACCATCAGCAAAAATTCCACACGTTTGCCTTCGGAAAAACATGCATTCTTCTAACCAGCGGTCATATTTTATTCTATGCTGACAAGAACAATTGATCAATGTCTTTCATGGAAAAAAAAAAAAGACCAACTACATCCAAACTACAAAGATGTGTTGGGCTGTCAGTGCTCCGTATCAAACGTTGACACGCTCCGTATCTTCTCAAACTAATAGAGACTTCAGCAGACAGGAAGAAGGTTTATCTGTGCCTCCAAAATACTTCAAAATGATGTTTGTCTATCTTACCTTTCATGTTGATCCCAAAGAGTTGCTCCAGAGAAAAGAAAAAAGGGTCGCTGGGATTTTCCGACTTCAGAAACTCAGAGTCCAAAAAGCAGTTTGTGGTCTTCAAGAACCATTTTGATTTCCTAGAACCGGGACTTGAAATCTTCTAATCCCGAGTCGCGGCTCCACAGGTGCTGGGATCGTTCTACAACATGCTCCTTCTCTGTTGTTGACCCAGAGGAAAGTAATACCTTGGACAGTAACCATGTGCAAAACATGACGGCGAGAGGGTGGGATTGTTTCTGTGGGAAAAGGGAGGGAGGAGGATGAGGAGGAGGTGAGAAGGTGCTGGAGCTTTGGTGAGCATGCAGCTAATCGCCAGCAAATGTCTGGATCTGGAGCCACACGCACCTTTATCTTCTGCAGCCTCTGTGGTGGGAGAGCAGGAGATCTGGGGGACATTGTGGGGACACGCCGTTCCACCGCACGTTCCTCGCCAGTCTGTTGCTAAGAGGTCAGACAAATATTACCGGTGAACAGTTTAGCAATAATGAAGAAAAAATTAAGGAACGAGAGAGACATCTGTCCTCATTTACTCTGCTGTGGGTCCAAGCTCCATTACTGTTTGTACTGAAAGAAAAAGCAGATGTTGGCTGTATAAAGATGGGATCATAAAAGTGCTTTAGTGATTAGTACACTATTTTATATTTATGTATAAAAATATTAATTATCAATGAAAATAGTGGTTTCATATATTGTTTATAAATTTAGGCAACTTATGTTATAAAACCGTACATTGTTTATATAGACAAAAAGAAATGAAAAAGTAGTTTATATAGGTACAATGTTCTTTCTTTTTTGTAAATTCACACTTTTTATATGTTATAATAAATATAAAGTTAATAAAGATAAACATATATAAAGATATACATGTATATACATGTATACACACTGTATAAATGTTCTTACATTTTAGTATATTCACACTTTCACTTATGTATTAAACTATAGACCTTATTTTAAATAAGTAGAGAGTGTGTAAACTATCGCGAAATGTGAAGTTACATAATAAAATCTTACTATTGTTTGGAATGAGAAAGTTCAAATCAGGACATGGAGATTCTGGAAATTCTATGTCCCATGTGGAGCTTCTGCAATCTAAATTCTTGTGATTCTACTTGTGAAGGAAAAAAAAAAAAAAGAGAAGTCCTGCCTGATAGCACCGTACTTCAAATCAGTTCCACAGGTACTCCAGCAATAAACATCGGACATTAGTCTAGAATTTTTTTTTACAAATGGGTAAGTTTTATATATATATATATTATTATATATTATTATTATTATTATATATAAGTAATTTGTCATTTCAGATGGACTTATTGCTTATGGAGTAATTTATAGGACAGTGCGTTAACAGCATGTTAACTTTAGTGGTACAACGCATCAACATTTATTTTCTCTGCTCAAACTGAATGTAATTACCTTTGTATTAGACTTTAATGAAACATGTGGAAGCTTTCTGAGGTGTTGATAGTTTTCTAATGCTGCTTCGGTCTTGGTGCAAATGTGAAGGCAGTTGTCAAGTTTCAGCAAAAAAAAAAAAAAAAATGTGTGTGTGTGTATGTATGTATGTATGTATGTATGCAAATGACATATATATACATTCATAAAATAGCTAGTAATAAACATTACTAATTCAAATAATAGCTTCAAAAATAATTTAAAACATTAGCTAGTAAAGTTTTTATATAGCCTATTGATAATTTTAAAATACAGAAACTTGCAATTTATTTGTTTTTTTTTATAGGGATGATTTACATGAGACGATAAAAAAAAAAAATAAATAAATAAACAAATATATATATATATATATATATACACACACACACACACACACATGTACAGTAAAACCTCTAGTAGAACGCTACCCCTAATAGAGCGCCACCTTTTATGGTACATATACTGTGTGTATATATACATGTTCACACACATATGTACATATGAAATATACTGTATGTGTTAGTTGAGTATTAGAGGTTTAGCCCGGCAACCTGGAATTAATAGGACCAGTATGTGAGCTTTAATGTGGATCACATTACGAAAACCACCAGCTTTGAACCGGCAGCCAAAACTGTAAATTATGTCAACAAATTGATAAGCGTTTAATTGACTCGCACGAAAAGCCACACGGCCGTTTGTTTGTCTGGTCGTCATTATGTGGCAGAAAAGAAACAAAAATCTATCACTGATTATGCAAATTTGAAAAACTCTGCCTAAGACAGTGAAAATTCAGAAAATTCTCCCCAAATTGAAAATAAAACGAAAAACATTACAATGCAATTAGAGTGAGTACTTCCACTTTTGAGAACACGGCTGTTATAAATTATCTTAACTGTGATGTCACTTCCTTTGTGTTCTTTCATAGGGCTCGCTGCCACCTAGAGGACAGGGAATGCATTCCAATTATTCTGCTCAAATTTAACGAAGCACCAGTATGTAAGTCATGAAAATTCCGAGACAAATCTAAATACAAAAAAAAAACGGTCAATGAAAATATGAGCTTTGTACGGTACACTCAGTGTGAAACCATTAAAAACAACACGAGCAGGGTGGGTTCCTGCAGCGTGCTGCGAGCGCTATTGACAAGAAGACCACTCGACTGGCCTTCATCAGGTCAAACCCTCAAAAAATGGCCTATAGCTCGCTCAATGTAAATAGAATATATACCGTTATAAACTGCTGCCAAGGATGAGGAGGATGAGGAGATAAGCCTAAGAAAAGAATTCTGGAATATTTTAAACAGACGAGAAAAGATGAGGAAAGAAAAAAAAACTAACTATAAACTGTATCAAAACCAGAACTTGTAAATGTGTTTGTGTGTGTGTGTGCGCGTGTGTGTGTGTGTGTGTGTGAGTACAGGCAAATTACATATGTAGATTTGTAAATTCTAAGATAAATTACTTAAGCAGAGCACATAATTCTAGGTTTTCAAGCAATGTGGGGCCTTTCTGGTCACTTGTGGGGAACTTCAACTGGGCATCACAACTTTAAAGGTCTGTTTGAGGGTCAAGATGGGATTTCAGGGCAGGTGGTAGGGGGAGGGCGACAAAGATTGATGGGGAGGGATATTTTTTTATGGTTGGACAAGGGGGTATGTGTAAGCAAGTCAATATGGGGACCCCATTATGATATAAATGAAAGTGTGTATGAGGTAATTGTTATTTTTGAATATTTTAATATTTATATATGAGCGACTATATGTTCATTTTGCTTTCAAATTCAAATTGTGTTTGCTACTATGAAACACACAAAAAAAAATACTGGTAAATAAGTTTTTTTTATGTTAACATTTTCTTTGAATATGTTATTTACTATTTTATTTTGAGGTTTTTTTTGTGCAGGATTTACAGGGAAAAGTGAAAAACGTGTAATGTGACAAAGTGTCAATAAGTCGCGGTCATTCGGCTTTGCTGAAACACACGTCTAAGCCTCAAAACACACGACTAGTTATTACCAACGCAGACGTGGAGAGAAACAGCTGTTGTATTAATATAAAGCATGACTTGACAGCGTTTTCTAGACACATAACCTCATTAAAAGGGAGGTTTACGGTGCAGCTGCCCGTCTGACGTGAAAATACCAGTTTAGACTCGTCCTAACACCATCTTATTAGACGCAAATGGTGCTGGGAAAACCTGCCATGCTGTTCTGTCGCTTAATCATTAGATTGTGGGTACGATCCCTATGTAAAACACAAAAGTTTCTTCAGATAAAAGTGTTGCTAAATTCATTTACATATACAGCTAAATACCGTACATTTAAAACTAATTTTAGCGTTCATATTGTTAAATGTACTAGTTCAGAAAATCAAAAGTGCATTTTATCTAACATGCAGCATATAATATTTGAACATCCATCTTCTACATCAAAAACGCAAAGAAATGCAAAAAGTGTCAACTTTACATAAAATATGACTGAGAACATGTAAATATACAGTATCTTAATAAATATATTGAAGGTGCAATTAAATAGAATAGTGCAAAAAGACACAATATAGTGTAAAATAATGTATGTATGGTGCAGATGTAAACAGTCCAGATTGTGTATGAGCATCCAAAATGTTCTCATAATAAATAATAAAAGTGTTTGGATTCTTGTTTTAGAGAACTCTCCACAGAAGCTTATAAGAACTATTTTAAATCTGCTCTCCCTTCCAGAATTTCAGGCCTCGCTTGGTCTAAAACAACATGTGAGGTTCAAACATTTCAGGGTTTTAAATGATGATTAGAGTTTGAAAGTAACCAGACGCATGACGGGACCGGCCTACTGTACTTGAGTTACAACATGATGATGCCATTTCTAAAGATTTGTGTGTGTAATCTAAAATGGTATGTCATATATTTTAAGAGGACACGTTTTCCAACATATCGTAAGTGAACCAGTAAAAATGAGGAAATGGCAAAAATAAAGTTGATAGTGTCTGAAACGATTAATTGAAACTAATAGAGATGGTGACAAACTTACCAGAAACAAAACTGGTATCTCAAAAAATGTACTGGATGAGGACAGACAGGCTACATATGCATTTACAGTTGAAACAACCTTTCTACAATAAAGAGATGTGAAAAAGAGGCTTGATGATGAAAGCTGAATGATGAATTCCATTTAAAGTCAATGAATCAGAGTTGAATAAAACAGCGAGTAGGAGGAAAAGCATGAAAGAGTTTGAAGATGAGAAGATAATAGAGGAAACACATTAAGGAAATGGAATGGAAGTTCAGCGCTAAACGTTAATGAGACGAGAAAGCTTGAAACGCGACAAAGGCAATGGGAAAAACACAATTGATTAAAAAAGGTATAGAAGTTAAAAAGATTAAAATATATGAAGATGATGATACAAATACCCACGAGTATATGCAACTTGAACAGCTATTCTACAAAAAAAAACATAAAACCACAAGTTAACAACAAAAAAACGCAAAATAAATAATAAGAGAGTAGAATAATAAATAATAAAGAAAACAAATTTCAAATTAAATGTTGAATATGCAAGTTAAATGTTGAATTTATTTATAGTGTGTGCAGTGTTATTTATATTAATGAATGCTTGCTTATTTATTGTTCATATAGATGTTTATATATATACATATACATTTTTGCTGTTGTGACATGCCGTTTCCCCGCTGTGGGACAATAAAAGACTTTTCCATTTCAATTCAATTAATTTAAACTCCACAAAACACAGTGTTTTGTTTAAAAGTCGAAACTGTCGTGACTGAGCATCGTCAGACATTTTCACTATTGTTCAGTTTCAAGGTTGCATTAAATAACGTTGCATAATCTTCACTGGGCTCAAAAGAAAAGCCACATAATGAAAGCCATGTGCAGGACATAGAAACGACCTACTACTGACAGATGATGTGTTGTAGCAAGTCTAGTCAAGGGTGGTAGTTAATTTGGCTTTGTATGAGCAGAGTAGAAGCCTGTGTGCGCTTAAGAGCAACTGCTGTCATAGAAGTCTGCAACATCAGCTCATGGCTTCCAATCCCAGGTAAAGTATGAAGGACAGTGTAAAAAAAAAAAAAAACATCAAGTCTCTCAATTTCTTATCTGAACCTCTTTTCCCATTTCTAGGCCACATGGAGCTGAAGGTAAGTCACAGAAACTATAGGTCTGAAGAACAGACACACCCCCTGGATCGATGGCCAGCCAATCACAGACAATGTAATACGAGCCATGGATAAAGGCATCTGCTAAATACTGTACATATTACTAAACTATTCCTTGGATGAACATCTTCAAAACCACCAGAAGATAAAACTTCTTTGAGTTGGTCTTTTGATTCATATCAGTCCAAGTTTTGAACTTTAATGCCAGTGAGTCACTCATACACCATCGTTTTCCGGAAACCTCCAGCTGACATTCTTCCAGTAAACCTCATGGTCAGGTTCGGATGGAGCAATGTTGCCCCCTTCTGGCCAGCAGGAGTCGCTACTGCTCAGATTGAAACAGCTTCTGGAAAAGTCCAGACGCATGAACATTCTCATCCTGCGAATCACGTCGTAAACATCAAGCAGCCACCCAGTATATAAACCAGAGGAGACACGGTGGACTTACCAGGAGGGCGGATCAAAGCAAGGTAAGTGCAGAGAGCGAAAATAATGTACTGCTTTTTTTGTACTAATAATGTACTATTTTGTTTTTAAATTTGGTGCATTACAGTCGTACAGTACATTGTTCCAATATTAAATCATTACATTTTTTTAGGTTAGAGTTCAGAGTATTTAGATAAAAAAGAAAATAAATCACAAATTCAGGGTTAAAACATCCATTTGGTGCCATGGAAACTGCTGCATAAATGAAACGTCATTTTTAAACTCTATTTTGCTTACATTGTAATGGCATTTAAAAAAGTATGTCACTGTAGCTGGATGTAGTCCGCTCTCGCCTTGCCTGGGAGGATTTATCGATCTACATCTTTGCAAAGAGGAATTTGCCTCTCGGCTCCCACGTACATGAAGGCAACTAAGCCAGGTCAACGGCATTCAGGATGCACAGTGTGTCGTAGCACGATATTAAAACAAAGCAAATCCCCGGCGAGCCATCTGTGTGATGCACCACGCTCCTCAAAAACAGCACATGCAGAGGCTTACGCAAGACTGAAAGCCAAAGAGCAGGTCAAGAACACCTTCAAGATCCAAGATGAGCTTACTGATGTGCAGAAAACCCAAGAACTCGTATACTTGGATTAAAGCTGCACCTAAAATCCTAGAAACTACTTTAAGAGTTGACTTCCGGGGAAAAAAAAACGCATGGAAAAAAAGATTAGGAATAGACAAACTAGAAGAACAGATTTTCCACCCCAATTATAAGACAAAGAAATATAAATGATTCATTTTACAGTCCAAAATTACGATTATGTTGCAGCAAAAATGCGTCGAGCTTGAAGCCATTACAAAACGTCTGCATTTTTCTTATGCAACTCGTCTCCAGGCTTGAACTTGGCTGAGCTGTGGTTTCTATGTACTCGGCCAGATACGCTTGAGGTCTGCCTGTGCTTTTATGATGTTTACCTCCACTTGGGTGTGAATGATGGACTCCACAGCACAGTTACTGGAAACCGTTAATACGCGAAGGGATTAAAGGGGCTCGGAATGGCCGTTTGCGAAGCATTAGATGGGGATTTGAGTTTAAATCTGTAATGAAGGGAAAGAGGCTGGAGCACAAAATGAAGGTTCCGTGGAAAGAAAAAACAAAAAAAAAAACGAAGGGCAAAGTTTCACTGTGGTAAGCAAAGCAGTGCTGGCTCGGTTACAGACACACAAAGGTTACAGACAGTCAGATCCGGCGGTATAAAAAGATCCAGTGATGTAATGCCTGATATAATACACCACACATTCTCAGCACACTGCCTGGAAAAGTATACACTTATAGACACACTTATAAAAGGTTTGCTGTATGAGACGACGAATAACATCAATTTTGTGTTTACAGCATTTAATTCGAACTAAAAACTGGACCCAAGATGAAGGTTTCTTGGTCTCTCCTGGGGCTTTTTCTCCTCTACCTCTCCACTGAATGTCTGCTCCCTCCAACTAAAGACGAGCTTGACAGTAGGACTTTTATTTTGTCTAAAGACGCGTAATCGATGCAGGGAGAGCGAGAGTGATTCCTTGCTTTTGATTGACAGAGATCTCACAGATGGGAGAAAAGTACCTGGATAAGGAGATTGAAAATGCCATCAGCGGGGTGAAGGAGATGAAGAACGTTATGGAGCGATCAGACGAGGACCACAAGAGGTTTCTGTCAGACCTGGAGAAAACCAAGCAGAAGAAAGAAGTAGGTCTGGTTGTTAGACTCTGATTTTAGTTTCAAGTTGATTGAATAAACGCAAGAGATTTTTTTTATGAACCCTCTGGGGTCGGCGATGTCGCCCGTGATACTTTTTTTAAGATCAGTTTAAGACACACTAAAAATACTCCGTCAGTTTGGGGCTTACATACAAGTGTTATACATCAATTTAAAGTTTGAATATATATTTTTTTATAAATATTTTTTAATGAATACAGAACGTTGTGTAGCCTATTCATACAAGACTAGGCCGCTTAAACTGTGTTCAGGACTATGCAGTATGGGTTTTATGGCCATATTTGTTTTCTAAAAAATGATGGAACAAACATCAATTTTGCTCACATATTATTGTAGCAAAGCTTGTGCTGAATACAAAAACAGTACTTTTTGGCCCGTAGTATGTTGTGAGTAGATGAAATAATTACAAATATCAGAACAAAGAATGTCAAATCCTCAGAAGCCCAAAACAGCTTCAGACCCCAAATGGTTAAATGATGGTTGCTCAAGAACCTGCTGGTCAAACTGTAAAGTTCTCTAGTTGAGTCACATCATGTTGGCATATGTGAGCATTTTCTCTTGAGAAATTTCTCTTATATGTCTGTCCCCCCAATTCATTTTGAAATGAACACAAATGTTTAACAAATGAACATAGTAATAATAATAATAATAATAATAATAATAATAATAACAATAATAATAATAAACATACAGAAATGAAGGAATGAGGAATAAAAATCATGCCGAATAAACAGATCAGTAAATAAGTGTGAATGAGTGTGTTTGCCTTTCCTGGTCTGTGATTAGTCCACAGCCAATCCAGGGTTTGTCCCGCCTCCAGGCCTAGAGTTGCTGGGATTGGCTCCTGGGTTACAGAAATGGAAAAACGATATAGAAATCAAATGAATTGAACATACCAAAAAACCTCATAATAAAAATCTATAAAACCTCAGACTTGATAAAGCACAAGAATCTTCTGCTTTTCCGTTCATCAGAATGCCCTGAAGATGGCCCAGGAGATGGAGAAGAAACTGAGTGAAGAACAGAGTGTGTGTAATGAGACGATGCAGATCCTGTGGGAGGAGTGCAAGCCCTGCTTGAGGAGCACCTGCGTGAAGTATTACTCGCGCACCTGCAGCAGTGGAGCTGGTCTGGTGGGCCGACAGGCGAGTCACACACTCCTAAGTGGAGTCCCCCCATTGACAAAATACTTCCCCTACTCTCTTACCCTAAACATCAAAGAATCAAATGAAACTCAATTGTAACCGAAAAAATAGTTTGAAAAAAAAAAAAAAAAAACAAGCCTTCATAAGCTTCATATATCACATATCACGCAAAAAGTAAGCACTCCTTTTTTCCACTTTTAGAAGCTCAAAATTTTGGTGGGTACTTACATGTGCAATTGTGCATATTTCAAATGTGCAGGTAAATAAGTTCAAGTTCAAGTGTATTTATATAGCGCTATTTTAGTTCCAGACCAACGGAATTTGGAAAAAAAATGTCCATTGTTCATCAGGGTTCAAAAAATAGGAAAAAGAGTCAGTTTAAAAATAATGTCCATTGATGTTCAGAATATGGGCTATGACCAATGAGCTCAAAATTCAGGGGGTGCTTATATATGTGCATATTTCAAATATGCTTTTATTGCGCGGTAACAGAAATAAAAAAAAAACATTAGCCACGTTGTGAAAATTGGCAGTGGCTGAACAAGCTACTCTTCTACCTCATTTCACGTGCAACCAAATTTATAATACATATATAAATAACACAGTAAACCATGTAGCATCACTTAGCAGTGGCTAACTAACACAGTAAGAAATAAAAAATATTATTTAAATACAATATGGCAAACTTTGTCCATGCAGCGTGAAAACAGAAATTAGCCCATATATGATCATAGCTAATGGAATATTAGCACCCCCTACAGGAGATGCACCCTACTACACTTAAAAATACTATTTAGCATACTACTTTTTATCTAATTTGACAAAGAGTTTCAAGTTAAGTTTGTTGAAAGAAATATTGTTGATAGTAATATGAGTATTTAGCCAGAACAGATTAAGAATTTTTATTTTGTGGCTGAAAAATCAGGGATTATCTTATATTTGCTCATAATCGCGTAAATACGGCATACCTACATAACCTACCGTTTAGCCCTAACCAGTGCAACTAAAGGTAGTGGGGTAAAATCGTAAAAAAAAAACCTTGACTTCTATAAAATTGTAACTTAAAAGCTTTAAGATACAGCCAAAGGTTCCCACTTTACTATAGAAAGTAAGTTTGGGCCACACTTGTATATGTCAGAACACACAGAGAAACGTACATACTCAAGAGTAAACTTACCTTTCTTCTTTGGCCTCTAGCTAGAAGAGGTTTTAAACAGAACTTCTCCAATCTCCATCTGGATTAATGGGCAAAACATCGACACTCTTATAGACGAGGACCAGCAACAGACCCGGCACTTCCAAAACCTGGAGGAGCGCTACACAGAAGTTGCAGATGGGGTGGACAGCATCTTTTCAGACAGCATGAGAGTGTTTGACCACATGCGAGCCTTCCACCAGCCAGGATTCTTCCCAAGTCCGTTCCGGATGCCCAGCATCTTAGGCAGACAGGAAGTGGCAGGAAGAGCCGCTCGGGTCTATAGGTCTCCACTGCACGACGCGGAATTTCAAAGCTTCCACAGCATGTTTCAGCCAATGATGGAAATGGCAAGACACATGTTTGGATCCATTGGGCCTTACATGGGAAGCGATGGGGATTTCACATCAGGAGGTAAAATAAAGTCTAGGATTATGCAGGGTTTTGCATCATGTTAAAAATTTACCGATTTTAAAAACGCATCCTTGTTAAGGATCCAGAAGTTTTCCTTAAATTTTGGATTAATTTTATTGGATTTATTCATTTCAAAAGTTATTGCGTTTGGCTTTGAGGGAGAGGGCCAAAATTTAATCTGAAACAATTCAAATGATTAAATCCCAGTCAACAAGACTGATCAATTTTGTCCAAAATTACACTACCATTCAAAAGTTTGGGGTCACTTTGAAATGTCTTTATTTTTTAAAGAAAAGCACTGTTTTTGTCAATGAAAATAACTTTATACTAAACAGAAATACACTCTATACATTGCTAATGTGGTAAATAACTATTCTTGCTGTAAATGTCTGGTTTTTGGTGCAATATCTACATAATTGTAGATGTGTATAGAGGAACATTTCCAGCAACTGTCACGCCAGTGTTTTATTGGTACAATGTGTTTGCTAATTGTGTCAGAAGGATAATGGATGATTGTAAAAGCCTTGTTTGGTCATGTTAGCACTGCTGGAAACTGTTTAGCTGGTTAAAGAAGCTATAAAACTTACATTCTTTTGAGCAGATAGAGAATCTGGAGCATCACTTTTGTGGCTCAATCAAACTCTCAAAATGTACAGAAATAGAGAACTTTCATAAAACTCGACAGTCTATTCTTGTTCTTAGAAAATAATGTATGACTTGTCATGGAACACACAAAATTGTCCAGGTGACCCCAATATTAGAATATTTGGATCACAATATCACTAATGTAATTTCAACCCAGCATTAGCTTCTTGAAGTTAGAGAGGTCAACTTTAATTACAAATGTCATGAGTTAACTACTGTACTGTACTCCTTTATATATGGAGGTATAATCTGGTATGGTAATCCCAATTTTAAATGGTCGGTCCTGTTTTTTGTTTTTTACAGATGGGAGAGTGAATGAGGACGTCATCATCACAAGACCGTTTGGAAATGACAAGATGACATGCAGAGAGATCCGCCGCAATTCAGCTGGCTGCATCAAACTAAAGGACGAGTGCGAAAAATGTAGGGAAATACAACACATTGGTAAGTAAAATCAAGAAAAACAGGAAAAAAATTAGGAGATTCCAAGACGCAGCTCTCTCTTTAAGACTGCTCTGGGAAGAAGCCGCTGGAAGGGCTCCTGAAGGAAGAGCTGGAGAAAGCTCTGGGAAAAGCAGAGAGATTCACCCAGGACTACAACAACCTTCTCAAGCGATTTGAAGAGCAAATGTTTAACACCTCGGGCATACTGGATCTGTTTAACAAACGGTTTGGCTGGGTTTCTGCTCTCGCTAATCACACCAAGGATGAAGATGGATTCTTCAAAATACAGACGGTGAGGAAAAAAACTCCAGCTCTCTTTATTTCACAATGAGCACATCAGATTTGGTGTCTTAAGACTTAATCCAACTTCCAACCACTAGGCCACAGACAGCAAATTATTGAAAAATAAAATGTAAATGTGCCTCGCTCTAAATCCTATTAATTTTACACCTAGGTGATGTCAAAGACGACCGATGATCAAGAAAGCTCAGAAGACACCAACGTGTCAGTCAGGCTGTTTGACGGGCCAGAAATGAGCTTCACGGTGCCAAGAGACATTCCCTGGAGCGAGCCGAAGTTTTCCGAGGTGGTGGCGCAGGAGGCTTTGAGTCGCTACAAAGAAAACATTGAGTAAGTCTTTACACTTAAACACTTTTTCATCTCTATGACGGTTTTTCCAATGTGCAATTTTGTAATCTTGTGTGTTTGCCTCCAGGATTACAAAATAAACGCTTTAATAGGACACCACCAGGAACGAAGGTAGACTGCAAAAGCTAAAAAGCACTTTGGTTCCGAGCTAAAAGGGCACCACGTTGTATGCAAAGAAAAGGGTTTCCAGTAAAAGTCCAGTTCAAGTTCTTAATCTTTCCTGCTTAACGTTTTGTAGAATAATGGCGAACGAACTTATCACCTGTACGTTGTCGAATAGCATTTCCTTCCACAGGAATGACCCTTCCTAAGCTTACAAATAAAGCTAAAGTGTGTTCATGATCATCATCACCGTCTATTCAAGGCTTATTCACCGCAATGTCTAGAAGTAGAAGAAAATTAAATTAGCATTAAAGTATTCACCAACTTTGTGCGAATACAACTTTAACAGAATGTAATGTAACAGTTATAAGATAGCGGAAAACTTCTTTCAAAACGGTTTGAAAAAACAGAAGGAACGACTCCATCTGTATTTCTAGTATTTAATATTCATGAAAAACTTTTTTCTTGAATAATAAAACAAAACAAAAAAAAAACTCAACACCCCCATAAATGGTGATATTTTCTTTATCTTGAAATCTTTTAAAATTTGATTAACCTATTAAAATGAAATTATAATGCAAACAATATAATAGCATATAGTACAAACTTCAAAGTTAACAAACCTTCAAGTTTAAGTAGGTACTTAAAAAGTTTGTAACTTTTTCCAGGCTCAAGATCAAGAATGTTAAACTAGACTTTTGGAGATCCAAGGAGTCAAACATCTTCCAGATACACACAAGATATCAGAACATTAATTATATTAGTAAAAGCTAAGTTAGATAATTAAAATATCTAATAATAAAATATTATATTGGAAACTGGACGTGACCCAAATGAAGACCACTCAAATGGAGTGGCATAAATTCACAAGGAACTAGTTTGGTTTAGATGGGAGAAGAAAAAAAAAACACTGACTAGTTTGCATTTGCGTCAAATACAACGTTGGGACATCATGGCATTAATAAAAACGAAGATATGTTTTACCCCCCATCTTGAGTAGCTGATTCTCTGAGTAGTGATATTGAACGTGACTATACGACAATCAGTTTTAGAATTACAGAGACAGACACAGCTATTTTTTCTGAAAGTTCACTTCTGGCTGATTACAAGAAGAATGTGTATATTAAAAATGGTGAGATTAAACCCCCTAAAAACTTTTATGTGACAAATAAAAAAAAAGGAAATGGTTAAAATATTGTGCCAGTTTTATTTTGTGTAAAAATCACACAGCTGCTAGTTCATTCTGCACAGACACGTCCATGCGGTTAAACATTTATGATCCCACAGCCATAATATAAGCAATTAAATAGAATATCTGCTGTTAGTCAGCAATTAATTCAAATTTACATGAGATCCGAAGGTGTGTATCATACAATGTACAACAGAGCCCTGATACAGGAAACCAGGCCGGACAGCAGGGAAGAAAGGCTCACCTTGATTGGACATGAACATTACCGTGGAAACCTGCACATCAGGAAGTAAGGCTTCAAAACTGAAGACATGGCAAGTCTAGATAACATAAGTCACACTACGTTAGACAATACAGATACACACTGTGGTTCGTAGTTAAGGGCAGTTTGTACAAAACAGGTGAACACCATGCATGATGGAAAAAAACAAATACAGTGTAGTTTGGAGACTATACAAGGTGAAACAATGGATGTCGTAAAAAAAAAAAAACTGTGTTTGCAACTGGAACTCACACACAGTCACTTCAATGAGCAAATTAAATCTGAATGGATATATTCAACCAAAAATAAAAACGTCTTCACTTGACTAACGGTTTAGTGGAATTCAAAAGCAGAATTCAACATTTCTCAGTATTTTGATGTGACACAGGAAGAACGAAGACGTTGGCACAAGGGTGTGAGAAGGAAAGAGTCTTGAATGAATTGTTTGATGACAGAAATCAGACCAATCAATAAAAACGAATAATGCAACTGGTCAAACTGGTCGCAAACATTTAAGTGCGTTTCAGAAAAGACGTCAAGCTGAAAATGTACCTTGTGTAATCAACAGAAATGACCGTTTTTGATGAAGACAATTAAGTAAAACCGACTTTTCCTTATGAATCGTTTTTTTAAAGAACGTCTGAAGTAACAAGCTCTCCCAAAAAAGAAACTAGTGCGTCACATGATTGTCTGAGCACACAGAGGTGCCTTAAACATGGAAGAACGTGACCAGCTGCCTTGATTTCGCAAAAGGATTTCAGGACTTTGCTTCACAGCCTTTGCATAACCGACAACGTTTAAGGGTATTACATGTAGAATGATGCGGTGTTTTCAATTCAAAGGGCCAGGATGGGTTTAGGTTCCATGTAGGGGACACAATGTGTGACAAGGAAAGGCCTTGGAGAAAAAAAACTGCCTTGTGTCTTTTCACAAGTGGGACAGTGGAGACATGGACGTCCTGCCGGAGGACCCAAAAAAAAATACAAAATAAAAGTAAGGTAACTCCACACCCACACCCACACACACACACACACACACACACACGTCACCTGAAGAACACACTAGTTACAAATGTGAAAAAGGCCTAAGCTGTTCCAGTTGAACTTCAAGAGATATTCTTTCTTCTAGAAGGTCCTGGAAGACAAAGTGTGAAGACAGACCAATGTGTTAAAAGTACTTCACAGATGCAGAAATGTGTCTCACCTTTAGCTGCTGCTGTAGTTCACTGTTGAGTCGGGCTAAAACCGTGTTGGTTTCTTTGTTTCTTCTAATGGAAGCCTGGATGGCCTTCTTATCTTTACCGAACGACCTGTAAAAAACATTTTACTAATTAAAAAAAAAAAGTGTATAAACATCCCAATACTAAGAGAAAGTTAAAATAACACCAAAACAATACCAATAAAAAGAATTGATTTAACAATTATAAAATAAATGTATAAAACTATCATCAATTAATATTATAAACAATTGCAAAAAAATATGATCTAATAAAAATAATGAAATCCAATAAAGAACCCAAACTGCTCTTTGCACAAATCAAGATAAGTTAAATACTGTATACAGAGAAATTGATTTGATAAAAATTTCCCTAGTGGCCATAGTTGGTAAACACACTTTACATCATCATCATGTTACGCCACTGATAAGATACTGCAGTTTTATGAGCAATTTATGCTTAAAGTTAGTTTTGCTCACCTCATATTACTAGACGTGATAATCAACTGTAGTCAAATGTGTTAAGAAGAATCGTGAATAAAATGAACAAACCGTGGTATTGATGGCTGGGTTGCTAGCACAGTGGCAATTAGGTTGGGCTTTTGAGGAAGATCCTCCATTTCTGGTCTAAGTTCATCCTCTGATTTCAGTCTTCGCCGAACAGGTTTGGGGGGCGGGGCTAATGGAGTGGATCCTTTGGCCTATTAGATATCAAACAAAAATTACCATATTATCAAGCAATCTCAGCAAATCAGGCTGCTTACAGAGTTCACAGTGGCTGCAGTGCGTTCTTCTGGCTGAACATCATTCTTCACTGTTCTCAGGGTTCCCGCAGCTTCTGCTGATCTTTCCACCTGCGGAAAAACAAGAAAAGCGCCTCAAAAGTTTGTTTTTGAAATAAAACGTAAAAGCATTCTAGTAGTAGAACAGTTACTTGTCCGCTGTCGGGCAGCTTCTCTCCATCATCTGCGGGCTGCTCAGCAGCAAACGCCTGGAACTGACTGAAGTCAGCAAAGTTGGGCTGTTCTGGCATCTGTTGTGGTGACGTGTTGGTGTGTGCAGGAAGACCCTCTCCTTCCCCAGAACGATGGCCGTGTGGAACTGATCCCTATAAACACATACACAAGTTATTCATCCGATGAATGATGAAAAAATCTTCACATTCTTCTCACTTTAACCTTAAAACATCCGTAACCGTATTTTATAGACAATATGGCGCACTTAAAATACATGTTTTACCAAAAACCAATGGTGCACTTTATGTATAAACTTGCATTGTGTTTAGAGAGCAAATCTGTGTGCTACATGGAGCTCAGAACAATTCAGTACAATTGTAAAATTCTGGTTTTATGAAGATGAAAATGAGAAAGCTATGATTAATCAAAATAAAGCTTTGACTAGTCACAATTACACGTTTGAAAGTGTCTGTTAGTGTTAGCAGACAGAATAAAAAAAAAAACTAATGAATATGAGAAGCTTAAAAGTAAGTTGTATTCATTAGATTCTTGATCATTTGGTCGGGGTTATTTTCGTTCAAATTGTTCACCGGACGGAATAGGCCCACTTTTGATTTTTGACCAAACAATGAAATACTATTGAATTGAAACATATTAATAGATAATTAATTTAAAAGAAAATATTTTGTGACTAGCCGCCACATATGCTTAAATGTTAATTTGGCTTGCTATATTTTCCCTCCATCACTATTCCTAAATAAGAATTGCGTTTGATCTGTCTGAATACTGGAATTAGTGAATACTGAAGGACAAAAGAGTTCAAACAATGATGCACCTTACAAAAGTTTGTTCTGGTGCGCAGAAGTTTTAAAAATGTGCATACGTATTAATGTGATTAATGAACAATGTGTTTGTCTGGGGTGATTTACCTGTGTGGGCAGTGGTCTGGGGGGCACTGCGGGGGGGAAGGCCACTACACCGGTCTGCTGTGACCCTGCTAAAAAAAGCTTTAGTCTAAAAACCACACACACACACACACAATAATTCAGCTATGTGTGTGTTTGTGCGAACCTGAAGGTACGGCAGCAAAGTTTCGGTTCATATCTAGAGAAGACGAGCGTGAATGTGACGCATGAGGCCGGGGAGGAGGAGGAGGGGGAGCCACGACCTTCAGTCCATCTGGAGAAGTGCCAGAGTGTGACCTATAACAGTCAAATCACACACACCGTGCTCAGTAACAGCACCAGCTCATTTTAAATCAGCTGAGTGAAGCAAGACCGGAGCAACACTGAGACCTTTGTGTGTTGAGCGCAGTAGAAATGGGCTCTTGGTCCGATGAATCTGAACTGCTGTAGCCGTCTCCTGTGAGTAACAGATCAAACTGAGTTACGCAGGATTGTTTATGACGAGGCCAGCAACACATATACATACAAACATACATACCCACTGTGGTACTAGTAAACTTGATGCTTGTTGCTAACTTGGTTTCATCTGAAAGTTCTGGTGGCTTCGCCATCAATGGACTGGTTGGATGTGTATGATCTAGATATACAAAATGTATCAACATTTTTGATAAGTCCGCCACAAAACATTTAAAGCACCAGAAAAAGTAATAAAATGTAAAAAAAAATTTTTTAAACAATGGGTTTTCACCAATTTGAAAAACTAACTTTAAAAAAAAAGGATCCAATAGATAAGACATAATAACAGGAGTTGACTGTGTGTGTGTGTGTGTGTATAAATATATATAGATAGATAGATAGAGAGAGATAGAGAGAGAGAGAGAGAGAGAGAGAGAGAGAGAGAGAGAGAGAGAGAGAGAAAATGAATGAATGATGATAGATAGCATGAGAAATAATGAGGATGGATGGGATAGATATAAAGAGACGGAAAGATAAGTAAACAGATAGAGACAAACAGAGCGAGGGAGAACGAACAGATTGAGAAAGATGGTATGATAGAGACAGAAAAAAAGATAGAAACAGACAAATAGAATGACAGAGAGAGAGAAATAGAATTTACAAATGATTCAATTGGAAATGCATTAATAAATGTTCGACAGAATCCCCCAAACAGATAAACAACGCACCACTTCCTGTTCTTTTCAGCTCCATTTCCTGCATGTGTATCTTGCTGGGTGTCATACGGATGGGCACGGGGTGAACTATTGCTGTGTCCTACAAAAACGAGCAAGTCAGTGCGGGAAAAGACAGAACTCGGGCGAAAAGGTGTCGCTTCACACATAATCTTGCGCAGCATGTGAACGAAAGAGCTCGGCAAGCCAAAGAAAGGCTGAATGGTGTAAAGATGGTGAATTTATCATGCGCTTTCAGACAGAATTCCAAGAGAACAGGGTTAATGAGAACCATTAATCATGAAAGAGCGTTGAGTGATTGACTTACAGGGTCAGCTGGTGCAATGTTAGAATCAAATTGGGTCAGAGTTTGTGAGCTTGAGGAGCGTTCGCTAAAAGTCTCCCACTGCTGGAGAGACAGAGCAGAGACATGTCAGCAAAGACGGAGCTTCAACCCTCTTCACACAAGCCAACAGCGCTCACAACACTCTATCAGTGACGGGAGGAAGCCATGATTTGTCTGTTTGTATGCATTTGGCCAACTCATGTACAGTGGTACCTCTCTTTACGAAATGAATTAGTGCCGACAGCAGTTTCGTAATGTGGAAATTTCGTAAAATGGAACGTGCATTTTGCATGTAACTCCGATAATCCGTCCCGGAAAAAAAAACTTTTTTAAAATGACAGAATATCGTAAATATCACTCAGGTTGTACTTTTGTGCGTAAACATAATGAAACATGACACTGTTCCCAACGTCTTCTCTCTGTAATGTCGTTGTCGCAAAACGACACAACGGTTGGTTGAACTCGAACACCATATCTCGTCTAACAAATCCACCTGCATTGCCTTTCTCCGCCACTGTGTGTGGCACTTTTACAACAAAACAGCGCAGCATCGTGAACAAAAGTGACGTCAGATTCCGGTTTCGGAAGTAAGACTTCTGTAACCACGTTGCTATAAAATATATATAAAATTATAAAAATGATTTATACGTCTGGACTCTTGGATGTTTTACTCAAAAGATCACCATGCACATTACTGGTATGAAAAAAAACTCCTGAGTTTCCTGAGAAAAAGAAGAAAATAACATTCTTGTCTCTACAAAATTTGGAAATACATATATCGTACGGTAAAATAATTTTATAAAAATACATAATTTTTTTATAATAAAAAGATACGATATTTTCGAAAAAAGAGACGTCCTTCGTAAAAGGAAATTTTCACAAACAGTCATTCGTAATTGGAGGTACCACTGTTTTACAATAAATTACCAGACTGGTCATTCAATTCACCCAATCAAAAGACATCACGTGACGGAGGGAAGAAAAGAATTAACTTTGGCATGATAAAAATAATAATAGGTGTAATAATTAGAGAAATTTGGCACAGAAATACCCGATAAAAATCTGGTGTTGCTTTCGTCAACCATGTTAGGCGTGAGCAGAAAAAGTGTGTTTGATTTGGACGTCTAGCTGTAGTTTAATAAGAGGAGCTGTTGGCAGATTTCACAGTTCTACGTGTGTGTGGAACAAACCTCATTGCTCTGGTTGAGCTCAGGCCAGGTCTGGTTGAGGGAAGGCAAGGAGGGAGATTTATTTGAAGTGACCTCCACAGGTGAAGCAGAGAAGACCGCCTCAGAAGCAGGTTCTGGAACACCTGAAACGTTTAGAATCGACTTAGATAACCCCAAGAAATGTACCATGACAACAAAATGATCTGTTACATAACATTGCATAAAAAAGTCTATTTAAATTATTTTTCCTTTTCAATTACAAAAGAAAAACTGTCAAGAGAAAATAATGGCAAATTTAGTTTTATTAATTGTTCAAATACACATAGTACACATATACATTTGTTGGTATGACTAATACAATACTAATAATACTTGTAATACAATAATAATTACAATACTTGTAATGTAATAAAATGTATTACTTCGTAATGCTTTTTGGTAGAAAATCTTGTTGAAATATTGGGACTGTATTGGTCATTTTCTGTTTTTCTATATTTTTCTTTATATATGTATCAGTTCCACCGGTATTTTACTTTCAGAAAACAGATTTTTCAAAAGACATTCTATGGCAGCATTTTCCAGAAATACATTATCATTACCAGTGTTGGGCAAGCTACTTATAAAATGTAGTAAGCTAAGCTACTCGCTAACCTGCAATAAATGTAGCTTTCACTACAGTGAAGCTATCCTCTGGGAAAGGTAGTGAAGCTAAGTTACAACAACATGGCCAAAGTAGCTTAACTACATTCAAACTACTTCAATAAATTTATAAATTGACCTTTATTCCAAGTCAATGCTTCAGTAATCACTAAAACTGCCAATGAAACAGCAGGAATAATCATTCCATTTAACTCTTTACTGTATTTAATAACTCCAAACAGTTTAAATAAATTGTAAAACAACAACAACAACAACAATTAACATGTTTCACACAATTACTTTACTTTACAGTAATTTAGCAGATGCTTTTATCCAAAGCAACTTACATTTCATTACAATTGTTTACAATTAAACAGGTGTAAATGGGAACACTTACACATCGCAGCAATCTGGTATAAATATGTATACAAAATGTATTGCATTTTGGATGGCTTTTTATATTTTTTACTGGCAATTTCAGATATTTCCATTACCTTAAAACATTCAAAATCAGATTTTTTGTCATAAATACACTGTATTTATTCCATAATTACTTAAGAGTTACTTACTCCTCCATTTGTTGGCTTATGGTATATTTTGTGAAAATCAATTACTCAAGATAACTTTTAATTAAACAATAGAAAGTTCGCTTGTCCTCTCTCCCCCAGCCAAAGGGCTATAATGGGCGATTTAGTCGCCACTTTCACTGAATAGCGGCCAGATGCTGCTGCTTTTTCGATTTCGCTCCTATCATTTACCGCACGCGCTTCGTTCTGACTCCAAGTCTGCGGAGTTTCTGGCTCCGCCCGCTTCATTCGCATAATGGGCGAGAGTTTATTCTGTCCTACACGTGATTGGCCGAATCGTGCACCCATCAAAAAAGTCTCAGCAGATCTGACCAATAGCGACTGAGGTTCTCTTGTGGGAGTCGGTTTTTGTCGTTCGGTTCCAAACATCGACTCTTAAAGCATCGGCTCATTCGCGAGACGCGTACTAGAGCAGCGCCGCCAATGTGAAACTTCAACGTAAATGTAGCTTTAGTGAAAAGTAGCTTGTGCGGACGCTAAAAAAAAAATAGCTTCGCTACCACCAAGCTACTGAAAAATGTAGTTAAGCTAATAGCTTCGCTACTTGTAGCGACTTGTCTTTTTTACAGCAACGTTGGGACTTTAGTGAACAGGAAGTGAACTACAGGAAAGACAAATCAAAAACATCGGAGTATGACACAACAGGTTACTAAACCAACACTATGTCCATCTTTCCAAGCGGTTCGTTCTACAACTCTCACAAATTAAAGCCATGTCGGAGAGAACAGCTCACCTGCGGAGTCGTCCAAGTCGATGAGCTTTGGCATTAGGCTTTCAGGAAGCTTTTCAGGAAGGTCATACCCATTTTTCCGGGCAACAACGAGATGAAAAGCAGCACAGAACTCGTCAAGGGTGAGAGCGCCGTCCTTGTCGAAATCTGACAGCTCCCTGTAAAGTGAAGCAAACTTTAGTTGATAGGGACTTTTACTTTTTTAATCATTTATTTATTATATATACACTGCAGTCCAAGTGATTTTTACGTGATGATAACAATGCCAGATATTATTACAAATAATTAATTTTTCTCATTATCACACTATTATTATAGTAAAAAAGTCGTTGTAGTGCAGAGTGAATAGAATGAACTGCATCACAAGCCCAACAATTTAGCGTGTAAATTGCGAGTTCTCTGAAAATATTATATGAAAATATTAAAGATGTAGTTTAATTTCTATGCAAGTTACAAGTTAATAGAAAGACGTCTGATGTCTGGGCCAGGTATCTGGTCCTTTATCCAGATCGATCGCCTTTTTACATATCAGCGCACTCATTAAAATTAGTTTAAACATTTTATTGTTGTATATAGCAAGTAATTTTTATTTTCTTTTGAACATTTCTTTAAAGCTTGAAAAAAGAAACATTTATATTCCATCTTCTAGCTGCAATATTTTATGAATAGCTTATAGATTTAGTACAATGAATTTCAAACACATTCAATTATGAAATTAATTGTGATAAAAAAAACTAGTGATTTTCATCTGTCCTGTTATCACACAGCCGTAAAATACAGCATTATAAAGGCGGCGAGACAGGTAACTTCCTTTTTAAATAACAGGATATTGATCTAGCATTATCAACTCCAGCTAATGTGGGACTGAAACCTTGAACCAAACATCAAGGTCGCCAAATATGAGAGATTGCAATATGAAGCTGGTAAATGTGCTTACCAAATGTGAGAAAGTTCTAGAATTGGTAGCTTTGATTTTGTAAAAAACTCCTTTGCAGCAGAACCTGAAAGAAACAGACAAAACTCAGGCCAAAATACACACGCACACACAGACGTAAAGACAAACAAGAACTCACTGACCAGGGATTAATCCAGTGAGATCAACTTGAATGGTCTTAAACTGGTTTATGTAATACTGTCTTTGCTCATCTGTAATTTTCCAGGGGTCATCATAACCACTCGACTGTCTTTGGATTTCATTGGCTATCACTGCGGATGCCACTGTGCGTGCAGTTGTGCTCTCCGGCTGGGAATTTTTAAGAAAAGAGACATAAATGGGACACAAATCACCAAAGTGAAGTAAATACATTTAAAAGGACAAACATCATCCAAGGCCAAAGCGAAACACACACAAGTGCTCAGTCAGCAGAAAATTCAGGGTTATTTAAACATTTAACTTCAGATAAGTTTCAGCCGAAACAACTCCGACTTTCAGGTTCTATGAATGTCAGGCAGTTTTGAGGACAAGCATTTCAGTTTTCACTACCTGAGCTGAGGGATGCAGTGGAAGTGTGCTGGAGGGAGGCGTGTCGGTAAAGCTGACCCAACTTTCCTGGACAGGAGGCGGCGAATGGGTGGACCACATTCCATCACTTGAGACTGATCCTGGGAAAAGAGAAGCAACAGATGCTAAACATGGATCAGATTGTGCAACGTTGATTATAAACGCTTGTTATGTGCAATCTCGTCAGCTTTTCACAGAATTATATCCTGCAAACGGTGTAATTATATTCTCTAAATCTCTGTCAGCTCCACCCTGTCTTCCATCATAGACATGGCTTAGTTGGCTGTTAAAAGCGGCCTGGGCGGCAGTTCAGGATCAGTGTCTTGTTCTGCAGGTCTGGCCTTCAAACCTACAAACGCTTGAACGCAAATCCATCTCCCTAACCACAATACAGTGTGGCACGGGCGTTTTGAGTTACGAAACGCACCTCCGGAAAATTTTTGTCCCGAGTTATGACATTTTTTTGAGATACAAATGGTGCTTTTCTCTTACCCCTAGAATGCAGGGAGAAGAGAGTCCAGGCATGTTAAAAAGAAACACGTTTTTTGGTCAAGTTGGTTAATCAATAATTTGGTCAGTTACGATTAGTTGGTTAATCTTAATAAACTAAAACATCAAAAACAACTGTTAATTTCAGATATCTTGCTTCCAAAATCCAAAACAAGAATGTCTTGTTTCTGAATGGCGCCGTGTTCTTCTCTTCCCTGTCTGCGTCACAGGGTTGCCAGACAGAGCCACTTTTTCCAGCACAAATGTAAAAAAGAAACCCTGACAACACAGGAAAAAACTACCAATACTATTTATAATGCTCGCAGCGAGGGAGAGAGAGACTACAAATTGGACAGTTGAGCAATATACTGCTCACAGGAAACGTTAATAAACGCTTCTCGCTGTCTGATGTCACACTCTTTATTGTCCGTGCAGAACATTCTGATGATGTCAGCGCTGCGTCTGCGCTGCCCAGGCGACGTCACTGTTGCGAGATTACAAAACTGACAGAGATTAGAGTGACGTGTATTTTCAAGATGGAGGAATAAAAAATAGTTCACGTGATATTGAATAATGAGACATTGTCCCCTGTCTCATTATATACCTTTATAAATGCCTGCCAAATGGCACAAAAAAAAACAGCTATTTAACATGTCACATTTATTACCAATATTTTTTCATTCATCAAAAATGTCAGAATTTACAGAGGCTTTAACGGGATTAGGCCACTTACATGTAAAATGCAGCTCGGCTAACAGAAGTTTCGCTAACGAAACGGCTCTCGGCATGAATTAATTCCGTAACTCGGTACCACTGTATATAGTGCGTAAAACGTCTATAGATGTAAAGACAAGCTTTAAGTACCTGGCTGTGCTTCTCGAAAGTGTGGCCAAACAACTCCGGGTACAGCGGGCTGCCTCTCTACATTCCCACCACTGGCCTGGCGTTTGTGCTTCCTCCAGGAATGGGGTGAACTGGGGGGAGACTGCTGTGGCGATACTACGGGAGATATGGTATCCGGCTGATGAGAGACCAACACAACATCATCACTTGGTAACAATGAACTTCTAATCACAAAATTCCTGATACAGGGAAAGCAAATTTCAAAAACTTTTATAATTAAATGTCTTACATTTAATACATTTACAAAATAATAATAATAATAATAATAATAATAACACTAATGGAAAAAAATTGAAACTTTAAAAAAAAGGAAAAAAAAAAAAGATAAAATAAAATAAAATAGACTTTATTAATCCCATAAGGTTAAATTGTCTTGTTTTTTCAGCAGCAAAAAAAAAATAGCAGTTGTTACAAGGACATTAAATACTACAGAAATAAAACCAACAGAAAGAATTAAATGACAAGAAAAAAGACAATTTTTGCAAAAATGAAAAAAAAGAAAGAAAACAAAACGAAAAAAAGATGATGGAAAAATACAACACTGCACACACAATTGTGAAATCAACTGTGAGTAGTTATCAGCATGTTTGAAGCCAGTACCTCAGATGGATGCTGATCGACCGTGGGCACACAGGGCTGAATCATCTCGTGGGCAGAGATTTTTTTGCCTTGCCCTCTGCCCGGAGGTCTGGGAATGACGCCGGCGTAGGTCTGGTTCTCGCTGTCGGGGAACATCACGATGTGCCTCATCTCCTGCTCATTCTTACCCATCACAAAGCGCGGGAGGGGCAAATCCCGAACTGCAAAGAGAAGGCAACGTTACACATAACTTTATAGCTGGAATTAACAGTTCAAAAATAATTCAGTTAAAAAAAAGCATTAAAATAATCCCAAAGGAGTTTGAAAGGAAGAAAAAAAAAAAAAGCGATGCTAAAACAGTTAACTACAATGGGCAGGACATCAATGACAGCATTGTTCACCCCGAGTGTATCTAAACTCCAGGCCACTGTTGGCAATTTCCTGTTGATGTCCCAACAAAGCCGAGATTGGCTTCCTGTTTATTTATTTCGCTGTCAATATTTTTCCTCGTCAAAAGTGCTTTATCATGACAAGCTCTCAGAATTCATGTGGAAATTCAACAGCTTTTTTTGTCACAGAGTAGATACACGTGTGGAAAAATGGCCATGAGAAGCGATAAACAAACAGGGTTATTTGCATTTCATTTAAAGGCAAAAAAAGCTCAGACGTAAACAATCCTTCAACCAAGGGAGAGAATAGTTTTTAACGGCGTAAGCATTTCACAGACGCGTGACCTTTTAGAACTAAACATGAAACCAGATACCTGCATCAGAGCGGCTCTTGTGTTTCTAACACACACTGGTCCTTTTGATTGACGAGGGAGAACGATTATCATCTAATTCTTGTTATATAATGGATCCAACAATAACAATGGATATATTCGTAAGGTATTTCTATCCGCAGTCTTTCTAAGCCTTTAAAGCTACGTTTTTTCATTCAATGTGCAATAAATCCCGCTTATCATTTGGATTTTCTTTCCATCGCCATGTAATTTTCTGCCTACTGAAGCTGAAATGTCCCGGATAAATAAAAAAAATATCCACCCATCTACCTTTGTCTTTTGGTCTCTCAATTCATTCATCTATCCATCTGTATATCTATCTATCGCTTCATCGGTCTCTTTATCCACTTGTCTATCTGTCATTCATCTTTTTAAGGGGCTTTTGGCTGACGCATGACGCAAACAGGTTGGTTATATTTGTTCACCCACCACTGTTCAAGCTCTCCACACGCAGCGGAAGTCCAGACTGGGCCAGTGCAATGAGCTTGAGTGCGATATAGAACTGACTCCGACCGAAATGACCAAGACGTGTAGCACCACACAGCTCCGTAATCTAAGAGAGGATAAAAAAATAAACTCATTTACAATATCCGAGATTCAGAGTCACTGAAAATAAATAACACATTCTCTTAAATATTTACATATTATTACGTAGTGCACTTACATAAACTAGTACACAGACAAATAAAATGTATATGTCAACAAAGGATTATGCATTTGTAATAATTTATTAACTCGTCTTGAACGCTGATTAATTCCTGGAATGCCAATTCTTCACAATTGTCATATTATTTATTTATAGTGTGTGTGCAGTGTTATTTATGTTTATGTTAATTTATGCATTTTTGTTTACTTATTTTTCATATAGATGTGTTTATATGCATATACTATACTTGTTCCTCTATATATTCTGTAAGCTGTTGTGACGTGCAATTTCCCGATGTGGGACAAATAAAGGTATTTTCATTCATTCCTATTACACCCAACATGTGTTAATTAAATTAAATAATTAAATGTAAATTTTACAAAATACATTGCAGTAGACATAGCATTTAAAAGGAAAACAATTCATGCATCAAAGCTGTGGACAAACTGTTTACATGGCTCATTCGGGTAAAAGCATTATGTTCATATATAAAACCAGTAAGCAGGTTTTATTAGATTAAATATTGGCCCTTATTAGCTGCACAGATTACAATGAAATCTGATTAATTAAGGAGACAAACCTCTAATCCGTACATAAACGGACTGAAATGAATTGCTTTGTCTTCATAACAATAACACACAATAATAACAATCTGCAAATCGCTGAAATGTATATTATTGAATGCAAGAATGGACATAACCAAGAAAGCGTATGTAATATTTTCCATAACAATAGGGCATTTAAAGTTTGGTCACAATTTAAACCAAGAAGACAATACACTGAGTTTGTTTAGTTATTGACAAATTCACACTTTATGTCTGATGGCACTCTGAAAGCATTTGGTTATTATGTTTAATATGTATGAGGAAGTGGTCAAAACAAACGAATCCCAAACCTGGCAAAGCAGGAAACAAAGAGCAACTGTACAGATGCGTTATGCAGCATCAGTGGAAGCCAGAAACAATGACATTCCTTCATTACACTGTACTTTAACTCCTCACGCACACCCTGGGGAGTCATTACAGGCCTTTTTTCGTTTCCCAAACGACGACGGTGTCGTTAACTAAGAGTCTAACGAGCCGGATCTGCGGAGTAATGATGGGTGTCTGGATCAGCGAGGCACTTTACCTGGTGGACCACTTCGTTGGAGAGCTGTGCCGCCCTGAACAGGTCCAGTACTTTGCCGTTGGAAGCCACTTTCTTGGCGTTGTCCACGTCGCAGGAGAGGAAGAGTTCCGAGTAGTATTTCTGCTCGACATCGCTCAGCGTTAAACTCTCCATCGTGGCATCAAACCCGTCGCGTTATCCAGGCCAGTGTCGTGCCGAGGGTTATAAAAACAACTTGAAAAGACACACGCGATGTCCTTTTTAGAAAGCCCTCGGAAACCCTCCTTTTCGGCAGCGTGTTGTTTTCATCTGCCGCAGCTCTTGTCTTTTGGCCCTCGCAAAGTCAACCAAACTCATAGAACCAGGGACGTCGGAATCCAGCGGTAACAACGTCCGCCCGTCAGTTTCGCCGCCACGCTGGCTCGTTAAAGGGCGGCTGTGGTCGTCGGCTCGGCGGTGAAGTTCGTGTTGTCGCTTGGTGACGTTAGAAGTAAAGTTTCGGGCTCTTCGGGCTGCTTCCCACTGTAGACAGCGCCGCCATTACTGGACCCCGTGACGTCGTGCGCCAGACGTCGAGACCCGGATGTAATGTGGCGTCACGCGCGTGTCGTCCGTTATGTTTTATGTGTGTACAGTAACGGTCTCCGTTTTGAAGACATTTCAGGGTTTTTAGGGTTTAAAGTATATTAGGGATTATCACAGTTGGTTGTATAGATACACGTGCAAAGATGACAATAAAAAAACTTTAAAGACTGTATTATGAATTCAGTTTCAATACCGGTTTGATTTCACACACACGATTATTATTGAATTGAATTGAATTGAATTGAAAAATCCTTTATTAGTCCCACAGCGGGGAAATTTCACGTCACAACAGCAACAACAAATCCAAATAAATAAACAAACAAACACCACAGCAACATAAAATACACAGCACAGTGGAATGATGTATAAATGCAAAGGTTTACAGACGCAACAAATACTAAAAAAATTATATAAAATAGAATATATTTCATTAAAGGAACGGTAGTAAAGAGAGTAGATTGTTCATTGTGAACATTATTTTAAAAACTTTAATTGGTGTTTGTCTGTGTGTCCCGCTCTGCGAATGGTTGGCCACCAATCCAGAGTGTGTATCCTGCCTCCGGCCCTAAGACGCTGAGATAGGCGCCAGCTCCCCGCGACCCTAAAAGGATGAAGCGGTAGAAGATGACTGACTGACTGATGACTGACTGAAAAAACTGACGACAGTCCATAATAGGGTAATTAGTACGTAATAGATTACAAAATAAAACTATTTTTGCCAAGATTATTAGCTACATTACAATTATTACAACATTAATTATTAGATAAACATATCATATGTAAATGATATGTTCATAAACACTGTTTAACACGCATTTTGTGTATTTGTCTTATCTAAAAATAAATGCATTATGTTATAATGTGTTATGTTGTGTTTTTAATATATACAAATGTAAACATGTTTATTTGTATTACTTTAGATTTATTTAAAGCAACTTGTCATAAAAAATTGTCTTGTTGTCATAAAAAGATACTGTATTTTTTAGATTTTATTAAAATTATTCGTTCGTGTGTGTGTGTGTGTGTGTGTGTGTAAAATTTATAATTATATAATTTTATTTGTATTGACTATCTGAATGTGTATTAAACAGCCCAGTCACCAGCAGTTCCGTATTATACAACGTTTAACACCTGTATTCCAGTTGGATGGACTGGAGATCAAATGGGAGGGGCTAACAGTGTCAGAGGAGGGGCTTGCTCTTGTGGTGTGACTGCCTGAGGGACTAATGGGAGGGTGTAATGTGGTGGTCATAAGGGGCTGAGGGTCAGTGGGAGGGCTTACGGTCGAATCTCTGATCAGTTTTTAGAGACGATTGATAGAATTATCTATTTGTAATTCATCCTTATTGTCTGACATGTCCGGAGGATCTTTTTACCTTGTGTAATTGTGTACTTTCAACCTGGCCTGCCCACTGGATTCAAAAAAGCCATGGAATGGATTGCCTTTATTTTATCTGTAATTATGGTGATGTTTCTTTTACATTTACTCTTTGGTAAAAATGACTCAAATGCCCCCCCGTGCATAAGAGGCTGGATTCCGTGGTTTGGTGCTGCTTTTGAATTTGGAAAAGCACCTTTGCATTTCATCCAGCAAGCAAGAGACAAAGTAGGTTTGCCATTGTTTAGTAACTTATCATGTGGTCAACAATGTTATATTTTGGTAAGTTAAATATAAAAATTAATCTAAAATGTATGTGATATATGAGTTAATAAGGAGTTCATTTTCTTTAACTTGATGCATTTCCCAACAAGCTGTGTTGTTGTAATAACAGGTTGTGTTTAGTACTTTTATCTGTAGTACATTTGTTTTTCCAAAATACGACTTGATAATTATGCATTGTGTTTATATATGTGCAATGTGCAAAATAAACAGAATATTGGAAAATATTTGGAAATAATAATAACAAAATGTGTTTATTCTCCATTCTTGCATTTTGTTTTTGAGCTCTCCAATGCAAGCCTGCAGACAGTTCATTTAAGGTCCATTAATTTATGCATCTAGGGCAGAATCTGCACAAATCAGCTCTTTTTGTTTCAGTTTTGTTTGAGGGATTTCTGAAGCCAAGAGCAAATAACAACTTCCACCAATTTCACTAAAATTGGATTTTAGTCATGTTTCTACAGTACAAACAATAATAGTTCTTTCATTTTATCTTTGTTGTCTAGTACGGACCAGTTTTTACTGTCTTTGCAGCAGGAAAAAGACTGACATTTGTAACTTTACATGAAGACTTTAAAGCATTTTTCACATCCAAAGATATTGATTTTGAACAGGCTGTTCAAGAGCCGGTTCAAAAAATAGGTACGTACAAAAGTTATGATAGCTACTGAATCAATCACTCATCTATGATTGTCTTTGGACTACATTCAATACTTAAATCATTTTTAATCACCAACTTTACACATCCATATTGAGGCTGATAAAACTGTAATATTGCTTCGTTTTATCCAGCATCTGTCAGCAGAGAGAGTTTTTACAGATGCCATCCAGCTTGTTCTGCCGTGATGAAGAACAAACTGGCTCCGGGAAACACTGCGATGCTTTTGGCTCAGCTCTGTGTGGAATTTAATGATCATTTGGAGGATCTTGGAAAGAGAGGATCAGCGCAGCTAAATGAACTCATCAAGTACACCTATAGTTCGTCTTTCATTGAATTATTTAGACAGTGTTAACTTAAACCATGCAATCAAATTCTCTTTGTTACAGCCTTTCAGTAAACAATGATTTCTCTCAGCTGCTTTGCCTATATACATTTACTGTATATAAGTACAAACACACTGTATATACACACAGGCATACAAACATAAATTCTTGCATAGGTACAATAAAACATACTAGCATGCATAAACACATTGACAAACCATGCATACACATAAATGCGTACATATACTTGTATACATACTTGTATGTATGTGTACATACATTCATACTAAAATACAAACCGTACTTGCAATCATATAAAGATGCATTCATGCATATGCGCAGGTGATTATACACACATTCATATATCCATTCACACATGCACACACAGAAACGCAAAACCCTAAAAACATGCATTTATACAAATAGGCATTCACATGTATGTATAGCTACATACATTGATACATACATGTACAGACACATACGTCTAGAAATAGTAGATATATAATAGCATAGATACATACATCTACACGTATAGGAAAGCATACATATACAGTATAGATAAATAAATCCACAAATATGTTTATGCAAACATGCTTGTGTATGAATGTTGTCAGGAGTGTGATGTATCCGGCCGTGATGAGCAACTTACTGGGCAAGTCTAACTCCCCTACAACAGCCCTGGATAAGCAGCAGTTTCTAGACAAGTTCACTATTTATGATGATGGATTTGAGTACGGCTCCCAACTGCCTGGATGTTTCATGAGGTGGGAGTCAGCAGAAAAGTTACACTGTCACTTTAAATGTTTTAAAAGTCAGGCGGATTCTGATTGGCTGTCTCTGGAATTATTATTTATTCATGAGCTGGTAAAATTGCGCTTTGGTTTGACTACAAAGATAATGTTATCACATCTGAATGTTTTTTTTTCTTAATGTTCTTATTCAGAGAATGGTCAAACTCAAAAGAATGGCTCATTTCCCTGCTGAGAAAAATGGTAGTCAGAGCAGAGGAGTCTTACGGTGAGAATGGAGGGAAGGTAATGCTTTACAATATTAATAAATTTAACTAATAATGAAAAAAAAATTATATTAAAAACTAAATTACACCTTTTCTCTTAGACATTACTACAACACCTGGTATACTCCATAAGTGATGAATTTCTTCCAAATTATGGTGTGCTGATGCTTTGGGCATCTCTGGCTAATGCCATACCAGTAGGTGAAAGCGTATTAAACTGATACAGTGTAGTTTTTTTAAAGATAAACGATTGGCAATGCTTTTAGTTGCCAAACCTTTGTATTTTATTTCTAATCTAGATCACGTTCTGGGCTATCGCTTTTATTCTGTCCAACCCTTCAGTTCATAAAAGTGTTATGGATGAGATTGATTCTGCTCTGTGTGATAAAGGTAAATTCTATTTTGTTCTCAGCTTCTATTAATACATTTTATCTTTTGATTTTATTAAGAAAATATAAATAATGTGTTTTGCCTGTATCTCAAAAAAAAGTCTTAAAAGTTCTTCCTAAATCCACTAGAGGTCATCAAACTCCAACATAATGTGTTTGGTCACAGGGTTTATAGAAATAATCATTCAAGCTTTCTTACTTTTTGCATCTTTTATTGCAAAATTTAAAATCTACTAGTGCAAGTACTACTTCAGAAATTGAACATTCTGAAGTGTGTGTGTGTGTGTGTGTGTGTGTGTGTGTGTCTGTGTGTGGGTGTGTGTCTGTGCGTTTATAATCGTGTGCGTGCTTTGCTTTCAAGACAAGAGGACCACAAAGGTGACCCAGGATGACTTGCAGCAGATGCCATATGTGAAGTGGTGTATTATGGAAGCTATTCGGCTGAGAGCCCCAGGAGGCATCACTCGTAAAGTAGTGCGGCCTATTAAATTACAGGTCAGTTATGGCAGACTTATTTATTCAAAGGTATAAAGACAAATCTCTTGCTACATATACCTATCTATCCAACTATCTATCTGTCTGTCTGTCTGTCTATCTATCTATCTATCTATCTATCTATATTTTTGATTTCTTTCAGAACTATATTGTTCCAGCCGGAGACATGTTAATGCTATCTCCATACTGGGCTCACCGAAACCCTAAATACTTCCCAGACCCCGAAGCTTTCAAGCCCGTGAGTGACCTCACTTCTAGTCTGAATGACCTTGAGCGCAGTTCACACAAATTACACTATCAATAGAGCGAAAACTCATAAATGCTTGTTGGTCGCACCTTTAATATCACATTCTATTTTTGTTGTGCTTCTTTTCCGGCATTAACATGGAATTGCCATCTCTTTTATTGCTTTTCTCTTTCAATAAACGTTTCCTCATCCATTTTACAGTGCAAGCCATCGAGCGCTGGTCACATTGTGTTTGAAAACTCCAGCTGTGCTCTATTACAACGGAAAAATAGGCCTGTGTGTGTTTGAGAAAGGCCCAGAGTGTTTTCCTCGGTATTGTCTGCAAACACCTAGAGATATTCCATTACTCCCCTGTTTGCTGATGTTAGCTTGGAAATGTTTAGTTAGCACAGAGTAGTACTATAGTAAAGCTAAGACTTAATTTTCATTTTAATTTGGTGTGTAAGATTGATACAGAAAAATAATGTAAAAAGAATTCAAAAATCTGTTAGAGTTGCATGTTCTTCTTGTGCTTATGTTGCTTTTCACTCCTAGTCCAAAAATATGCAGGAGAAAACAGGAAATGTTTGTCTGTGTGTGTGTCCCCACTTTGTGATTGGTTGACCTCCAATTCAGGGTGTGTCCCACTTTCAGGCTCAGATTTGCTGGGATTGGCTGCAGCCTCACATTCATGTGACCCAGAAATAGAAAAGCGGTTCAGACAGTGAATGGATGGATGTTTTATCTTTTGAGTTGTTGTTATTTATGAAAACAAAATTAAATCATGCTTGCAGGAATGGCTGTATAACCACAAGAACTGTATAACCTCTAGAATGAATACTGTGATTAAATTCAACATCAAAGTACAGAAAGACTGAGTGTATAGTGCACTAATCTGTGCCTGAGTGAATTATTTTTAATACAAATTTTCTTCCCACAGGAACGATGGGAAAAGGCAGATTTAGACAAGAATTTCCTCTTGGAAGGGTTTGTGGCATTTGGAGGAGGGAAAAATCAGTGCCCAGGAAGGTTAGACAAACTTTTGTGTTTATACACAATCTGTGTGTTCAATAAAAGAAAAAGAAGAAAAAAAAAAATCTACAAATGTTATTAAATAGTGGGAAAGTGCTCCATGTTTCCACTGCATCTTTCCACCTTTTTTTAAAGAAGAAATTTTGAAATATTGAGTTAATAGCATAAAACACATATTCAGTATATACATCAATAAATAATATAAATATGCATTTAATAATTCATAATAAAACATGTAGATACATACAGTATTGTATACATATAATTTATATACAGAGTAAATATATACATATATGTACTATGTATTGTATATATGTTGTGTGTGTGTGTGTGTGTATGTATGTATGATATATATATATATATATATATATTAACGCTTTCAAGTAGGTTTTCAAGTAGTAAAAGATTAAAAAGTCTTAGTGGAGTTTCAGTTGGTGTAAATTCTGCTGTTTTAAATTAGCTAAAATCACTAAGGAGTCAAACTCAATTTTTAAGTGCATCATACCACATGTTCATTGTTTCTTGCTCCCCAGACAACTGATTTCTAGATTATATCTCTAGGGGGACTTCATGGACGTCAATGATTTCATTGAGGTTTACGGTTTAAAATCATCCTTTAGCCACTTCCACAAATTAGGTTTAGACATGTCTTGCGCTACATAATCTCTTTTATTATTTGTGGTTTTATAATTTGTTTTTGCATAAATTACGCATACATTATTAACTTAATATACACAAAAATACAAAAACTTGAAAATTGCAGACACTGTTGGCAAACAGTGCACTTTTTGGTTTGTTTCTTTCTTTCTTTCTTTCTTTCTTTCTCCAGTCTCATAAAGTGATCAAAAAAATCCGATTGAGTGAGAAAAAATGAAATATATGTGCTTGCCGAACCAGGTATACAAAATGTATGGACACATCTAGCCGAGGGGAAGATAATCTCTCCTTTCTTTCTTTCTTTCTTTCTTTCTTTCTTTCTTTTTTTCTTTCTTTCTTTCTTTCTTTCTTTCTTTCTTTCTTTCTTTCTTTCTATCTATCTATCTCTCTATCTCTATCCATCCATCCATCCATCCATCCATCCATCTATATCTTTCATCCAAATAGATGCAAAACAAACAAAACTTGTGAAAAACGGAGCTGTTTTTGCCCTCTTGCCCTCAGTTTCCCTGCACTCAATCGGGCCTGGAGAAAATGCCACAAGCCGCCCCGACGTCTCCCTTTTGCCCCGTGTGTGAGAATGTCATTTCCTTTAGATTGTTTTCTGAACGGCGAATTCAGTAAATTCACCATACGCTTAAAAAATATAAGCATCGGTGTCTTAAGGGCTTAGTGAGGATGCTAATGTACAGTAGATGTTGTGTTAAGCATACTTGTCTTGGCCCTTTGGGGTCATCTAGATGACAGCTTCAGTCTCAAGGGGGCTTGCAGCGGGGGTCAGTGTGACGTTAATAGACCACTAGAACATTCCCAGCTGCACAAGACCATCAAACAAATAGAAACAGCCTATCAGGATGCATCAATGCTACTTGTTTATTAGCTTGAGAATATCTCAGAAGAATTTAAAACAGATAAGTTGAGTCGTATTCCGGTGATATATTTAGTGACTCTCGGTTGTGTGATGATAGCACTTACGTTTATAAAATTTGAAGTGACAATTTGAAAAAGTGGTGAGGATAGCGGATGCGGGTTTTAGTGGAGGCTGCTGAGGAGAGATTATCTTCCCCTCGGCTGGATGTGTCCATAAATTTTGTATACCTGGTTCGGCAAGCACATATATTTCATTTTTTCTCACTCAATCGGATTTTTTTGATCACTTTATGAGACTGGAGACTTGCGTCACTGACACGCTGCCCCGGAATGAGTCACGGCCCTCAAGGTTATTTGGGCTGATTATTCCAGAAAACACATGGACTTTCTGCCACCCTTTTCCTTTTGCACTTCCCCTCCCCTCACCACCTCATTATTCTATTCCATCCTTTCCTGGAGATCTATACAATGGCTTTTTTTTTTTAACGTCCATTTATGCGTCGGATGTTCATCTTTGCAACAAGGCGGTGATTTGTGGCCATTTGTCATTGTCAAATTTGAGGGTAAACAGACGGCGTATTAATTCACGTGTTTATCTGCCTGCAATTTCAAACGGGGTTTTCGATGGATTCTGGGAAAAATTCAATAACCGGAACATTCTGCAGGAATACTAATGACGTATGTTGTGCCAACAGGTGGTACGCCATTATGGAATTGCACATGTTTGTGGCCCTCATCCTCTACAAGTTTGAGTTCACTCTGCTGGATCCAGTGCCGACACCAGTAAGTGGCCAGAGAAGGTGATCGCTAATGCAGAATAGTACAAAACAAGCCGCAAACGGGAAGACTTGAAAGCAGGCATCAAGTTAATCATTGATAGACGTGTTCCTATTCCAACATTTACCAAATCATGACCAAATCTATCTCAAGCTACCAAAAAAGCCTTTATATTTCTATATGTAAGCCGAGATTTATGCGTTTCACCACTATGTACGGATGGGTCAAAAACATTGCAATATTAGCATGCAATTTTAGCAAATGTTTTCATAGAAAGAAACAATTGCAATATGATTTATGCTTTACATTTACAGTGTGTGTGTGTGTGTGTGTGTGTGTGTGTGCGCGGGTGTGCATGCGTGTGTGCGGGTGTGCATGCGTGTGTGCATGTGTAACTTCACTGGATGGGTAAATTAAAGCAACATTTTGATACGGTCCCTAGTATTAATAAACTAAGACTTATATTATACTTATATAATATAATTAATATAATATTATACTTAACTTATATTAAGGGGCGTATTTTAGAGTTAAACTTACCAATCAACCCAACAATATGATCAATATGCTACGGTATATAATATAAATGGCAACAGAAAGTTAGCATTTATAATGACAATTACGGCTTAGGACTATCAGAAATGCATTATGCTGATTTTATTGTATTTTTTTTTTATTTTTTAGAGTCCTCTGCATTTAGTGGGAACCCAGCAGCCGGACGGACCCTGCACAGTGACGTACACGCAAAGATGCTGATCTGAAGAACTCTGGTGGTAGTCAGCAAGTCAATAAAAAACATACAATTACAAAATAAACTCTTGCTATATAACGTAAAAGAGAAATCTTTCTACTAGCTTCTATTTTGAGTCAAGCTTGAACATATATTACAGTAATGTTCAATCTTTTTTATAATTCATGGCATACTCGAGATGATATATTTTAGAAAGCATGTGGTTGTGGAAATTCTTTCTCAGTCTGAAGGATTTTTTTTTCATCTTCAGGAAGTATAAAATAAACTATATTTTGGACTTCACGTGTTGTCCTTTGTAAAAACAGTCATATGTTACAGCTTAACAGCTTGTGCATGAAGCAGACACAATTTATGTAAACACATTATTATGTCTATAAACACTTCCTCATTGCTAAAAAGAATATTTAAAAAAAGGTCTTGAAGTCTGTTCGGGCTTTAGTGCATTTGACCCAATATTAAGAGGTTTGAACAATTTCGTTTGAATACTTTATCTGCATTTTTATAGTTCAAGTTTACAAATCTGGAAAAAAAAACATTTGTAATAAAATATGTTGTCTAATTTGTCACCATTCAGTTTCCAGGGCAAATATTAAATAAAGATGTGAAAGTTGGCATTAAACGTAATTGAATTGCTAAATGTTTATTTACGTTTAAGTTTTTAACCCTATAAAAAGTAAACAATAACAATAAATAATAACAACAATTTTAACATATCCAAGTGTAAAATGAATCAACGTTTTGCAGGTTCGGTAATTCTAAACGTATTTATATCAAAAGATTACTTTTATCACAACATCACCGGTAAATCCAGACACAGCATCCCAGACATACTGCAAAACGCCGAAAACGACACGTCCGAAAATACACAAACATGTAAAATCACATGTAGCTACATGAAAAAAACTAATAACCGCAAAACAACCTGCTGAACGCGCAACTGCGTCGCCACGCGAAACCCATGACGCACCTCCGCTAATTTGCATATATATTTTAGGAGAACGCCATTGGCCACCGATTCTCCCCGCGCTCGCGCGCTGCATGTCATTAACCGGTTGGGAAAACATCCTTTGAATGCCGGGACTCGGTCATTTGTGAAAGCAGCTGTCTGCGGCGACGTCAGGAGATTAGTGGATCGCAGCTGGAATGCAAGTTTGATACACAAAGAAGGCAAGGCACGGAGACAAAGAAGCCCGCACCGGACTGTCACATCCCGCACAGGTACGTCAAAGCCACGGAGCATCATCATCAGCATCAAACATGATAGCGGCGCTTTGATGAAGCCAGAGGAAATCTTAGCGTGTAAAAGTTGTCGTGCGCGGTGCTGATGAGGGGGGAGGAGGGTACGTGCATCCCATTTCCTGCAACTTCAAATGGATCGTTTGTGCAGCAGTTTGCAATAAACTTACGTGGTGACGTTTCGGTCTCGCTAGAGAAAGTCAACAGATGACACCGAGTGTGAAAGAGTAGTCCACTTTTTGAAGTGCTTTCCTTGACCTTGAAAAAGGTCAGAGCTGTATGGACAGATTGACTTTGCTAGGTGATAAACCATCAGAGTGATCGTCGGGTGGTGACGTCAGAGGGACCGCTCCTCCAGTGATGACTCAAGGAGGATGCAGCAAACAGGTTGCAGTGGACTGCGATTGACACTTAGCCTTTAACTTCATACCCTTCTGCACCAAAAGACTAAAATATATCTTTATCGGGTTCACAAAGCCATCCTTGCTGCTAAAACGACGTGCATACTTTTACAATGTATTGATTCATTATGTGGTTACTATACTTATTTGACCGTTATATCTACTATGACTCCTTCATTTTATTTTCGTTCAAACAGCCATTTAAATAAAATGTTTATCTTTATAAATTATCTCAGTGCAATGAATGCACCACGTGAAGTTGTATTAAATGCAGTTTATATTTCATTTTATAAAAATATACAAATACTTCAATCAAAGAGAAACACAAAAACACAAACACCAAAACACAATTTTGTTATAAAATGTTGGCATTTTTGAAAAACACAGTATTGGTGTGTTTCCTACGGTTGGTTAATTTACCATATGCAAATGCTTATATGTGGGGAAAAAAAGACTGGTGCACTTTCTTTAACGGGTCTGCTTTATAGTCCATTATTACGCTAAAGCCTGGACTGTAATAATATTCACAATATTTTTGCAATGGAAGATAAGATTCACATCCCAAGTCGGATATGCAAATAAACAAGCATGTCTAGCTTGGACATGGTAATCCATTTTTTGGCCGAGCATCACATGCCGTTTCACAAATTACAGCAAGAATGCCCTCTCTAAGCTCTGCAAAGAAAGCCTTGCCCGTGCCTCAAGTTTATGCCCATCCTTATCTCACAACAGGGTCATTGTGATGAAATCAGTAAATGAAATGGAGCCCTGTCTGGATCTCTTCATTTTAATCAAGTCCCTGACCAGCTCTGCATTTCATTAGTCCTCTTCCTATTTTCCGACATTTACACAGGACAAGACCGAAGCAGACATCTTCAGCCTCTATCTATAGCCTTGGGTAAAAGTGAAAGCTTGCATGAGAAAAAGAAAGAGAGAGAGAGCGAGAGATGCTGGTGATGGGCTATTGATCTGAAAATAGCCGTGAGAGATTTAACAGTGTGTGTGACACTGGTGACAGCACTGGCTTTGCCCACAGACCCAACTTGTCAGGGTGGATCAAGAGAAGAAAGGGCATGTGTAAAAGCACCATGGAAATGGGTGTAGGCCATTACTTACTTGCGGTGTTGTTTGTGTGGGCTGACAAATGACTGGCTCTTCTTTAAACCCTTCCTCTAATCTTTTGCTCCAGTGTTGGTTTTCCGGAGCCAGAGGTTAACATCTGCTCTGTGGGGTAACTGTTCCAGTTCCGAGTGTCACCTGAAAGCAGGGCACATTTTTTCCTCATTGATGTTGTGGTGCAAAGTACTTGAGTAATTGGACTTAGTTACTTTACTCAAGTATTTCTGGCTACTTTGTACTTGTACTGAGTATCAAAAATAAAGGCAACTTTTACTGGAATACATTCGTGATTGAGAACCTGTACTCTTTACTCCACTACATTTGAATGGACACTTACCATTATTCGCTATATTGTGATTGTCGGCATCTCTTTCTACAGCAGTTAATACTTGGACGGACGAGGTGATATTGCCATCTGTAGGGTGCTGAATGTACTGGATCCATACTTTTACTTAAGTATAATTTCCAGTTACTCTTTACATCTCTGTGTTTGCATCATGTGATTTCACACTGAAAATCCTTACTTATTCAAAAGGTCATTAGGCCTAGTTTACAAGATGTACCCGTAGTTTAAATGAAGCTCTTTGATAAAAGGTCAAATCAAATCAGGCATGGCCAGGATTATTGCAACAAAAACATAAATGACATTCCAGTCATTGCAAATTGTGTTTTGGGATTTGTGACATTTTATTAGTAAAGATACATGTTTGCAGGTAGCTAAGCAACGACTGACATTTGATCAGAAGGTCGGTTTTCTTGCTTATTCTGAAACATTCATTTTATACATGTATACACACATACATGTGTGTGTGTTTAATTGTAACACACACACACACACACACACACACACACACACACACACACACACACACACACACACACACTAAATTTATAGACATACTCTCAGAAACACAGACAGACAGATTTTACACCTGTCAGATTTTTACAACATATAAGACGAGAGCCGAAATAATCACAAAGTTGAATTACACAACCATTTTGGATCTACCTCTTTTTTTTTAAAGCTTTTTTACCTCAGCTTAAAGCTGTTTGAAAGCTGATAATTACTGTTAAAACACACTTTAGTTCAAACAAAGAAATATGCAAATGTGTGTTTCATTCAAGTCAAATAGTCATGTTGATAAACTCTTCTTTTTTCTCTCCATTTTTTAGCCATGAAGGGAGAACATTTATTCAGCAACATGAGAAGCTCTCCATTCCTCCAAAGGATTTACCTTCTAGGAGGAGAGGAGCTGGTAGTGCTACAGTCCACCATGGGTGAGTCCTCACTGGGAGACAGTTTTCAACAGATCACCGACTTCAACGACCTTCCGACGTCCCTCTTCGCCTGCAACGTGGACCAGACCGTATTTGAAGACCAGGAAGGAAAGGTAATAGCAAATTAATTATTTACTCTTTTAAAAATTTACTACTTTTCTTCCATTTTTACAATTTTTACAATTATTTTTAAAAATAATCTGAGGACTTACGCAAAACATTTTCCATTTTCCTAAAAAAGAAAATCCTTAAAAATTGATTTGACAAGCATCCTGTTCTAATCTTTAAGGTTCATGTCCCATGAGCGTTACATCACTGGAAACAGGAAACCCAGCAGTTTCTGAATATTCGACCTCAGGCTCAATATTTAGCCCAGAGACCTTCTTTGAAGCGTCTTAAGAACACTGATCATGTGGTACGTGTAACACGTTCCGGTCTGTCTGCCCTCTTTGACCTGAACTAGATCTCATACAGAGATGGATGTTCTTCCACCATTATAAAGCCGACTCATCGTCTATAGAGTGATAGTAAAAGGTGGTCCATCCTCCAGATTACAAAAAACACTTGACGAAACAGAACTAGTGTTTTACTCCTGAGACGTTCCACTAATGCAGACACGATGTACTTCCTTAACCTCAACTGACTTTGCATGAATGTGATTGTTTTGCTTATGTAACAAGTAACAGTGTTGAAAATTATTGTTTTTAAGGGCAGTTCAGTGATCCGCAATGGGAGACATTGTTGGACATTTTGGTTTGGGGCAAGGTTGGTTTTAGCGATTAAAAGTGAGGTTACATTTTAAACACGAATAATGAATTAGACTGTATATACTGTAAAAGTATGTTATATACTGTATTTACTGAATATATAACACACACACACACACACACACTTATATGTATTTTAGGGCTGTCAAACGATAAAAAATTTTTTAACTAGTTAATCGCACCAAATATAACATAGAGAGATATGTTGCATAAACCTTTTCTGAGTAAAATTTGCTGCTATTATAAAATAACTTTTATTATTAATGATTTAAAAAAAAAACATGTTACTAAAACAACATTTTTTTTAATAATAGATCATTTAAACAGGTTGTGCATTTTTTTAAGAGTATATACACTGAAGTAATTTTTTCAGTATATAGAAACAGAAATGTATAGAAATATATCCCTTTATCAGGTATTACGTTACTCATAAGCAATAACAAAATGAAAATATAATTTACTATTAAATACAATATAATGTGATGTGATGTAATGTATAATATATTATATTATAATATAATGTAAAATTCTATACAATACAATACAACACAATAATATAATATAAAATTCTATTTTATTCTATTCTAACATAATATTCTAATACTGAGAGTGAATACATATATACAAACACTCATTTGCAGACTGTATACGTATACATACATAAATAGCTGTCAATGTAATCTCCGCTTCTATTATAGACACACCCCCGTCATCAAGAGGAAACATCCGCCTAATTAAGCAGCTAATTGCGCTGACAAAGCTACTCCGTATACGTATTTGACTCGTTTCTCTTACACATACAATGGAATATTAACCCAGCAAACTAGAGTCTGATCTGATCCACTTATCTAGTTCACTTTTGATGGAAATCGTCCCTCTTTCTCTTATAATAAATTGCTTTGTTAGATGTAGAAACTGTGTAATGGCCCATTATTGTGACCAATAGCCTAAAATACACATTTTTCCACTGTTCTACACTGCAGATATGGCTGGGATCAACACATGGACGTGTTGGTTGTGATGACTCAAAAGAGCAAAGATAAATTTCACTCAAGTCATTGCATTTTCTAGCCATCTGTTGCTTAGCCGTAGCCTTCTGTGACCCTACAATCCCTTTCCGTATAGAGTATTCAGCATTTAATAAACATCCGGCGAGCAATGGAAGGATCCAGATTCATGGAGCTTAATGACACATGACAGGCCGACACAATATACGGCTGCTTTTCCTCCATCACCTGCTCTCCTCCTTTCCTTTCGAGTCTCTTCACTTTGCTGATTGATCTAAAGGAGCATCCGTGCTGTGATATGCTGAATTATACCCTATATAAAGTTTATTTATGTATTACATTAATGAATTATATTCTCAGCTTCAGCCGCAATATGCTGTGCTGTCGATGGCAATTACCGCATTGCTCGTAATAAAAGGTTCATCATGGATAAACGTCTATTCCCAAATCATTTTTTGCATAAAAGACAAATATATTTCCAGATAAAAACTCTGGTCCATTTTTGAACAGTGTTTAGGATTTTGCCTTGTATTCTGAAACACGGTATTTCAGGTAATGCGAGGTAATTAGCATCTTGTGAATAGAAAGTTTGCTGAATTTCTTCTTGTGTTTAATATCATGGTATTTTTTCAAAGTGTTGCCGTGGTATTTGCAGACGTAATAACGCACGGCATTTGACTGTGTCAGAGGTTCTTTCGCGTCCCTTGAGTTTACTCCGAGTCAATACAATTGATCTTCGTTTTTTAAATGCCACACACACAAACGTGGACGTGATGCCCATTGAGTTTTACATGTAAAGCTGCAACTTAACTTGATTTTGCAGCAAATATGAACAAATGTTTCTCTGTGATGCGAACTGATTACTGGTCCCATGTCCCGCTCTGTGATTGGTTGGCTACCAATGTATGTGTCCTGCCTTCCGGTGAAGAGTTGCTGGGATTGGCTCCAGCTCCCCATGACCCTGAAATGGAAAAGCAGTTCAGAAAACAATATATAGAAGGATGGGAATTTTTTTTAAAGACTGTAAATAAAAAAATACTCACTGAATTGCAGTAAACTTTGATGAAATATTGCTCTTACAATTCAACATCTAAACACGTGGGTGTTTATATATCATACTTGGCTGTAATATACATATAATGTACGTACAGTATACAAGCCCTGAAATGCTTCTCAATTTCCAATTGCTACATTTGTATACATTTAATTGATTAGAATATAAATTTACAATGTTTAATTCAATCCTTTTAAACAAATTAATTGCATCACCTGTGCAATACATAAAGTTTAATAAAAGACCCAGTTTCCTGTATGATGTCACTATAGATCCCAGACAAAAGACAGAGCAATCTTGCGTTTAGAGAAGCTCTTGTTTCATTGGGGTTATGTAATGGGCCCGACTGGTCATGAGTTCTGCTTTATATGGTCATTTCAGTTTTAAGCGCAGTTACAAGAATGCCCTTGTTCTGCATGGATTCCTTTCCCGGGGGCCAAAGTTCTATAGTATTTATTGTGTGTGTGTGTGTGTTTTTACATCCTGTGTGCAAACCTGGCCAAAGTTCAGCAAACTATAGTAATGCGGCACTCTGAAATCAGACGTCTGCTCTCCAGAAGGATGCTTATAAAGTGCAGGGACGCAGAAAAACAGGCTAATGCCGTCCGCAAGAGAGCTTTTAACATTCCAGCTCCGCTCTTTTATTGTGCCTTGTTCTGCCGACTGTCAAGGTTAAATACTTGAATGGGGATCTATTAGCGTTAATATTGCTCATCCATGCGGAGCCGAGCATGACGTATGCATGACCTCTGCCCGCTCGCTACCTGCTATGTACCAGTTCTGTGGCTAATGTTATTGCCCGGGGCTTTAATACCTCCCACACTGCTTATGTCATCATCATCGTGTTCTCCCTCCCCACAGCTTCCCTTTTGCCTGATCAGCCCTGTTACATAACCGTCATACCTTTCATCCATCTTCTCACAGCTATTTTTTGTTCTTGTTAATGGCACTTCAAAAAATGTTTTAGATGGCATTAGGACACGTCACAGGTACAGCTTTATAGCTAAATGAACCTGCCGTGCCCTAATCAAATTCTGCAGGATACAATCAATGGGAACTATACAATCGATGTGATACATATGAAAGAAAAACAATAAAATATATTTTTTCAATGTACGTGTTTAAAATGCACCTACTATATGCAGTAATTAAACTGAAATTTTTTTTAATAATGTTTATAAAATTTTACATGTATTTGTGTGTGTATGTGTTTATATGATGTAATACCCACTCTAACTAATATGAATACTGTACATCTTATATACATAATGGGAACTTAATAATAATTACTTTATTAGTAGGGATAACTTTTTTTGGACTTTTTTTCAAAACTGCTAGTGATGTCCCTGTATGCATATGTTTGGTGAAATAGTATAACAGCAGCAACAACAACAACAACAACAACAACAATAACATCCATATTTAGAGGCAAATATAATTTAGCATAATTATCAGTTTTGAAAAAATAAAAAAAATATTGCTTTATTCCATCATTTCCCAAGTTTATCATGAATAAATAGTTTATATTTACATTATATGTTCATAGCAGTTAAATATGATTAATATGTCTGAGTTTAAAGTGATTTAGAAATAAGACATTTATTCACGCTAGGTAGAAATAAGATAAGAATATAAGACGTAAATAAAAACAACCCATATATTAAATTTTGCTTTGGAAATGCCATTTTAGCCTATTTTGACTTGCACATATACGCGAGTCGCTCTGTGCATTTGTAAACACACATCCATCTGGCCTGTGGAGTTTTTTCTGTTGTTTTTCGGTTACATGCCGCAGATGTCTGAACCTTTGAGTGCAGGGCAATAATGCTGCTGTCTGTTTCAGCCCGCGAATCAAACACAGTCTGAGAGACGGCCAAAAGTGCCGGGCTCTGATTTATTGTAATCAAAGGCTGAAGAGTGTCTATTAGGATGCAGCTGCCACGAGTATTAGCGCCGCTGTGAATATAAAAGTGCTCCAGTTGACTAGGGAGTGTATTGATGTCAGCATGGACTGGTACCACCTGATTTACCCTGTTCAGTGGAACCTCCACTTACGAATCACTCAGTTGATAAAAAAACTTTTACGAAGGCCGTCGTCGAGAAAATATAGTCTCTTTTTTTCGAAATTATTTCACTATACTATAGGCCAAATGTTGTGGCGACAAGGATGTTAAGCAATTTTTTTTCTTACCACTAATATGCAGGGAGATCTGTTGAGTGAAACATCCAAGAGTGCAGACGTATAAAACAGTTTTTTTATTCTTCAAGTATGTCCGTAAACAAAAAGCATTTACAGAAGTCAGTGTGTGTGCTGATCCGGCTATGTGATGTTATCGTTATTGTTATCACGTTACGTTATCGCAAGATTCAAGATGGCGGATGTAACATGTTTTTTATTTTTCTTATTGGAAAGGATTATTGGATTTACATGTAAAATTTTACAAAACTGCTGTCGACACAAATTCATTTTGTAAAGAAAGGTACTACTATATTGGGTTTTGTGGCCTTACTATATTGCAGATTTCCAATGTGGATCGTAGCTGCTTTGTTTCGTAAAGTTCCTCAGTTTATTGTGGAATTACATGTTCTAAACTCAAGTTCCCTGTCAAATTCACATCGTCGAGTTTATCGAGAAAATTTGTAGAAATGGCGTGATCATCGGCTCTACTAATGGTGTTCACTTCAATTCGTCTGCTCTCACTCTCAATTTTTTATTTATTATTGCGAAAATATATTTTAGAAATGTTGCAATTATTGGCTGCATTTTTACGTCAAATTCTTTCACAGACAAATTCACTCAAGTCATCGCAAAAATACTACGTTGTGTGTATTATTGGCTCTAGATGGTGTGAAATTGATGTAATTCTTAACTCCAAGAGGATGTCGAATTAAAATCAAATTTGTGAAAAGTTTTGTATTGCAACTAAAGTAAAGTGAGTGAGTTTGTTAATATAGCATTAGCCTCTAGAGACCGTATCCAAATTGTGTTCTGCATTTAAGCATCAAGTAAAGTGACACACACAAACCCGAAGCAGTGGTCAGCCTTACAACCAGTTCTGTGTCACACTTAATCTGATCCACACTGATCCTGCCAGTAACGTGACCAACAGACAAACTAACGTGAGAAACTCAGATCTACTGTGCAGATGGAATAGTGCGGGAACATTGATTTACAGGTTAAGAATTTACTATTCTATTACAGAATTGACTTTCTATTTCTAACGCTGCTTAAAATGCAAATAAAATGAAGATGGATTCCTAATAAATGTGGAATCATCTTTAAGAGGGGACATTTATGCTGATTAAATCACACGTATTTTTTATTTGTTGCCTCATCCGTGTGAAGTGGTTTTTATTGAGGATAGAGCGGAGGACATATTTTGTGAGCTATAATTCCAGTCAAATATTAATGGCCTCCTGAAGTATGCACAGTGAGTCAGGCTATATAGTGGAGCTCTCTCCATCCACATTACTCACAGCACGGCTCTTTTTAGGAATCCCGCCGAGAGATTAGTGCCATTGTGACTTTCAACCCTGACAATTTGCACACGCACTATCAAAGTGCGTACTATGAATAATGACTGTACAACTGGGACAAGACTGATTCGTTCCACGATATAGGCTAAATTTATACGCAGTGAACATTGACGGATGTATTCATAGCAGTTAATGGGCCCTGCGACACGGTATTGTGGGTGTAGTTAGCACAAAAGTTTGAATTTTTGCAAATACGTTAACACAGGGATTGAGATTTTTGTGAAAACAAACACAAACAAACAAACACACACACGCACACACAAAATCCCTTTTTACGTAATTAGATCGTTCTAGAAAAACAGACTTTTTATTTTAACGCCCGGCTGTGAGCATCTGTGCTGTGTAATCCACGTTCACATCATCGTCTGATCATTAGGCTAATACCGCGTAAGCGCGGACACAGACTCTTGCAGCGTTTCCCCCGCAAAGGTCACATGACCACGGTTTTGCTCCAGATAGTCTCGCCGATTCCAAGAAAAGCCAGATTAATACTTTTTAAAATATTACAAAGCCACATTTTGCCGATTTTATCAGTCTACAAAGACATATTTTGTGCATTAGCTCTATAGTAGATGGGGCGTCTTTCTAAAAGTGACATAACACAGATTTTTTTTTAACGGCAATCTTCGGTTTGAACACCATTAGTACAGTAGATACCACTGGCATGTTCGTCTAAAAGATTTTTGGCCTATGAGACTAAACGCATACCGTATATAGACCTACTGGGATTTTTTACGTTACTCGTTAAAAGAGTGAAAAAAACTGTTCTTATTATTGTTTAAACAGTAACAATTTGTGTACAGTAAAAAACATGTAAACACTAAAGTGTGTGTACAATTTCATTCCAGAACTTTTCTTTGGACTATATAAATGAAGCCATTTTTAAAAATCAAATATTTATACTTTTCTGGTTTCTGTCTTTCAACGTCATCTAATCTAGATTATGATACATGTATTATGAAACAGTTACGTATACCATATTTACGGATTTCAACTCAGGTTTCTTATCCTCTTTAATCTGTTCAAATTACAGTAAAAAAAAAAAAAGTTCAAATGATGCTTAATTGTCTGAAGTAATTAAAATGTTTTATTCTGTAGCTGCTTAAGACATATTTTTACAACTTTCTATTTCATAAAAAATGACGCGGACAAATCATTTAGCTATTATAGCTATTTAGTATTGACACGTATCAAGACGAATATTAATCCCCCAATAAGATTGTTTTTTTTATCTGTTATAAATTAATCTTCTTAATAAGTTAAGAATGTCCAATGGTAAATATTCATCAAGCTAAAATAACTTGAAAGACAAAATAAAAACTTAAATAAAACATTTCTCAATCAGTGCAAATATTCCGCAATTGCCAGAATGGCTTGTCAAATCTCAGCTTTTTCGTTTCGCTCAGTTGCTCAAAGTGTTTAAATACCCAGGGAGGATCCGAGCGAGACAAGCCACTGCATCATCATCTCCTAGCAAACCATCAGAGTATCTCACAAACAAACTCCAATGTCACCTTGTGCTGGATTCTAATCAATACATGTGCAAATATCAATTCTCCAGTCAGCTCAAGTCCACCAGGAAATCAGCACAATACCTGGTTTGTTTACTAGCTGTCAAGAAATCCTTGGAATTCCATTGGACTGTTCGCACCTAGCAACTTTAAACAAATTCTGCACATTTAAAAAAAAAAAAAGTTAGGAATTATTAAGCAATTTATTTTCACCTGAAAGCCATCCATATGATGTCCTGATCCAAATATTAATACATATATTTCCTTATCGTTTTTATACACAAGGATCTGGATTATAAGGCACGTGAAGCAGAACAAAACTTCATCTTTGTAGCACCAAAATCATATTAGCACTGTACATAAATGTGTGCATTATAGTCAGAGAAATGCGGTGATAACTTTCAATAGCGGTGTGAATTAAATTAAATTATTTTTGTAAAGCTGTGTTTTTTTGTTGTTATTTTTGTGTCTTAAGAAACCCAGTATGATCTAGACATATTATACTTATGATCTGGACATTTCTCTATTTATTAAGTAAAATGCCAAATAAAGTCATTTTCATTCATTCATTCACATTCCTAGTGTATGTAGTTCTATATACGTAAAATACAGCAAATATACTGCAATAGTTCATTTTGCCCATGTAGCCACACACACACACACACACACACACACACACACACACACACACACAGATAGGCCAGACGACAGGTCAGTCAGGGACTGCAGTAATCTGGCAGTGATTGCTTTTGTGTTTGTGTTGGCAGGGGAAAATGTGGACAGTTTTTTCCCTGCCTCGTTGCTTTAGAATGGAAAGTTAATGGAAATAAGAGTGTGTCCCTGTAGCCCAGGGCTGCTGTGTGCGCCATCATCACATCCACTCAGGAGGTGTGTGTGCCTGGTCTGGTGGGAGGATAGACGGGGCAGCGGTCACCTGCCTCAAGGTCCTGAACATATGACACACACACACACACACACACACTGTTATGGAAATGAGAACATGGCCATGTCTGTGTGTGTGCGTGTGTGTATGTGCCTGTGTTTCTGTGTTAAAGTTTATCTTTTTTGGGAATAAATAACTATGCACTACTTTACATTGTTATTCTTAAATGCACTATATATATATATATATATATATATATATATATATATATATATATATAAAACAAAACAATAAAAACATTAATTCAATTAAATATTACTTGAAAAGTTCTTGAATGCCGTATTTTCCAGACTATAAGGTGCACTTAAATTCCTAATAATTGACTGTGCGCATTATAAAGCGAAAAAAATGTGCCTTATGTGTGAAAAAATACTAGGAAATAGATGTTTGCGTCATTGGTGCGCTTTATAATCGGTGTGCCTTATAGTCTGGAAAATAATATTACGTTTCATTAGTTTTGTACAGGGGTGTAATGTACTTCGTTACTTTACTTAAGTTTGTTTTTGGCTACTTTGTACTTGCACTGAGTTTAAAATATATAAGCAACTTTTACTCTCTACTGCATTTGTGATTGAGTAGTAGTACTTTTCACTCCCCTACATTTGAACGACCACTTACTGTTACTTGTTACATTTTGATTGTGCGCGACAAGCCGGAATCGATTTATACCGCGGTAAATTTCTAGGGCGAACGAGGCGAATATCGCCATCTTTAGGTTGCTGAAGGTACTGGACGCTATTTGTAAATTATAAACCACAAGAACACAAATTAGGGGCATAAAAATGTGTTTTACAAATGTTGTTATATAATATATAACTTTATATAATACATATAATATATAATTTACTAATCAGATTAATCATTTTATTTTATATCTACTTGAAAATTTCAGTGATTGAGACTGACTTTTTGTTCTTTTTATCTACTTTGTTCTACCAGTTTTCAAACATTGAGGTTAAATTCTGTTTCTGTCTTGGAAAACAATAGTTTGTTTTCACATTTCTTTTTTTTCGGGCCTATTTTGAGCACAAACAAAAATACTTCTTAATACTTGGAATACTCCACTTTAAATTGGATACTTTGCTACTTTGACTCAAGTCTTTTTGAAATTGATGACTTGTTACTTGTATTGGAGTAATTTTTACAGTAAGTATCTGTACTTTTACTCAAGTATGGCTGTCTGGTACTCTTTACACCCCTGGTTTTGTAATTAGTTACTTACTTAAAATTAGTTAATTTGTTGTAATTAGTTTTGGTTTTGGTAAACCACTCAATTTTAAATTAATACAGTCTAAAACTTTGCTGCAGATTCAGCAACTTGTGTCTATATGTAAATGTATGGCTATATCTGAATGGTATATGTAAATGGTAAATGTAGGAATCTTTGGATGCAGCCAACTTTTTTTTTATCGGCCCTTTGATGTTTATTATAATGCACAGTATAATGCTTTTTAACACTATATTCAGGATGCATCATGACAGTGATGGCCAATTTCTAGGTACCAAACTTTACATTGCTCGAGAATTATTTCGCAGGCCAATAAATATGGAACATCATATAAATGAAACATCAATATTTGTCGACCTCACGATCACATGCTGATTTTATTAGTGGGAAACGTTGCTTTGAATTTGACCTCCAGTGACGTCTGAAGGTCATCTGATGGAAAGTTACTCCAAAATTAGCGTACAGTCATAACCTCTTTCCAAACAGACTATAATCACAAAATCATTACAGTAACTTCAGACTATAAAAATAAATCATTATAGTGCATCGTTAGTAAATCGCTAGACTTCTTCTTTTTCTTTTCACTTTCTGTCAGCATTATGGGTTCAACCCGTCTATTTTTCATGTTATGTGCAATATCTTCTTGCTACTATTTATTGTTAGTCACTTTTTACTTATTTGCATTATACCAAAAATTTTATGCAGATGTACATTTCTATTTTTTTTGTTTCTTTTATTATTATATTTCTCTTTTCTGTGAGCAACTGTAACCGAAAAAGCAATTTCCCCCTGGTGATGAATAAAGTTTTTTGAATTTGAATTTGAAAACCTTTGTTTAAGGAACTTGTGGTGCAAAAAACAGCCGTTACGTCAGGCTACAAACAAGCGAGATATCTATCAGCGCTATCTATCATTCTCATGTCTAAAGCGTGACTGATCTCAGACCTGCTACAGGCCACATTGTGCCCAACCCTGACATTCAAACTGACTTTTAGACGTCACATGGTGGAATGGTCGTGCACAGAGACCCGGAGCTTCTCAGGGGTCTTCAGACGACGCGCCATATGCCGGCACAGACAAGCGCTGTGCTGATAACCCGCCGTGTTTGTGTGCGGCCCGCAGGTGGGAAAAACACACGGGTTTCCGAACAGCAGGAAACAGACTGAAGAAAAATGACATTATTGCACGGGGGGCTCCGTGTCTGCGGAATATAGCACGGAAACATGCTCAGGGCTATTTTTAACCATTTAATGTAGAAATAAATAGAACATGCTTTAAATCCTACGTTTCATTTTTGGAAATCAAACAGGATTATGATTGAAAATTAGATGATAAGGAAGGTTTTTACCTGAAAGCGGCACTAGATGGCAGGCTTGCGTGGATTGTGATTGACGGTTTGCTTGTTTTTCAGATCACTTGGTATTCTTTCTGTTGTTGCCGACCATTCCGGAACATTCCTTAGGGAGAGATAAGGAAAGCTTTTTTTCCCTCTCAAGTATTATTATTCATTCTTTACTTTAAGAGATCTATTGCGTGATAATAATATTCTTCATCAAGGTAGAGTCGCAAGGTTTTGCCTCTGATGTATTACGGCTTATCAGAAAGAAATATACAATAGAAAAATACATAGAAATATCTACTGTTTTATTTATTTAGAATGCCTCAGACTGAGAGCTTTGACGCGTCTGGTTCAAGAAACACAGGTCGTACGTCTCCATTCAGAACAGTCTGTTGCTCTTTTGAGAAGACGTTTTCAGACTCATTTATATTTCAGACATTTGGCATTGTTTCTGTAACGATGTGTCTCTGAAATCCGCAAAGGTCTGGTCCAATAAACTCACATTTTCTGTATTGTTGAACAAAAATTGGTTGGATAAAAAAAAAAAACGTTTTGGAAACAGATGACAGTACACACACACACACACACACACACACACACACACACACACACACACATACATTTGACATTTGGGTTATCCTTTGGTAATATTTGATTAATTAATGTTTTTTTTTTTCTTTTAAATGAAAATCAATTTTTTTGACATTAGAACATGCCCCCCCCACCTTTTTTTTTTTTTTAATTAAAACACAATCCTCTTGTGTTCCCCCAAAAGTCTCTCAGTCTTGAATGGAATTCTTTTTTCTATCTCTCTTTCTGTCTCATAACTTCGATAAATAACTTACACTACAACACAAAATAATATTGATAGACTGGATGGTAGCTGGACATAATAACAGAGCGACATAATGTACGTTCTCCTCACGTATAAAGATTATTTCTTTAAGTAATTGGCAAACCTTTAGCAAATGGCTCCAGACATCAGAGGTTAATTGCGTTTCTTGAATGGTCATGATGACAAATTAAAAATCAGAGTCTTGCTGAACTTTACATATTTTAGCGAGTCGCTCTTTCATAATCTCCATTTGCACATGTTCACATCTGAAAGCGTTCAAGGAAGCTTCATATGCAAAGAAAGCCATTTCATACCTACATATGTATTGGCATCATTGGTATGCATTAAATCATGTTTATAAATAATATGCATGGTGCCTATATACACTAATATACTAATATATTAACACAGTATTACATATATATAGTGTGTGTGTGTGTGTGTGTGTGTGTGTGTGTGTCCATACATGCACATATTGTAACCTGAAAAATAAAAATTACAGTTATCATTGAAATTATTACCAAATGTTTTTACTAAAGCCTTCCAATGAAACAAAAATTGTGAGAAAGAAAGAAAAGCCAAAAGTGGAAGGGAGACTGAGAGAAAGAATGAGAGAGAGAGAGGGATGTTTATACTTTTAAATTATATTTTGATATATGCTTTTGTTAAAATCCTTCAACCAAATAAAACATGCATTACTACCACTACTAAACGGGCATTTTTGCACGTTTATACAGAAACGGTCAAACTGTAGAATCAAAATAATACACTGGAGAATTTCTACTCTACTTTCAGACATATTTCATCAGAACAATCCACGTTCGTGTCATTTTGGTTTGAAAGCGTAGAAAATAGAAATGCATTTAGGCTTCGCTTTTCTGTGTATCTTTTTTCATCTCCTCCGCACAATCAGAGGCCGAATCACACGTATGATTATTACGAAGCCACGCGGGGTCTGGAGGACAATTGGCACTAATGGGCATTCAATTCAAACCTCTTTGTCTCATATTACGACGCTTCGTATTTGCCTGGGTGTAATGGCCTCGGTGATCGGCGAAGAACGATTGCCATGTTGAAGACACGAAGATGTCTCTGAACCTTTCAAACTCACTTTATCACAGCCTTCTCAAGATTCTACATGTATCTGTAAGACAGACACAGATGCTACTTTATTCTCCTAGGACCCATTCCTCAGTCTGCACGTCGGGCCCAAAATGCTTTATTTGACAGTGCTCAGCGCACATCTTCTCCTCAAATAAGCAGAAGTGATGAGTTGTCTGTGGGGTTAAAATAGCTCTGATGAGATTGAATTCTCACTCTCGGGCCGAGACAAATAAACACAGCCCTGCCAGATCTCCTTTTTCATTTCGCCGCAATTCCAATAAGTGCGTTGGGTCTCTGCGCGACGGCGTTGACGAGAAAGGTTAGAGGAGCGGAGTGTGTGTTCTGTCGTCACCCTGTGGAAGACAGAAACCTTTGCGACTTTTTTCAACGCCGCTGTTGATGAACAAGTCCGAAGCGGTTTGGATCACACATCAGGCCTTCAAGGCTGTGATGCTCCTGATGGCCACGCTTGACCGCTTTAATGCGGCTTTGATGGCATGTTTAGCCTTCACACTGCCCAGCTCGGATCAGACTCGTGCGTCACTGCGTCACGTTAGCCACTTTAGCGCCAAGTGGCTAATGCAGTTCCACGGCCTGTCGGAGACACAGATAAAACCCATTTGATGGCGACTGCAGCTGTTGCATTTCGCTGGAAGATGTTGCATTTCACTGATGTTAAACACTGTTCCAGCGGCGTCTGAACGGTGCATGTTCAATTGCTTGTGGCGAGCAATGTGTAACAGGACAGAAAATCGTCCACGGTGGAGAACTACACGCAGCTAGGCCGAGAATTACTCAAGGGGTTTCACAGCAAAAGAAATACGGTGTATTATGAAGATGCTCTTCCAAATTCTACATTTTTTCTGCTATTTGCTAAGATTTAAACATTACTTTTTTTTTTT
>CM051505.1:4194158-4318815 GCA_028031935.1 Paedocypris micromegethes | reverse complement strand
TTTTTTTTTTTACTTTTTTTGCTTTCTATGTGGATAGTCAGTTAATGGGAAAAATAAAATTGAATCATTCTCCAGAACTTACACAGGCTACAAAACAATGCACACACTTGCAAAATCTAGGTTTCGCTTTGCCGATTCTTACAGATTTGTTCAATGTCAGGTTATACATCTGCCCTTTTTCTGACAGATGCTAAGACATCACGCCACGTGTGTAATATCTGTAGCCTATATCATGTAAAATAATTAGAGGTCGGAGTCTGTGTTTTTGTTTTGTCCTATCAAAACAACAGTGTCAAATGAATCAATTGAGTCTTCTTATCAATTCAATTCAATTCAAATTCAATTCAAATTCAAAAAACTTTATTCATCCCCAGGCGGAAATTGCTTTTTCGGTTACAGTTGCTCACACAAAAGAGAAATATAATAATAATAAAAGAAGCAAAAAATAGAAATGTACATCTGCATACAAATCTCGGTATAATACAAATAAGTAAAAAGTGTTTACTATAAATAGTAGCGTGAAGATAACACGAAAGTGCACATAACAAGAAAAATTTTTTCACATAATCAATATCTACTTTTTCGGCCACAGCGAATCATCCCATTCCACCTCTTTCTATCCTGAGTATCTTCCACTCTGACCACAGACCTCATGTCCTCTCTTACAACATCCATATATCTCCTTCTTGGTCGTCCTCTTGCTCTCTTCCCTAGCAGCTCCATCTCCAACATCCTTCTACCAATATATTCACTATCCCTCCTCTTAACATGTCCAAACCATCTCAGTCTGATGATCTCAGTTCTTATCAATATCTACTTAAAAAAAAAAACTAATCTAATTAAAAAAAAAACCTGAGTTAAATAGTGAATTAGTGTTGTTAGAACAACTGGTTATAGGAATTGTCACAAAAGTGGTTAACTAACTTGTAAGTTACTAATGTAGCTTTCACAACTATTATAGTGTCGGAACTGGGCAAACTCAGCCAATCAGAGCATTTTAAGCCCTCTTTCTTGATCATCATCTTTCTTGAATTTTTCTTGAATCACTTTCTTGAGTGACAAGAGAGTGAAAGATTGAACCATCTTTCTTGAATCACTAATAATCAAAACAAAGAAGTAACCACTGAAACCCAGTGCATCATAATAGAATAATTTGTATATTTATTTCTCAATTACAAATTTCACAAGCAACATTAGTTCTCTGTTGCACATTTGTGAAACGTGTATGTGTGTTAACAATAAGGTCATAGTTCAAAGGTCATAAGGTCATGAGACATGTTGCCAAAATGTAATGAACAATTAAATCTTATTCTTATTATGACCATACTGTTTTTGTAAGTGCTGCATATTTACCATGAAACTGAGTAAATTTTACCATGTCTTTAAATTGAATTATTATAGTAATATTAACACAATAACATGTTCAAAATGTTATATGTTTTACTAAATTATTGACCCAATATTTTACTGATACTTTTTTCCATTTTGTATTCCCTTTGTTTATTCTTGCTCAATTTATCGTTTGAACCCTATATTTTCTACACTTATCTGTAATCTTCTTTTTGAAGCCATTGCATATTATTAAGAGCATTTTTTTTGTATAGTTTTTATTAAATGCTAGGCTTGGCATAGAAGGCAGGTTTGATGAACTGCTAGGCTTTAAGCGGCACTATTTATTTCAACCAATTTTTAAAGCCAAAGATTTTACACCTAAGACATCACAATACCGCTTTTCTGTTCCCGTGGTGATAGCCGCAGTCTATTTCCAAGCTGAAATCTTTTCTCTATAACCCCAGCATGAATTGTTCCATGGGTCAACTAAAACCCAAGAATCAAATCTACTTCAGCCCACAGATTTTGTCTTTAATCTCTTTGAAATTGGTCCTGATCCCATGGGCCGAACGTGCCATTCTCCAGACACGGGGCTTCTAGCATCAAGCCTCGGCTTCATTCCCACCAAGGTAACAGATGGGTCAGATGAAGCAGGTCTGACATTGAACATGTGCTTTGAGCAAAGATTAAGGTCAGGAGAAAGAGTTACTACAGAGTTACAGCAGAAAGGATGACGGAGGTTAAACAACACATTGATCCTGGTCCATTAGATCCTGGAACTCAGAAGGTGCTGGTTCCTGAACGAACACATCGACACGTTCAACAAACTCTGCATATAACAATAATCACGTTACGCAAGGGTTATGCAATGGCATTGGAGCTGAAGGCATTGAGTAAATCATGCAGCATTACTCAGCAAAGGCTTTACATCAAATTAGTATCAAACCACTATTACATCTCGTTTAAGTCACACTGAACCGAAACAAACATGCAGACTGCATTAAAGCCACTTACCGAGTGATATTAACATTTATAATGTGTCATACACGGGATCGGGTCTCAACAAAGAGGTCTAAAGTTCAAGGCCCACTTAAGGCCTTATGTGTATGTTAGGGATCAAGCTTCTCATAAAGACAAAAAGCATGTTGAAGCTAAGTGGGGAAGAATAATTTAATTAAGTGTGTGTGTGTGTGTGTGTGTGTGTGTGTGTGTGTGTGTGTGTGTGTGTGGTGTGTGTGTGTTTGTGTGTGTTGCATACAGCTCTGCCACGCAGGGGTTGCAGGTTCAATTCTCGATTCGAAAGTGTCCCACTAAGGCTGCCCACTGCTCCGGGTCTGTGTTTACTTCATCGTGTGTTCACTTCTTAGAGCCCAGATTCCTATGGTTTCCCACATTCTTTTGCCCCAGAGATCTAGTTCTCCTTCACCACGACCCAGAAATGGATGAGTGGAGGGATGAGGGGCGTAATGTTTTTCAAGGCTTTAGTTTGTCTTTGGCTCCCTCTAGAGGACAGAGAAGACCTAGCTTATCAAGAGTTTGAATTTGCTTTAATTTATATATAAAAAAACGTTTAGTTAATATATAAAAACTAGTTTATATATATAAAAAAAAATGCTTAATATATATTAAACATTTGATTCACACACATATAATAAGTAAAATACTGTAGTACAGCGGCAACTGTAGTCTTCGGAGTTGATTAAAAGCTTTTTTTACGAAAAATACAATGCATATAATAAATCACGATTCAGTCTCATAATGCCTTTCATCGCAGACTGAAGATTAAACGAATGGGCATCAACTAGAGAGTTTCTAAGCGCAGAATGCGACAGAATGTTGCATTGTCTGCTTGAATGCAACGATACGCATCTCGTGCACATTGTGCAACCCGGAGAGTGAAAAGCTTTCCTCCCCCTGTTCTCTCTCACTTTCTCTTATTGTGAGTGTGACGTCAATACTAGCCTTTCATCAGCAGCGCCATTAATCAGCTCGCTGTTGTCCTCTCCCCACATCCCCCTTTCATTCTCACCCACCAGGTACTGTACGCCTCTCGCTCCATTTTCCACCTTCACCAGCAGAAGATTGTGTAGTGCACACAGCTCAATAGCTATGGTTCTTGTTATTAACTGGGAAAACTAAAGTATAGTTCCAGAAGAGGAGCACTGAACGGATCTTCTGCTTCTTCTCTCTTAACGCTCCCTCAGAAGGTCAATCTGTCCACACAGACCTGGCATCTCTCTTCCTTATTTTGTCTATTTGTATGTGCTGTCTGTCTATCAGTATCTATCTATCCATCCATCCATCCATTCACATTGTCTTTTCATCCATGTCTGTCTGTCTGTCTATCTATCTATCTATCTATCTGATAGATAAAATGTACAAACATGTGATAATTGTTGCAAATAATTTACATATTAATGAAAATGTAAAATTTTTCATTTGTAAAACTATGTTGGCTTTTTTTCCGCGTCGGATAGTCGTCTGAGTGATGATTCTTACATCTGTGGATTTATTGCAGAATGTGCTGAAGGCGTTTTGGGATTGGAGCATTTCCATAACAAAGCGCAGATAGATTGGTTTGAAGTCGACGTGACACTTCTGCTGCTGCTTCTGTTCCTCACCTGTGGAGAGTGACCAGCACACAGACAGCAGATCACATAGATCACTCTAGATCACATGCAGCTTTACATACTTTTCACCAACGCTGGAATAGTCAGAAACACAAAAAAACGCTAGACGTCAAATGCTACTGATAAAAAAACTCACTGTCAATAACAATAAAAGCACAAATCTTTCCGGTGATGATTTAAATTGCTGCTGTGAACGTGAGTTGTGAAGGTTCTGTTAGTCTGATCTTCCTAATGGGTTAATTATACTATATTCAGATTTTTGATCTGTGTCGCTGTTTGTTAAGCAATTAAGATCTGAAGCCTTCATGGTACAGTACAGTATTTGAAATAAATATTATTGTATTTTCTAAAAGAAGAACATAAAACATGAGTACAAAAACGAACTAATCAGACATACTGTCTGTCTGTCTGTCTATCTTTCAATCTGGTCTGTCTGTCTATCTATCTATCTACCTAGCTGTCCGTCAGTCCAGATGTCTGTCTGTCCGTCTATCTGTCCATTAGTCCATCCATCCATCCATCTGTCTGTCTGTCTGTGTCCTGACTGTCTGTCTTCCTGTCGATCTGTCTGTCTTCTGTCTATGCATCAATTCATCCATCCTATACAGTATATTGATGGATTGATTATACATCTGTCAATCATGTGTTTGTTTATATATAATTTCCCATTCATTATAATTCTATCTATCTATCTATCTATCCATCTATCTATCTATCTATCTCTATCTATCTATCTATCTATCTATCTATCTATCTATCTATCTATCTATCTATCTATCTATCTATCTATCTATCTATCTATCATCATCCATCCATCCATCCATCCATCCATCCATCCATCCATCCATCCATCCATCCATCCATCCATCCATCCATCCATCCATCCATCTGTATGTCTGTCTGTCTTTTTGTCTCTCTATCTCAGAATCAGAAAACTTTATTGGTCGAATTGCGATGACAACAAGGAATTGGGTTTGGACTGACTAAGTCTTTTCCCCTTTTTTACAAATATAAACATAAATATATAAATAAAATAAAAGAAACAAGAAAAAGGAAAAAACAGTCCGTCTCTGTCAGTCTGTCTGTCTATCTATCATCCATCAATCCAACAATGTGTATATCTTTATACTTTCCCAATGATTCCTCCATCCATCCATCCGTCCGTCTATCTATCTGTCTTTCTTTGTGTGCACATCCATCCGTCCAATCAGCAACACTGATTGCGGGTAAGATAATACTTTGCCAGAATGCCTTGTCATATTCAAAGACCCTCATGCGGTGTGCACAGTCGCTATCAGCTCTCCCCTCTGGCATATTTATACCAGGACACTTGAATCCATCCATGACTGTCAAGCCTTCTTAGATTAGCAGCTTCCATCTGGGCTTTTCTGTACCAGGTGTTACGTAGTGGAGCCATTTCCCCTCTCAAGGTTGCCTTGGTGCCAAAGTCATTTAAGCTGTTCGTTTATTGACCCGTTGGGATGAAACCAGGGCTCGTGTCGAGAAGGACAAGGCAACATACTTGTACAGTTCCACTCGATTGGTGCTTTTCAAGGGCTGGAAAAGCAAATATAATCTGGACATTGTGGTGACTCAACTGTCTGAAGTCTTTTAGCAGGGCCACTAACTGTAGGATGGGTACCGACTCCCTCCATCAGTACCAATGCCACTATCCTCACTTTGGCCTTTTTAGTGGTGCTGTAATCTTTCCTAATCTGGGGGCTAAGGCCAGTGCTGTGAATTTTGCCACATAATCCGCCACAACGGATATGAAAATGAATTAAGCTTTAAATTAGTTCACTTGCCAAAATGTGAGCAAAGAAATTCAATAAATGTCGGACTCACCATGGTGGTTTTATTAGAGCAATGTTGAACAGTTGTTCCTGCATGAATGTCAGGGTCAAGATTTGTCACACTTATTCTCAGCACAGAATAAAGATGATGGTCTGTAATGCGAGAATGGTAGGTTTGCACTAATCACAGTGATGTTCACAAAGTTCAAAGGTTGTTCACAAACCTAAGTGTTGCTGTTCAGCATAAAATTCTCATAGTGATTTTTTTCCCTCCAAATTTTACCTTCAGACAAGATCATCTACAATTGAAAGTTGTAGATGATCTTGTCTGATCCAATCTCTCTAAAATACTTGATTTCTATTGGTCAGGATATTTATTGAAAAAAAAAAAATATCGACCAGCGCATTTATAAAATTTCCATGGCTGTCAGGAGTTAAAAACTTTGTGAAGGTAGAAAGGCAAGAGATTTTTGTTCCCTAGCCACCGCTGAATTATTTGCTTTCTCACTCATCCTACACATAATCGTAGTCAACGTTAAATTATGCTTTGCAGTTTTTTCTGTAAATCGATTTAGAACAATCAACGACTGTGAAATGTGCTTCATAACAAAACCAAACTTGATCTTTTATCAACATATTGATTAGGCATTTATTTGTCTCGACCAACCGATTGATTCATAACTCTATCAAGCTATGGAGAAAATATCGTTGGACGGTTCCTGTTCTGCGTATTGTTCAAATCAGTCCGATAAATGTTTTGCTTTCCGAATACTGAGTACTGACTCAACAGTTGTTGTCAACGTGTAGACATTTTTACTCATGCCGTTCGTCACATAAATAGCCGTCACGTCAAACAAACCCGCGTCACAAATAGGAAGCAAGAAAAAAAAAGCCTGCTAAATTTGGAAGACTTTCCTACAAGCGTCTTTCTGCTCCGCGCTGAGGTCACGTAACCTGAGATATTTATTATGCATTCATCTCTATTCTGGGTTTTTGTTTGTTCAATCGGCTTTTTGATTGTCACAGCATATAAATCTGCAGTGCTGAGTCACCTTCCCGTTGTCCTTTCCAATCCCCCAAATAACACACAGACAAGTACGGAATTGCACTAGTAATTCCCGGGAAATAATAACAAAGGCTCACAAGACAAAACAATGAAAGGACAAAAGATTGAAAAATGCCTTTAAAGAGCATAGAAAGTCTCCAAATAGCCCATTACATGACTCTTCACAAAGATCTAGAGGGAAAAAAAGCCATGTCGGCAAGTGCAAGCGAGCATGAGGGAGGCTGTGATGTCATCAGCAGTGGGGGAGCGGTGGGGGTCTCGCTTCTCTCGCTGAAGACACACACACTCACACACACACGTCGTCTCAGAGTTGCAGCGAGCCGGTCTTCTCCTGAACTCTGAGCGATGCCCTCCAGAAGCGTGGACTGTGACATCTCCACCCTCATCGCCTGTGCGGTGGACGTGGAGGTGTTCACCACTCGGCAGGTCAAGGTAGGCAAGAACTTCCTGTTTTGCTGCTGGTCTGAAAGCTGGTGGCGCTTTTCAAAGCAGCTGCTTGTGAAATGCCAAGAGTAGCGAATGTTTTTTTTAAGACGTGGAGCAGAAGGAAATTGTCTGTGAATGGCTTTTCTCACTCCATAACTTTTGCCGTGACAGATCGTTCTGTCGGCACTGTGCGTCAGTGGTCTTCTGCCTGACTGATCGCTCTCCTCTGAAGTCGCCATGCAGAGTGAGAAGGTCGTCATTGATTTTGGAAGGGTGTTTAAGCTAAGCGTGTTATGGTCAGTTGCACCAGTAAATGCTTTTCTCATCCGATTCATCCTTGGCTACCTGCCACTTAAATAGGGCTGAAGCTGGTTAGAAGGTCAAATGTGGCATGAGTGGCATATCTGCATCGAGAAGAACGCTAGAAAAACGTCGGACCAGTTTATCTGAATGTTTTTTGTGAAGTGTGGCGGACACAATCTTGTTCAGTGTTGGTAGTCATCAGTAGGTCTGTTTGTCTGTCTGTCAGTCCATCAATCTAGCTGTCTATCCATCTATCCATTCATCCATCCATTCTTCATCCTTATGTCTGTCTGTCTGTCAGTCCATCAATCTAGCTGTTTGTCTATCCATCCATCCATCCATCCATTCTTCATCCATCTATCTATCTGTTGATCTGTCTATCCATCCATCCATTCTTCATTCATCCATCTGTCTGTCAGTCCATCAATCTAGCTGTCTGTTTATCTATCCATCCATCCATCCATTCTTCATCTTCTTAATCAATCAATCTATCTATCTATCTATCTATCTATCTATCTATCTATCTATCTATCTATCTATCTATCTATCTATCTATCTATCTATCTATCTATCTATCTATCTATCTCTCTGTCTGTCTGTCTGTCTGTCTGTCTGTCTGTCTGTCTGTCCGTCCGTCCGTATGTATGTATGTATGTATGTATGTCCGGCCATTCGTCTATCCATTCATGCTTGTCTGTCTATTTGTCTGTCTATCTATCCATCCATTCATCCTTCTATCTATCCATCCATCCGTCCATCTGTCTGTCCGTCCGTCCGTCCACCAATTCATCCCTTTGTCCATCCATTCATCATTGTCTGCCTGCCTGTCCATCCTTCAATCTATCTGTCAGATGAATGGAAGGATGATGGATGAATAGATGGATGATGGGCCTTCAATCTATCCTTTGTTCCATCTTTCTATCCATCCATCCATTCATCTTTCTGACTATCTATCCCTACTTTAAGAACACTATTTATATCATAAGCATTCATTAACACGTGCGCATAAAGATATAAAGTGTGAATAAACGATAGCGTGTACTTTGTTGCCTTAATTAAACTAGCATGGTTTTCTGGTCTCAGAGGCTTTTAGCGCTGGCACAAACATCTCTGCTATTCACCTTTAGACAATCGTGCACTGTTCCTGAACCCCTGTGTCTCTTCTTCCTGCCTCTCGAGTTTCCTGTGACATGTTTCACATTGCTTATACTACGACTGGGCTGCAATTCCACTGTGCCATAACGCTGAGTAATAGCAGGAAGAGCTGCGGGTCTTCTGGGCTTTTCACATTATTTGCTCCTCGGTGGGAACACTTCAAGTCAAGAGAACGCTGTTGTTTTTTCGTGGAGGTGACCTGCTCCTTCTAATTACAGTGACAACGTCCCAAGCACAGACTCCATTTCCCGTCATATCAGCTCAGCTAATGGGCATCCGCTAGATTGTGCTTTTTATTTTTTTGCTGGGCACTTGATGAATTTTTGTTGTTTTGTATGCAATAAAAAGAGAGTTTTTTTAATAGGTGGACTTAAACAAAAACAAGTGCGGTATGTCAGAATTATTTGTTAAAATTGGTGTTGTCTAAAACTGCTTTTATTTTATAGACAAACATGGACATTTTAGATATTCAAATTAATAATAGTTGTTTGTAAAAATGTTTGGTGATGCAATTGAATTGAATTGAATTGAATTGAAAAAAACAATAAACAAAAATAGACAAAAAACACAAACCACGTATGCTAGAACTAAAGTTAATTGAATCTGAATCGTAAAAAATAAACATGTGAATGGTAAATAAAAAAATAGGCTCTTTAAAATAATATTAAAACAATAAATAAAATGGGTTTTTAAGTTACAATTGACTAATATGATTTAAAAAAATGTACATTTTATTCAAGAAATCATTTTTATGATGTGGAAGAAAGTTCACGTTCTTTCTTTCTTTCTTTGTTTCTTAGAGGTGTGCATTTTTTACATAGTTCTGACTTTGTCTTCCTACTTACTTTCTGACAGTAGAAACATAACTGTAGATCATGTCTGTTGTTAGGCTCAGTGCTGTGTTTGCAGTCAGACATTAAGAAGTTATATTTATCTGTGGATAAGCCTAAAGAAAGATCTCAAGAGGATCTGGTCTGGATCTGTTTAGAATGAATAGTGTTTCTCTAGTCAGAGGAAAACTCTCCCCACTCCTTCAGCCGAGGCTAATTCATCTCCCGCACAGATCTGGTCTTGATTAAAAGCAGGGAACTGTTAAATTTGACATTCATTTTAAAATGAATGTTAAGGTTAGGCTCCGTTTGCATTTTCCTCTCTTCCAGCCCCTATTAAGAGCCTTTTCAAGCCTGAATATGAACCGTAAACACGCTGCCTGGCGGAGGAGACGCCGTAATTACTTAAACGTCTGCAAACATACCATACCGTCCTCACAGACCAGCGGAAAAAGTACAGTACCTCATTTCTGCCCTGATATGAAGGCCACTCATTCCATTCCTGCGGACTCATATCTGCTGTTTACACGATAGTATTGTCATTTGAGAGTTTGCACTTGCTTGAAAGTTTGACTTGGCAGAAAAGCAAATATCCATGCATGTAACAGCGGCCTGGGTTATTTTTAAGCATTTTATCATCGATGAACTTTTCAATTGGTCAAGCAACACGTTTTCAGTCAATGTCAGATTGTCAATGGAAATTATTTCATGCTGTGTGGGTTGTGATCATGTATGGGACGTCTTCACTGGCTGATTCTCGGCCAAAATAATAACACAATTTTTAGAACTTCAGAACATTCACTTAAAATGAAGTATTAAGACAACACAAATGACTTTTTTGTGGAAAAAAATGTAGTCATTTTTTCCAAACATGTTTGTTTCTTAATCTCTGACAAAAAAAAGGTCAGACAGTTGTGTCTTATCCATCCATCTATGTTCTGCACTTTTCCAAGGCCAGGTCATGAAGAGCTGGAGCCACTTTGGCAAAATAGTATATACATATTTTTAGGGTTCAATCAGGCAATTCTAGAAACCTATAGGTATGTCCTATGGATTGTTCTGCTAGATAGAAGATGAGTTTACAGGCAAAAAAAGAAAGAAGTTTTATCTCCTAAACCCTTTGTGGTACAACGGAGGCTATGGTCCTATTGCCTACCTTTTTAAAACTAAACAAGTTACGAGTCTCCAAACTATCAATATTTATTTTAAAAGGAAACATGTCTAAATTAAAGAATACAAGAGTTAATTTTGATTCCAGGAAGCCAAGTAATTTATTCAGCCTGCTATGGTAATTACCTATTTAAAGACATCAAAAAACGGTGACAAATGGTAGCGCATAACAATTTGGTTTGTATTGGGGGGGATTTGGGGTATTGGACCACTAGAGCATAATAAACATTTTTTTTTTCATTTACTTTCATTTACCTAACGTAGTTTGATTGCTTGTCTACCCTAAAAAAATTATACATTCACATATTGTCTTACCTTCTGTTTTTAAACACACATAAAGTGCTTAAACCCCATTATTGCTGCTGGCAACTATATTTATTATTATTATTGTTATTATTTTCTCCACAGATCTTTTAGAATCAGATAAAGTGATATTTTTAGAAGGCTAGGACAAATAATTAGACCACATTCTCCATCCTCCTTCCTTCATGTTAGTGTCCATATTAGAAAAGGAATGTAATTTGTTTCCACTACAAATATTTGAGATGACTTCTAAAACAATCTCAAAGGAAGGCTTAGGAACAAACTATTTAACCCATGGAGATAAAAATAAACCACTACTTCTATATTTACGTCCCTGCATTCTTGCAATCTAACATAGCGCAGATTCTTTGCCGACGCTTCATGGATGGTGAAAAAAATGCCATGTTTCCATTCGGGTTCACAAAGTAAACACGCCGCACATTTCTGGCAAACACACTTAAACTCATACTCACAATTTACAATAGACTAATCAACGAAAAAAGCACTTCGATATCGCTCATGCATTAGGTCACTTGCATCATAATTTCTCAAAACCAAAAATTCACATTTTGTATATGTTAAATAGCTCACACCAGGATGGAAAACACATTTTCTTCCCTCTTTTTTTCCCACAAACGTGGGGCTAAAAGCCGAAAACGTGTCCAGAAAAAGTCTCCTGCTAACACCAAAACATGACATCCTAGAGAATGTTTCCCATTTGGTCTCAGAATGAAAGCCAGACGGCTCCTAAACAAAGCCATCCTGAAAACCACCGATGGACTTTATATGGACATTGTTTTAGAAATCTCTCATGTTCCGCGAGAGGAGATTTAAATAAGAAAAAAAGTCAAATATTTTGGAGCGGCGAGCGGATGATGACAGACTTTTGGCTGAACTATCCTCGGCCTTCACGGCGCAGCATATGCTGGAGATCAGCAGTGTGGAATTACTCGGGGAATTCGTCTCATTTCAAAGTGCAATAAATCAGACAAATGTGCTGTGATCTGCATTTCATGGGTTATGTAATTATCTCGGGGTACTTTACACATCTTATAAAATTTTAGAGAGGTGCTGAGTCAGAAACCGCAATGTGGAGTGGAGCGCACACGTGTGAGCTCCGTCGCTATAATGGCTGCTGTCGTGTCATTCCGAAGCGTTCCGGACGTCACTCCAGCAGGAAACTTCTCATCCTGGCATGTCGTGGACAAGAAACATCCACAGCTGTCATCTCAAGGGAAGCTGGGAGATGAAAGAATATGCTAGAGGTTTCTCACCGTCTGACAGGAAACAAGCTCTTTGGCGACGAGGCTTCTCTACTACAGGAGTAAACCAGCCAGCGTTCCTTCTCCTCCGACTTGTGACATTTTAGAAACTATATGTGTGGATCACAATCTCACAAATAGTCATTACGCAAATCCTTTTATCTGAAGACCAAAGAGGATTGTCAGGGGTTTGTTTGGAGCTGCGTAACTGTGATGTAGAATCGCCTTTCAACTTCCTCTACGTGCTTCCTTCTTTCATCTTCCGACTATCATTTTTCATCTCAAGTTGTGTATTTTTCTGTAAATTCAACACTTTTTTATCAATTTTTTCCCATTGATTTGGAACGGGAGCCTTTCAAGTCTTTGAAACGTTCATGTTTTTTTTCCCCAAAATCTTCGTTCTTCTTCCAAAGTCCTCGACTCATCCTCAAAGTTTCATCATTTTAACTATGAACTTTTCCTTGTATTCCAATTTTTTTCATTGACCTTGAATCGCTCAGATTTCATCGTACATTTGTTTTTCAACGCCTTTTGTCCTCCTAACGTTCCTTGTAATGTTTGACTTTAAATGGGTAAAGAGACTTGTAACTTCATCCACTGAAACCTGCTATATATTATATTTTTTGAGTCATCATAGTTTATATTTTAGATCCATTTTCCCCCTTCTCGTTAGGTTTAATGAGTTTCCGTCAACCTTTATCCACATTCTTTGCCTTTCATTGTTTCTACTTGTGTCTACTTTTATTTTTCAAAAATGTATTACACATAGAAAATGTAGACAATGTAGATTTGCCTTTTTTTAGGAAATGTGCCTAAATGGTCCACTGTAATAGACCATTCGGAGACTAGCGTGACCATTTCTTCCACATCATTTCTTCAGAATCTAGTTGTTGTTTTAATTTTCCCACTAAATACTGCTTTAGAAATAAACCAAACTTTATTTTACTTCAAATTTATTCAATTCTTTAAATATATATTTACTTCAAATATAACGATAAAAATGTGTGACTTTAAAATGCAGTGTTTTTCTCAAGCAATCCATTTAAAATGCCCTACTAGTTTAATACTGAAATCAGAAGCTTAGACACATCTGATTAGCTAAGACAATTCATTATACCAAAGACACGGATCTCCTCTCTGGAAAGTCAATCACGACACCGCGGTTATTCTGGCTGATCGGGGCTGCTCTCTGAATCCAAACAAGACTTTCATCTACACGCTGTTTCTGCACAGGAAATGAAGATGATTTATCACAACAGATTCAACAAATCGGTCTCTCCAACAGGGTTGAGTTCTAAAGACCTCGGTCCAGCTTGAGCTGCTTCCATAATTAATACGATGGCATTCATTCAGAGACAATAATTACTATCATTTTCACACAGCTCTGGTAAAACTGGTTTGTGACTAAATCTGCTTTGTCGTCCGACATAAGAACATTTTTATTTTTATATACTAATAAAGTTTTTAAATACAAATCATTTACATAATAATTTCTTTCCTTTTGTTATTTCTATATTAGCAATTATATTTGTTATTAATATCATAGTTATTATTTTATATAATTTTTATATATTTAGGTACAGTTAACCTAAATAAAATATATTTCTATACATTGGACTTTTGTTTTCATTTTAAGTATAGGTTTAATGTATATGGATTTTATTAAGCATCTTTGACTCTATAGAGACATATACTGTAGATAAGATATTGCAGATATTGCTATAACATATAGATGTCTTGTACCTATATTAGAAATAATAATAACATTGACTTTGAACAGGCAAATACAACCTACACTGGTTGATATTAACAGTCTGCTTATTTCCCATGTGCATTTTTTAGGAGATGTTCGAAGCGCTATTCCTCGCCTACGATGAGAATGTGACGTTCCAGCAGTTCAAGAGCTTCCGACGTGTACGAATCAACTTTAGTAGCCCGAAAGCAGCGGCCAGTGCGAGGATAGAGCTGCACGAGACGCCGTTCCGAGGAAAGAAACTTAAACTCTACTTTGCCCAGGTGAGATGCTAAAGGTGTCGTTTTCCAGGCCACTTTACAAATTATAGCTGTATTAAAGGTTTTTTGTTCTTATGGTTGGGGAGAATAACAGTATTCCAAAAGTCAAGTGGAAAATTGCCCATACATGTGAGTGAGAGTGTGAATGTGTGTCCCGCTCTGTGATTGGCCGGCCACCGACCCTGGGATTGTCTCCAGCTCCCAGTGACCCAGAAATGGTAGAGCGACCATGAAACAAATGAAGAAAGCAGACAGTACACAACGTGCAACATATAGAAAAGAAAGGAAACGTTGAATTTGTAAAATCTTTAAAAGAAGAATTTAAAGAATGACACATTTCTCCGGTGCCCTATTTTAAGAATGGCTGTTCTTCATGTTATATTTAGACACCAGGCGTCTTGTCCTGTCCACAGACATGTTCATAGTGCATCATACATCATGCTCATGATAATCCTTCCGCAAACCACCAGAAGGGTCTCTGACCCTTTCAGCGAGCAGGAAATTAACTCGCGTTCAGGGTTACACAACTCTAGCGGGGCAGGATGAGAGCAGACAGCTCTGAAGTCGACGTGTTTTGAAAGCCGGTATCAGACACTAACAAAATTAACTACTCACCGGGTTGGATAGCAGAACCGGCCTAGTTCAAACTGAGGACACATGACTGCGCGTGTCGTATAATCGCTGAGAAAGCTGTTAATTGGGCGGCACAATACAGCATTTAAAGAATGTGATACAAGATGATTTTGAATATGCAAATGTGATATTATTTCCAATATACAGAATATATAAAGGCAAAAGCACTGGACTATGTAGCCGAGCTGGTTCACCCTGATTTAAAATTTGTCTTTTTGTCTTTAGAGTTTTGTTTTCCTAGCCACAGTTCGCGTTCTGCTTACTCACGGTTATTTATTAAATTACACTTTTTCTTGTTGTTTAAAATAATTTTTCATTTGTCTTTTTTTTTTGTGTGTATGTGTGTGTGTGTGTGTGTGTGTGTGGCCCCCAACAGGATGAAAAGGGGTTGTATGTGGCCGGTCTTTTATTTCTATATTCACACGCATATTTAGTTAATTTGGAAAAAGACATATTGACTGTGTGCTGATGTTAGAATAACTTTCAAACTTCAGGACTTTTCCTGAAATGGTCCTCCTAATGGTCAAATTTAGAGAAACATTCCAGTTTAAAGCTGAAACTACCAGTGAACTAACATTTTACGAAAAATAAAAAATGTGCGTCATGGGGATGATCATGGTGTTTCCAACACAATAGTTTTTGAACAACTTTTCTCCACGATGAAGAGCGAAACCATCATCTTCACTCTGTTCTAAGAATTAATGTGACAAACCTCGACCCAAACATTATGAACCTGGTTACTGAGAAACAACTGAAGCTCTAATAAAACAATCATTGGAGGAAGAGTCCAACAAATACTGATTTTCATAATTTCTTTTATCATGTTTCGGCAACTAGCCCACTTTTAAAAATCCGAAATTATTCCCAGATTAAATTGTGGCGTGCAAAACTCACAGCAAAGCCAAATCTGGCCTCCAGAAATTAACAAAGATTTGGAGCCACTGCTTGGGCAGACAGTCATTTCCAAGAGAGGAACGTTCTCATCACTACCAGAAAAAGCCCGTGTAGATGCTGACAGCTCGTCTTTGATGCTTCCAGAGCTTCATTTATGTTGGACTACTGGACTAACACCTGCTCTGCTTCTCAGGTGCAGAACTCAGCATCCGAGGGAGACAATTTGCACCTGGCGCCTCCTCAACCCTCGAAACAGTTTCTCATCTCTCCTCCTGGCTCTCCTCCAGTCGGCTGGCAACAGATAGATGAGGCGACTCCGGTTATTAACTACGACCTGCTGTATGCCGTCGCCAAGCTTGGCCCAGGTCAGTCGAAAAACAGTACCAGCTTTACTTCATACATTAAATGTGTATATCAGGGGTGTCAAATCTATGTTTACTTGTTGCTCTAACATAAAATCTTGTTACATTTTGTCAGATTATGAAAACACACATAACTCAAAACCACAAAAACATAACTGTTACTGAAGGATCAAACTGTCCAAGCGAATAAAGAAAAATAACATAAAACTGTGGAAACACTGCCATGGCTACCGTAATCGAAAGGCATCGTGGGAAATGTAGTTTTTGGTCAACACTCAACTTATTTTTTTGGTATTTATTTTTAGACACTCAAAACTTTTAAGCTCTCACGAGCAACATAACATGGCCACATCTGGCCCCCGGAAAAAAGTCGAAAAAAAGTACCAGCTTTACATGTCCCAAACCAACATCAGACCATCAAGTGGTGGTCCGAAATACCCAATCCACAAACATCTCTAGTAAAGTCTCTAGCTACAAACCCTCATCCGTGTAAATCAAGAGCATTCATTACTCACTTGATTAGCCATTGTCTCAAATTGCCCCATCAACGCAACGCACCATCCCACTCCCAATCAATGCTGCCTCTTCTTCTCCCGACCTTCCGGGCAGCCGTCCTCCCTCCATCACGTGAAGATGGGTGACTGTAATCATTGCTAAAGGAGTCATAAATGTGTTCTAATAAATGCTTCTGTTCACGGTGCAGGTATGGATAGACGTTTTTATAGGAAAGAATTGTGGCTACTAGCTGACATGCCGTATATCTCAGCTCTCATTGAGTAAAAACGAGCAGCACGGTACAAAAGGTCACGTGACCTTTACTGTACAGTGTGTGGTCCGTCTCTCAACACCTCTAGATTCCAATTAATCACCGACCTTGAGCCTTGATAATGTGTTTTCCAGCACTGGGGGTGGACATTCTATCACTGGACGTGATTTTCCACAATACTCTGATTATAATTTCAGCTTTTTTTGAGCAGAAGGAATGCGAGAGGAATGTGGGGGAGGATTTGACAAAAGCAGCTTTGTCGCGTACAGCTATGTTTGCAACAGTTTAGACTAAACAACCCATCTGAGGTATTATACGCTGCTTTCGGCTTTTGAATTTATTTCAATCACTTTTTTGGATCCGTCGACTGACCAGGAAGCAGCATCATCCTAGATTTGCCTTGGAATTTAAGCAGCAGTTGTTCTAATTGTGCCATTTAGCATGTTAGCATGTAGCATCGTGGCATTTAGCATGTTAGCAAGTTTTAGCACATAACATGCTAATTCATCATGGTGATCGCTCGGCCACAGTCCTAAAAGAACTGCTTAGCCGTTTTTGTGCTCGGCATCATTTATAGAACCGGGTCAAATCTGAATGTCACCCTGTGTTTGTTTGGTCTATTTTTAGCTGGGAGTGTAAAAGGCATTTGGGGATTATAGAATAGGAACATTTGAATTATGCAACAGGGTTTGGCATTATGGACTCACAGCCATCAAAACCCTCAAGGGATCAATTTCAAAATCCCATGAAAACATCCTGCTGAATTCTAAATCTCTGTCTGGCTCGCTTTCAATAACTATGAGGGGTGTTTAAGCATAACGCTAATGTTTTAACCTATATTACTTATGTAACGGAGCAAAACGGCATGTCAACAAAATGAGTCATAGCTTATCGGCCCGCTGTAACGTGAACATGGTTGTTTTATAAAAATGGTAAAAACTCACAAAGCAGTTAAAGACAGCAAATATAAAGGAGCTTAAACACTACATTTCCCTTGATCCACCAAATCTACTTCAATATCAAATTCAATACTTAGTATGCTATGCTAAACAGAATAACAATAGCATATGCTGGGGTTGTTAATGCTAATGGTCATATAACAGAGTGTAATGTGTATCAAGTGGCTGTGAGGTTGTGTAAGAAACTAATTTGAAATAGTATAATACCAGTTAGGGATTGTAATGGCTCGTTCCAAGAACACTCAAACCAAAAGAAGTATTACATTTACCTGCCGGTTTACCACAACAGAACACAAAAAAACTATACTTATTTTGTACTAGAATTGTCTAATACTAACAAACAAACATTAATAAGTTAAATAAGTATATCAGGGGTGTCAAAACTATGTTTCCTTGTTGCTCCAACATAAATCTTTTTACATTTTGTCAGCTTATGAAAACACACATAACTCCGTTAATGAAGGATCAAACTATCTAAGTGAATAAAGTAAAATAACATATAACTATGGAAACACTGCTGTGGCTATCGTAATCAAAAGGCATTGTGGGAAATGTCGTTTTTGGTCAACACTCACTCTTAACTTGTTTTTTTGTTATTTATTTTTAGACAAAACTTTTAAGCTCACACGGGCAAGATAAAATGACATGGCGGGCCACATCTGGCCCCAGGGCCTTAAGTTGTGGTGTACAAACACACACGTGACATGTAGTGTATATACAGTATACATAGGTATAATATACGTACAGTATTTGGTATAGTATATAGTTAGGATTGTAGTATACTATATAGTCCCATGAAATATGGAATTGTCCCATATTTCAGATTGTAATTGCTCGTCCATTTTTGAATCAATACAGGACGTGTTTTGTCCCGTATTTGTCATCGTCTCAAATCATCCTTCACACATTAAATGAAGATGCTCCTTTTCTACTTTTGATTGGGTAACACTCAACACGTCATTGTTAGTTTGATCGATCTTTTATATGGATCAAGTTAGTGCCAAAATGTTTTGTGCGAACATAGCATAATAACAATGTGATTATTATCAACAAATTAATTAATTCATTGCTAAATAATGGTAAAAATGGCTAGATAAGATAGTCATTACTAGTAAAACACTGTTTTCTACTAGTTAATTAAACTGTATGTATTTAATATTAATTGAGAAAAACCATGTCAACAACTGAAATCTCAGTGAAATGAATGGCTAAAATCAAACTTCTAAAAAAAACTTCTAAAATCTAATTTGGTCTGGTTTTCACATACAGTCTCACAAATTACATTGTGATCAATCACTGTATCGCAATAATGTCGTTGCCGCCCAGCCCCCGTTGCCACGCCCACACAAATCTCCCCGCCCCCTGCAGTATGGGTCCCTTATTTTGGGGTATTAAAAGTGGTGGTAACCCTATATATAGTAGTACTTGGGTATTATATAGTATATCATATAGAACACATGTGTATAATGTAGTGCGCTTAGAGACAATTAAAACTGTGAAAAGCGCCTTACAAATGCTCAGTACTTATAATATATTATAGTATACTCAACTATGTTCTTCGCAATCAAATGCAATGGAAGGCAAAGAAATTAAGATGAAACCTACAGTGGACCACGAGTGCAACCACGTGTCAAACTGGAAAAAAAAGAACCCAGAACCCTCGTCTGAGTGAGACTGCCGCGGAATGGTGGTAATGAGTGTGGTTGTGGTGGAAGGAAGCTTTTTCCATTGTTAAGCGTGCGTGTGTTTCCATACACGCTTCGGTATCAAAGAGGTGATTTCCACATGGCCCACACTGAAACAGTGAAGCACAACAATACGCCGCTCATTAAAGTCGAGCGCTTTTGTTGTTTACAAGCCACATACTCAGCCGCTTCGCCCTGAGAAAGCAAAAGCACTTAATGAAATATCCTTCTGCATCTGTGGACACTTACATAAGAGACCCGGAGCCAAGCATGTGGACCCAGCAGAACCTGGAGAGACGGAAACACCTGTATTCCCAGTCTGCCTCCATTCACACACTTCCTCTGTTCATCTGAGATTCAAATCTTCCCTTTGCTGTTCATATCAGACAATTCCACCGTAACTGTACTCATTATGTTTTTACTGTAATATCACGGATTAATTCATTCGTATTACTGTAGTACTGTAAATAAAACAATTGATTATATTCAATTCAATTCAATTCAATTTTATTGTTTGGTCCAAAATCCATCAATAGACATTCTGCCCAGCAAACAATTTAACATAAAACTGACCCAAAAAAAAGGAATAGGCTGAAGCATCGCTTATAGTTGCCTATCCACTTACTTCGTTTTAAATTTAACTGAATCAGCTTCACAACCAACAACAGAAACAACAAGAAATAACAGAGACAACAACAAAATACAGATCAAGATTATCAGGAGTACAATTCTCTTATTTTTTTATTTATTTTTTCATTTACTCTATAATGATCAATGCATTTTTTTCAGACTTTTTTAAAATTTTGCAAAAGTAGCACATTTTTTTGAAATCATCACTCAGTTCATTCCACAACTTTACACCAACAACTGAAACACACCTCATTTTTACATTTGTTCTCACTCTAACTTGTTCAAAAAAGTACAACACTCTTAGAGTATATCTACCAACCCTTAACTTAAAAATCTTTTTGGAATTAAATTGTTTTTTACTTTGAATATAATCTCAAGTATTTTAATATTTACAATGTCTTGTAGTTTTAAACCGTTGTTCTTAATAAACAATTGATTTGTTGATTCGTAATGTCCTACTCGGATCACAATTCGTATAGCTTTTTTTTGCAATTTGTTTAAAGAGTAATATATAGAATTATATATAGGTCAGCAGGGCTATATATAGGTGTAGGGGCTGTCGTCTCTAGTTCGAGGCCGGGTTGGGGTCTTTCTGTGACATGTTTCTGTGTTATGCGCCTGCTTGGGCTTCTGCTGGTTCTCCGGTTTCCAAAAGTCCAGAAACATGCCATAGGTGTTTGGAAAATTAAAGAATGTGGCTGTGACGCTCTGTGATTGGTCCGCCATCAATTAAGGGTGTGTCCTTCACCAGACCGGGATTCGAACCTGCAACACTTGGGAATCTGTTCTCGAATGGCTACATGGTTGTCTTAAATGATACAGATGACGCTTTTGTTAATGTTGAACTCTGAGAAATATTCCTCTTCCAGGCAATTTTGCCAGTGCTGAGGTTGGTTTTGTTGACATGTGGGCGTGGCCAATCTTAAGTACGCCCCTCTCGGTTAAGTACCTCGCAGGTTCAATTTGCATACTTTGGCTGGTTTGAACTTCCTCCTTCTTAATCGTACATGTCCAATCAGCAGACAGCAAATGTCACCTTCTCTATTGGCTGACGGGATTTTGTTCAGTTTGCAGCTGTGCCGCTTTGAGTTTCCGTCTTCGCCGTCTTTTCCCGTGCACTGCAACTCAGGTTAAAGTTTTCCAATCAGGAGAAGAGTTTATTTTCGGACGGTTGCTAAGGAATGCAAAAACTGTCATTTGAGGATTTTAAAACGATAAAAGGGAAGTGTTTTGCCCCCCCCCTCTTTTTTTTTTTTGGAAAGAATGCTCTAAAAATAAACCCCAGCGTTTCCGTGCGCCGGCCCATTGAACCTTCACTAACCGAACGAAATCCATCTGGCCTTTCCACAGCCGTGAACATTCACCTCCTCTCTTCCTCAGCTGGTGGGTCTAGTGGTGCACACTTGTTATGCGCGCGCGCGCGCACACACACACACACACACACACACACACACACACACACACACACACTCTTGATGAGCAGCGTCTATGATTTGGAGGATGGCGCTGTGGTGATGCGTTCTGCATGCCAATGAGATCTCTGCTGTATTAATAACGCCTCATTTTCGAAGCTGTATTTAGAAGTACCTCAGGCTTCATGAAGGACGGTTAAGTAACAGGAACACGTCTTTGCATTTCCATCTTCTCGTTCCGGCAACTTTTGCGGTCTAGGAGAGCGTAATGACTGGATTTAGTCTCTGTGGTAATGAGCGCGATTCCTCGCTCTGACCCTTGACGTCAGCATGCAGCATTGACGTCATCCCGGGGTTCGGAGGGCCGTGAAGGAGAAGAGACGAAAACTCAATTGTGTGACTTCCAGCATTTCACGAAGAGTGGCTGGAAAATGTTTCCGCAAATGCGTTTTGGATGAAAAGGGAATAAGATGAGAATCAAAACTCCAGGTGGCTTCATAATCGATTGTAAAAGAACAGGTCAACGCCTATTTGGTTTGTTGGTGTGATAAAACACACACACACAAATATATAAAAACTAACATATGATGTCAAGACTATTATGGTATGATCCGATCACCAAGCACAATGCATTGCACAGCAACTAGATTCAACTTCTTGTTTGTTTCCCAAACAAACACACGTTGATTACACACAAATAAATTACACAGCATCATTAATAAACCTGCCGTTAATCAACATCCTGGAAAGAACTAAAGTATGAAAGCATTTTATTGTATTTTTTATATTTGTTTATGTCGGATTTGTACAATACTGTACATTAATGTAAAATATAATACTGCATATTATAAAATATAATACTTTACTATAGGTATACAGGTTTTACTGTTCACTGTAAACAAGAAAGTTAGGAATGTCATTGACTTGACTTTAACTCTGTATATTTGAACGTTTTTTGAATCGTATTTGAGATGTATAAAAAACTTGTACAGAGATTGTTTATATATTTATTATAGCTTGTGTATATGTAGTGCATATTATTGGAAGCAAAGTAATAATCGCTACAATTACAACGTCCAACCTGCCAAGAGAGTGACAGCATTACACCCTAGCGGTCATACATGGTATTACAGGAAACCACTGGTTTCCAACTCTCAACTACTACCAGATACATGAAAGAACCCGGAAATGTTTTAGTAGGAAATTGTGACTATGTTGTTCGTTTATATTTATAGACAACATTTTTCACAAATTAGTTTGAACTAAGACTAAGTCAATCTTTTTGCTCTTTCTGCTTCAACCCCATATAACCAGGAGAGAAGTTTGAGCTACATGCCGGCACAGAGTCGACGCCGAGTGTGGTGGTCCACGTCTGCGACAGTGACACGGACGAAGAGGAGGATGTGCAGAACAACCCCAAGCCAAAAATCATCCAGACCCGACGCCCGGACCTGCCGGTCTCACACTGAACTGAGCTCCACAGGGTCAGGGGGCTTCATTCCGTCCCCCCAACACACAAGCAGGACCTGGAGGAGCCCTGCTCATCTGTCAGCACACACGCATCCAGTTCTTAATGTGCTATCACCTTATTTTTTTATGTTGGCAATACAGTGCGTTAAATATGGCTGGTTTTCGCAATCTCTGTTGTAAAACATCCTGATCGCCAGTTGGAGGCTGTCCATGCTCTAACCTGATTGGCTCTTGGGCCGCATCCGGATGTGCTCATTGGCTGACAGCTGGACTATTCGTTTTGCTCTTAATCCCAACCATGTAACGTTTAAACCCAGCAAGACATTAAACATCATTATAAGGGCATTTTACATTTTACCAGCGTAGCATGTGGCACAGGATCCCTTAAAAAAAACAACAATTCCTTTTCGTGTCCAGATATGGAAAACTGGAGCTGACCCTGTTTTCCAATGCACGATCTGATCACAATCACCACTTCCTGCAGAATTTCGACGCCCGTGTGTCTCGCCGACAGTGTTCTTAACGAGAAACGATGCTTTTCCAAAAAAAAAAAAAGGCTGGAAAATATCGTAACACGCAGTGCAAAAAATGCGCTTTTATTTTGCCTGGTCATACAGTGTATTGTGTAGATCAATAGGCCACCTATTGTTTATTCGACCATGTTTTTTTCTTCCTTTCCGAAAGCACATCGTTCTCGCTACAATGGCGAAGTTGACTGGTACGTTTTCTAGTAACACGAATTGTGACCAGCTACGGATGGCGACACGTTAGCGAGTAAAAAGCCATCGATCTTCCAAGTGCTATTACACAGTGAGTCACAGAGAGCGAAGTCCAGCGCTTCTAATCGTGTCAGTGCTTCTGAGGTGTGCCTAAGTTATCAATTACCAAATAAAAAAATCCATTCAAATCCCGCTTGGGAACGTTACGGCTCAAACAAACCAGACTTTACGATAATTGTAGTTAAATGGCACCTTGTTTCTTCCGAGACTGAAAACTACGACATGACCGCGAGACACGACCGTCTCTGTATGTTTAAGTATTGTCGTACGCGTATGTCCAGGACGTCGAGTGCTCGTCCAGTGTTTGCGATGTGAAACTTGTTCTGTCTCTCAACAGCCGGATTTGCATTTCTGCGTTTGGCCGACTTTGGCGTCGCATTACCGAGCTTTCCCTGGGAACCCAACCCATGACCTTTTGACCTTTCCTAGACGGGAACGTTTTCCAGTAACTCCCTGACGATTAAGCTGTGAGAATGTACAACTATAACAATTTTCATCATACACAAGCGCCAACTGAGTAAATGACAACTGAGTAAATAGGTTTTGAAACTGGCTAGATGGCGTCACCATTTTACCAGTGACTTTCAGTGTTTAGGAAACAGGGTACTTACTGCTTTCCTGCAACATCCAAGCCTTATTTTATTTTAGCGGTTGGAGATGAGCAGTCTGTTTCTCTGTCTAATCTGGAAAGTAAGAAAAAAAAAAACATCATCAGCTACAGCAACTGTAAAGAGGTTTGAGCAATACGACAAACGAACCTTCCACAGCCTTGGACTCCCTTCCAGACTTTTCCGCCTCCTTGGTCGATCAGATCTTCCTTTTTCCTCTTGGTTTGCAGTGTGTATCTCTCACCTAACTTCAGATTGATGTACAGTAATGCACTTTCTTATCACGTGACTGTACCATAACTGTACTTCCGTTGCTCACGCACTTCTGAAATCACAACAATATCTCTGTTCTAAGTCTGATGTGAGGAGTTAGAGTCACTGCTGTTGGGAAATGATATCTGTATGGTGTGTGTTCTCGTGCAAGACCGTTGGTGTTCTTTTCATCTTCATGTATGTCATGCCTGCCGACACTAAGAAGACATATCTGTATATATTAATCAATAATATTTTTACTGCATTTTGTACAAATATTCATGGTAGCCATGTACGAGTAGTTGGGATGATTCTTTGTTAGTATTAAAAAAAAGTTTGGTTTTAAGTGTCTTGATTGAACTGATTTCGATCGTGCACGCTCGGAGTCGCGGACACACGAGTCCTCCGCCATGACGGTTGGTTACAACCAATCAAATAGTGCGACGTCATCATTAGTCGCCGGTCCCAAGCCGTTTTGGTACCTGCAACTGATTGTTCAACAAACGAACGATGGCAAAAACTGCATGTATTTAGTTAAAAAAACTCTCGTTAGGACAAATCATTTGTCTTGGTTAAATGACACTTTTAATAATACAAATGTTATTAAAGGTTTTTAAGAGACATATCTGTAACGGGTTGGATTGACTGACATCTTGTGGCGAGACATTGGTACTGCACGCGACATTATATACGTATTACGCATACCGTATTAGTTAAATCGAAATACATATTTTATATATTGACATAGATCACTTCAATGCATGGAATTCGTTTATATTTTTCCTGTATCTCTCTATATCCAACATACAACCCCTATAATTGTGTGTTTAAAACAGTTTAAACGACCATCTACCTCTCGTGTGCTGAACTTCACCTGCACTTACACTATTCACCAGAAGATGGCAGACCATCCATTCGAAAGAAAGAGTAAACTATGAAATCAATATCTATTACATTTACAGTAATGTGGTATTGGGAAAGAAATTGAGATGCACTTTAAAAGACAAAGTCTGTGCATTGCCCAGAACTCCTCATAACCTTATGCCAGGCCATGTTTCCGGGCACCAGCCTGACCAGGCCTTATCAAGGAGATATAGTGGAACAGAAGATCCACACATGTCCCATCAGGAATTAGAACATGAATTTCCATCATGAATTAGAACATTTTACTTTCAAAACCACAGCCACTTAATGTCCAAAAATAACAAAGCCTCATTTTTACATAAGCCATCTCTTTATTTTCTGACATTTCCATATTGGTTTTCCTACATAATTTTCCTGCAGGGTTGTTCCCAGCATTCCTGAAAGATGCATAGCGGCTCTGCTGTTTGTTTGTGTGGGATTGCAGTCAAATCTCTAATTGCGGAGATGAATTATGTGGTGACACTGTTAGAGAAGAAGCAGAGGAGCTGGTTCGTGATGCTGAGATGCAAGAAAACACATACAGATGGAGAGATGAAGAGATGCGTGTGCAAGTGGAAAAGACAGATGGGATTCTGCATGCACACAGGAACAACATATTTTGTCTCACAATAATGTTTTTTAAAAAGCCAATTAGACGGGAATTTGAAGTACACAAAAGCTCCGAAATCAATGTGGATATTTGCTTCTTCTACATATACTATGTACAGAAAAATCACATTTTTTGTTACCGTATTTTTGGACTATAAGGTGCACAATAATAAATGTCTATTTTCTTACCATTTTGTTACATGCTTTTCTCCCGGACATTAAGGCACACAGTCATATTTGAAATATAATTTTTTGTATTTTATATGGGCCCCATAGTCTGAAAAATATGGTATTTTAGATAAAGGTACAGTGTTACTCAAAATAAAGATAATAAAGCGCATCAATAATTAACGACAACTTTGTGATATTTAAAGTAAAGCATTTTTTATATTTCTAAAGTATAAAAGTATGGTAATTTAGTAATCCCAAACACAAGGACTGTATCTTTGTCTTCAGACTAAAATGCGCACCACTAATAAACAGACGTCTTTTTTGACAGGAATTTTTAGAACAGTCAATTTTGAAACATATTTTTGCATTTTGAGGGCACCATATAGTCCAAAAAATACGGTATTCATATGAAAACAAAAAGCATCATCATAAACGTTAATGTCCACCCACTATTGCATAATCTGAGCATTGTAGCTTCCTTTAGGACAAGTCAAATAAGTGAAGAATTAACAGACGGTTTAATGTTTACTCTTCAGGCCTATTGGGCAGGAGACGCCTGTTCCAGCGAGACCACAATATCCATCAGGGTTCTTGCTGAGATACTGCTGGTGATAGTCTTCAGCGTAGTAGAACTCTTTACACATTTCAATCTCGGTAGTGATGGAGCCCAATCCTTCCTCAGTCAGCGCCTGTCAACAACAAACAGATGTGACAGATGTTTGACATCTGCACGCGCAAAGAACGAGGGATGCGGACACATAAAGCCAATCACACAAGAAGAAAAGGAAGAAGATATGGAGTGGGGTTTGCTTCCATTTTCTTCACTTGGGCACATGATAAAAATTCGCACAAAAGTCTTGTGAAGCCGAACTAAAAGTCTGAACTCAATCCCGCAGAATATATACAAACTCCTTGATTTATAAAAATCACAGACATTTTTTGTTACCTAATTTCTATGCTGTCTGTATGTTTAGTTGATCTTCAAGTAAAAAATCTTTTTTAAGATCAACGCTTAACGCTGTTATTTTGTATTGAGAAGAAAAAAGCTAAAGATAAAGAAGGGGAAAAATCCTCTTTTAAGCATTTTAGCATGACAGTTTTGAAAATCTAAGTCCCTGCAGAAGCTAAATATTAAAATAAAGTAATAATATATATATATATATATATATATAACACTACTAAAAACTTTACTAAGTATACTTTGCTCATAATTGGGTTTTTTTAATACGTACACTTTTTTATACATGTATTATACAAAACATACAAAACATGAGGTGGCATTTTAAGAGTGTATTTTTAAATTATTTTTAACAAGAAAAACTATTTTGACACACAAAAAAATGAGAGATGAGCTCAAAGGAGTCAAAGGTACCGCTAAACCAATGAAATCAAAATAAAAAAAAAAGAATGTGAAAACAGGGATGAAAGTATATACAGTAAGACGGACTTTGATATTTCCGCACTTGTAGTTTTGACTAATGATTGTTGCCGGCTTATTGTATATGAGCACTGCGTCCAACTCTTCTCTAATGTATAACCTTCTTCTCCGCAGCTCCGTGTGAAACAGAGACGAAGAAACTTGCCAACTAAACCACATTTCTGTCACCATCTGGCAAGAGTCAGTTTTGCACCTGTCAGGAACAGCTGCAGGAGACAAGAAGGTACAGACACATCGTCTTCCAGCACATCCACCAATCCATCCATCCATCTCTCCATCCATCCGTCAGGTGGCCTCGGGGACCACAGGGAGCTCTGCCAGCCAAGACAAATTAATACAGGTTCAACTCAAGGCATGTGGGCAAAACAGATGGAAGAAAATTCCATTCTGTGCAGAAAAACGACTTTGCCACAATGTCACACAATTCAGAAAGAATGCAAAAATAAAAGCTTGCATGTACGTAATCAAGCTACACAAATGTATAAATTTCATACTCGTACTAGTGTTGGTATTAGGAAACTAGTGCAGTGAATTTCTGACAATGAAGACACAACAGACTACAAATCCCACAATGCCTTTCAGTTTCTTCTGCTTTCTGTCTTTGCTTATGTTGCTATAGTTTTACATATAGACTCGTGTTGCCTAAATTCACTTTAGCTCTTGATTTCTCGTTCTCATCTCTCAGCACTTTCTATCCATCTCTCAATTTTTCTGAACTGTTTTTCCATTTCCGGGTCTCGGGAGCTGGAACCAATCACAGCAGCTCTTGGCCAGCCATTCACACGTTTGTGATTTGCTGTGGTTTTGGATTATTATTGATTTTCAATTCATATTCTAATGCTACAGTACATATTATATTTTTTAATTCAAATAATAATCATAACCAGAAAGGTTATGATTATTGCACATTTATGTTTGCACATAAAGAAATTGGTTGGAATAACAGAAGGTTCGAATAAAAAAACGGTATAATGAAGTATGTATATTAATAGGGTATATGAAAAAGTATAAGTATTAAAAAAATTAAAAATGAAATGGAAAAAATTGTTAAGAAGTTAAGAAGTTTTGGATTGCAAGCATGTTTCTGGAACAAAGTGTGTGTGTGTGCGCCTGCAATAAAACATTTTTTAAAAAGCCTTGAGGCCTTAAACACTTCAGGCCTTAAACACCCGGGGCCGTTCTCATTTAAAAAGGTTGTAATCAGACTCTTCTGGAGCTTCATGAGCAGAATAAAGTTCTGCAGCGTCTGGCTTCACCATCCACAAACCAGTCATCAGGCTTGTGGATCTATTAGCAGCAACCGTCACCATGGAAACGTGTTGTTTGGCAGCGAGTCATTCGGAGAGAAGGGGGATGTGATCACTTTACGCTTAATGGCATTTCAAGTTGTCAATTTCCATTTTTACTTTTTGGACGGTGGATATCAACAGCTGAATCAAGAGCGTTTTTTTTTAAACAGGCCAGACTTGAGTGCCAAGAGCCGACACAGGGACCGGTTAACGCTTTAATTTATCTGCTGATTTTTGGAAACATGGAGTAATTTATTAAATTACCGCTCTGTGGAATACTTGATTCTGATTAGTCCGCCACAATATCGAGGGAGTTAATGCTGAAGATTTAACTGTTGTTAATGGCTCGACTCATATCAGCTTGTTCTTTTCTTTAGCAAAATAGGAATTATGAGCGTTTCGATATGAACAAAATCAATCTCTCAATAACGATGATTAAATTCTCAACGTGAGGTTTAATGGGGAAGAAAAAGAGAAAAACATATTGAAAGAAAATTCAAACGAAGATTAGGAAAAAAACATCTTGCTCACATCAATTTCTATTAGAATTAGGACCTATTCAAATCAGACCTGTATTATTGATTTGTATTATGTATCAATTTATTTAGTATAAAAATCCTGGCTGGAGCATTGTGGGGGCCCATGTTTTATTGAAATTTGAAAACAAACACAATTTGCTTCTTTATCTACAAAAAGCATGGACTAAAACTGCATTATATTACTTTTAAGTTGCTTTTATATCACATACGGTGTATAATAACGCAAAACGTACATTAAAAAGTGATTTTGTTGTCACAAACCCCATGAATCTCTGTTCATACTCAAAGCAGAATAAAAGTCATTTTTACTCAACACAAGAACACAGAACACAGAAAATAAAAAACACACACATTTTTTAAACACTGAAGTCAATAAAAAAAAAATGTTTCATTGCTTTTATTGGCTGTTTGTAATTACTCCATTGAGCTAATCGGTGTTCTACATATATTAAGTTCAACCTTTTGCTCCGTCAATACAGAATATTTTATGTTTCTCTTGCGGCCCACCCTAAAAAACAAAAAACTAATTTTGTCCTGTACAATAAGCTTCATTTTTTCAAAAGACATTTATAAATAAATTGTAATATTGTTGTGATTATTATGATTAATGTTATTGCTGACGTGTTAATATCACTATTATTATTTTATTATTATTATTATTATTATTATTAAAAGAACTAGAAGACAGAGATTGCTAGAACCAGCACTTGGTCTCTTTGTGTCCACGTTCTTTTCAGATTTGTTGAAGCTTCTAGGCTTCTGGTGCACACAGACAGAGAAGTCAAGGTCAGGGGTCTTTAAGCCTCCAGAGAATTGGGGGTTCAAGGCTCCTATGAGTGATGCTCAATTCATGCAGCTTCAGAAAGGGGGTCGCCAGTCTACAGGGACCCTGAGTCCTCTGGAACAAAGAGACCAGACAAACACGATCCACAGACAAACACACAAGGCCAGTTTGAAATGATCACATGCACAGGCTGTTACTTTCAAAGAGCAGAACACAAAGACTCGCTGCTATATGAGGACCACCATGATGGATGATGTCAATGCCCACGTGTCAGGCTCTTCAAATAAAAGAAAATCACAGAAGAAATGCAAGACATCTGATGTCTAATATTATAATTGGATATTTTTAATTATATAATAAATATTAAAACTGTGTATATGTAATGCTTCAATATTACATTTACACTTTTGCTTAGTACTTTTAGAATTTGAATGCGTTTACAAAAATAGGATTTTTCTCTCAGAAACATAGTAATAATGTGATGGCCCACATGTCAGGCTCTCTAAATAATGTTTCAATATTATAGTTACACTTTTATGTACACAATCTTGTGTTTACAGCACAAGACTTTTCTCACAGAAACATTATGGGGTGTTAAAATTGTGATCTAGCTTGTTAGAAACTAACATCGTTTTTTAAAAGTAATATAGAATATACAAAATTGGCAATAGATAAAATATGTAAATAATAAACAAATGCATATATGTACATATGAATTTGTAAAAAAATATATAGCACACAAATGTGTACAAAGAAAACTTATTCTATATGACGTAAAAATCACTTTTAAGTAAATGCCACAGCATCTCTTTCTGAAGCTCTTGAAGCATCATGAGGTTCTTGTGTGCTAGAATTATCTCTCACCTCCAAATGTCAGGGTAAAAATGCCTATTAGGTTAAATCTGAAGCATAATAGTGGTGGGATGCTGAGCTGTTTGATGACACGTTGCTCTGTTTGATTGCACACTGCTAAATACATCAAATTCAGTCTAATTAATTTGCATGTCAGACAGAGCAGTCATTTGGTATGCAAATTCCAGCACGCCCTCATTGAGCAAAAATGAGTACAAATGTGAGAGCTGGAGATAAGGAGCCACTCTTCCTTTATTTATTTATTTGATTTATTTATTTATTTTTTTTTTTTTTTGGAAAAGCAACTTCAGGCGGTGGAAGAGTGAGTGGCTTTCCAAAGCCTCTTTTTTTAACCAAGAGTATTAAAAACAAGAATATATACTTCAATAATTAAGGTAAACCTGCACTATTCTGCTTTTGAAATTATTACATGCATTTTAAAATCTTTAAATAAACAATCTATTATAATAAATGACACAGAAATATTAATTCTACTCAATTCAGATTACTATAAATATGTGTATGCCTTTTTTCATACTTTCTATACTACACTATATACAAATTTGGTTTTAATAACTTGACATACCTACCTTGACTTAACACCTCTTCTAATGAGAAATATAAATTACTTAAGTTAATACATGTACTGCTCATTGTATTGACTTGCAATAAGTGGCATATAGGACTATTCATTTATTTTTTGGGGTGCGTGCGTGTGTGTGTGTGTGTGTGTGTGTGTGTGTGTGTGTGTGCGTGCATGTGTGTAGATGTAGACATAGATATACCAAAATATACAAACAAATAGCTTTTTGCTTTACACTCTCGTTCTGACAAACTCTCTTGGAAAAGTGATTAATATCTTGTACTCTGATTTTTTTATAGTCATATTCGCCTGATTTACAGTTTCTACTGCTGAAAAATTATGTACATTGCTTTAGAATTATACAGATTTCTCTACTGACAATTACTGACAACTGAAACATGGAACAAAAGCCCAAATTCAGTTTCCGCTCTGGCGATAGCGCGTGTCCTTGAGAGCAGGTCTGTGTCTTTGAGCACCTATGCGTTGGCACAGAGACTGGCAGAGCTGGTGAGAAAGATGCCATCCTTCTTTTACTGCCAGCTCTGTGTTTCTCTCTGTGAAGAGCCAAAAACCTGTTCTATAGCCTTTACAGAGAACCTGCGTGGCAACCATCAAAGTAATGGCAAGTGCTTATGGAAGTAGTGGGAAAGAAACGGATCCATGGGTATTTTCACATGTTTGACTCAAGGAGTAAATCAGGAAAAGTTAAGTCAAGGATGGAGAGTGATGGAAGGCCGAGGTGGCACACGGAGACAGGAAGTGAGAGCAGATCTGAGCAAGAAAGTTCCGTTTGCTACTAAAGCAATTTGAAGACAGATTTGGGCGGCAGATGGTTGGCAGCGCGGTGTTTGTTAAACCAACTGGTCGGGTACATTAGGATGTCGAGGAGCAGCATGCACAGAGTCTCCATTTAGAACAGCCACACATACGGGCAGGGGAGAGGGGCTGTCGGCCTGGCAAGCTGGGCAGGAAATAGCGGCCGGGGAAAAGCTAATTACCCTCGGTCACTCACACGCTTTAATGAGACTCAGGTAAACTGGACACTAGCACAGATGGACACAGCTCACCAAATCTCATCTTCTGATTTTTTTTCACCATCAATCCAAGTGATGCAGGGTTCCCCCGAGTCTTTCCTCCTCCTGAGTTTTTGTTCCTAGCCTTTGGTCCCAATGCTCACTGGTTGGAGGTTCCTGGCTTTTAACCGTCCGGTTTTTCGGAATTCTGCGACAAAGTCCTTGCAAATTAAGATGCTGCATTGTTTCACGGTTCTGCAAAATACATTCGCTTTATTGCACAGAAAAATGCACAAATAAAAACATTTAAATGCGTTCAAAACATGATCTGTTCTAAAAACGTCTCATTCAAATATTTTTCAACATGTTTTTCTATGATATATAAAGAAGAAAACACATGTGATGTGATGTTGGAGCATCTATCGGGAAAATGACATATCAATCCCAACTGCCATTGAACAGAATTACTGAGAATTGATAAAGCGAACGCAGAAATATTGCACTCAAGTGGGTGAATTGTTTTGTAGCCTGTTTTAATAAAGTTCACACAATATAAAGTCTAAAGTTGACTCTTACTCAAGTGAGAGCAACATCTTCATCCAAACTGTGAAACTGAAGGAAAGCAGATGTCGGAGAAGAATATTAATACAAATTTAATATTATTATAATAATAAAATTCAGATGGTTGAATTAATTAAATGATACATTTTTAACATACTTTTATTTTTTTTTTGTTTGATTTTTTTGTTTACATTTTTACCAACTGATTCACAGAAAATAAATGTGAGAATGAAGAATATTTAGGAATCCAAGAAGCATTTCAGCAACCTGAAATCCTAAAATGATGATATCATATTATGGTTTTTGATTCTTATTATCTATAGGAATCATGTTGTTGTGGGTAAATCAGAGATAAAAGGGTTCCAAAATTTGCAAAATTAAAAAACTTTTATTAATAAATTAAAAAGATGTTGTTAACTAAAAATGAACTAAAAATGTTGTGGTTTGTGCCATCTACAGACATGGTGCATCTAACATATGGATCATGTGACATATAACATCCAAACAAAATGCCAAAATGTCCTTGAAATTATGTACATAAAAATGTCTTCTTCACAGATATTATGTAGTGTAGCTGCGTTGTAATACATAAATCCAGTTTAATTGTGTATTATTTGACTCACTCCCTCTATTCATCTTTGTTTTCTTTCAATATTCTTCATCGTCATTCATCGATTCCCTATGTTTCCATGAATTAAGCGCATCAGCTACAACCGATCATCATTATACACAACAACGAGTAACCATGAGCTTTACCATTCAAACAAACAAAGCTCCGCAGGGACACGGCAGAGTGGAAATGGTGCTTTTTAGGGTTACTATTCCTTTAAAAATCAATTAGTTCTCCTTAAAAGCTTCACAATGAAAATAAAAATGCCTCAACCAATGTAATTGCCGCATATATTAGCACGGGGGTCCGGTGACGAAGGTGCGAGGAGGCTTTTACTGCGCTGGTGTGTAATAGAGTGGGGCTGCAGTGGCTAATTAAGGCCATTGTGATTTCTTGCAGACACTGATGTGGAGGTGTAATTGGTGGAGTGCAGTCAATCTCCCGGATTTTGCTCAGGGCGTATGGAGACTGGGTAAAGCGCACATGTGGGTCTCGGAGGGAAAAACCTGTCTTTTGTTAGCCCTTAATTGAGATGCTAATAGATGGGAACATGCCACACCAAGTTCTTGAGACGTGAGGACAGAGAGATGGAGGGAACGCGAGAGGAAAAGAGCACAAAGAGGAGGATGGATGGAGTGCTACTGCTGGCCTCAAGTGAATGAAGCACATCGCCCCCTTGTGGCTCATTTTACCAAAGGCTACTTTTAATGATGATACATCAAACAGCTACAAACGACTTTTCAAAACTGGAAATGTATAATCAATTATAACAGCATAAAGGTCATGACCTTGGCTTGTTGTGGTCAATTCGAGTCTGTTCTATACATTTATTTCGCATGATGTCCGCAGCAAGCAGCACAGCCTTAATAAACCCCCCAGATCTGTTGGGATTATATTCCCAGTGTGTAAATCTGATCCGTGATCAGTGTTATTCCTTCGGAACTAAAGGATGACCTGGAATTCCAGGCGAGCGCAGGTCGGTGCTGCTGATCTCAGCTGAAACGAGGGCAGACAGCGCTGGTGGCGTGCTGCATGATGCTTACTATGCGTGAAGTGTCTGTGGCAAACAGCATTTTGTGTAATTATGGGATGGAGGATGGATGGTTGCTTAGCAACATGCCGTTCAATTTTTAATGCTCATACCACCAGTCTCAATCCTGCCGAAAGCCTGATATACTCCAGCATGTCTGTAATGTAGAAAAGAATGGAACTTCATTGTGATCTTCTCATCACTGCGAAACTATGAACGTTCAAGGTAGCAGGTTGCTGTATTTAAGACACAGATGTTATATATGATATAAAAGAAAAATCTACAAAACAATTGAAGAAAAGTACAGAAATAATACCATATAAGTAAGATGATTGCACTTTCAACGGAATAAAAGAAAAAGAATCAGATCAATCAGTATTGCACGTTTGAAAAAGGTATTTAAATACATAATTTATCTATATATAGTATATTATACATATAATGCTGTATAGATTTTATTCAATAAGAATGCTTTATATTTGCAGTATTTAGTATTTTTTTATACTTATACATTTATATTTATATTTTTTATTAATACATACGGTATATATATTTATTTTATTTATTTATTTATATATATATATTTCTTTTTATATACAAGTATATATATACTCATTTGTTAATGCATATGATAAATGTAATAAAGCATACAAATCAAACAATTATACATTTTATTATAGATTAAATTGTATATATTCTAGTAGGATTGTGCCAGCCATTTAAATAGCAACACAATATGATCAAATTGTAAAATTGCACATGCACGTACAAACTATTGAGTCCCACCCTGGATGCACATGCTCTCCAAATCCCCGCTTCCCCCACACCGACACACAAAAAAACAGCCGCTATAATCCTTAAAAAAGAAACACCCACAGCTTTCATTCCACCCTTGCCAATAAGATTTACGGTGACTTCAAATCATCTCTTACGCAACACAAACAGCCCCTCGAACCAAGATCCCAGTCCGTCATCCCCATTATCCCCCCTCCCCCACCAGGAAGTTTTCGGATATCCCTCTCCCGTCCCTCACTGGTGCACGCAGCTGCCAGTTAGTCGGGTTTTATTAACCCCTCGCCTTCTGACACTCATTTCATTGCTGCTAGGGGTCAACAGCTGATTAGAACACCGGTGAGGCGGCACTCTACAGATGACCTTCGACCTCCAGCAGCCTCTCCGTTTGGGCAGCGGGCCAATACGAGGCGGCAAGGCCTCCCTTGTTGCCATGGAGACAGGGCCTGGCGAAGTGCAGATGGCTCAGCAGGGGGTGGAGTGGGTGGAGAGAGAGCGAGAGACGACAGACAATAGAGCGAAGGAGTGAAAGAGAGAAAGGAGAAGTGCAGGGGGACGAGTGCGCGGGGTGGCCAGTAGAGGGAGAGAGTGAGCCTGCCAGAGTCTTCACACACACACACATACACACACACAAACACACACTCACAAGAATGGCGGGTTAAATCTCCTACAAATTTGATTTTTACCAGTTTAACATGTAGTTTTTGGCATCAAAGGACCTCAAAATGTGAACAGTCTTTCACATTTCACCAACTCTCTCTCTCTCTCTCTCTCTCACACCACACACACACATACACACACACAAGAATGGCGGGTTAAACCTCCTACAAATTTGATTTTTAGCAGTTTAACATGTAGTTTTGGCTTCTAAGAACCACAAAATGTGAACAGTCACCAACTCTCTCTCTCTCTCACACACACACACACACACACATACACACACACACACACACACACACACACACACATATGCGCGAAAAGTGAAACCCGTGAAGATACAATTTTTCACAATGTTTCATTATTCCACAGAAAAAAACATGTGATTTTAACACTTTAATGTTTAAGTTTGGCTTTTTAAGACATCGGAAATGTGTCCCTCTCTCACACACACACACACACACACACACAAAGAAAGACAGACAGATTGAGAGAGAGAGAGAGAGAGAGAGAGAGAGAGAGAGAATCAATAACTAGTGTATGTGTGTGTAGGTGCGTGTGTGTGTGTGTGTGTGTGTGTGTGTGTGTGTGTGTGTGAGCGAGAGAGAGACAGAGAGCATGTGTGAAGCTTTTATTCCCCTTCCTTCCTTCCTTCCTTTTTCTCGATTTTCTTCAAGAATCAGTTGCCGAGAAACCAACCGTAGCGTACCACAGGAAAAGATATTGGATATTATGTTCGCCGTTTATTCAAAATAGAGCGCTTGGGCGAGAGCGAGGAGTGATAAAGAAGACGCCATCTCTCCTCGTGCTCTTTTGATGTTGGAAAAAGGCTAAAGGAGCCCGTCATATCCACACAAAGGCCAGCAAATCTGTTTAATGTGGTGCGTGAACAGCAGAGCGGGCGGAAGAGGCAGTTAAGGTTATCACATCACTAGTCAAAGGTGATGGAAACAACGTGACCGAGACTGACGGGCACCACACACAACACCAAATTATTTGTGAGAGTTCCTAAATCTTTCAAAATCCTTAGGAAACGGTCTGATCGTCTTGACAAAGTAGAGGCTGGGAAACGAGACACGGCTTCAGTGCTTCTAAAAGTCTTTGCTTTAACAAAAATGGAGGCTGTTGGATAATACCGCACTGCACCCCGGATATCCAGAAGCATCCGTTTAGATAACACGACGGAGCGGTTTCGCAATTAGAGAAAAATATATGCATAATGCAGACGGCATCGTCAAAAGCCTTTGAACCTCCCGCTCTCGCATCCAAAGCCTCGTTTCTCTAGGACGTCTAGAAGACAACCACAGAAGGTCTTGTGCTTGTTTCAGAGGTTTCATCTGCTGTGGATTCATAGGGTGTCACAGAACACGGGCCACTGAGGACCATAATCCCCATCATCTGCATCCCATGATGCCGCTTGGGGACCAGACGTGTTGGTAGATCTGAAACAACCACGGTGTTGCGTAACAGTGTTTCTTTAACACGGCTTGTGATCCAAAAATGGATTGCAGTGGAAATCTGTTGTCACGGAGAGAAGAGAACATATCATTCTGAGCCTGGCAGGAGTTGAAAGTTATGCGCTGTGCATACATAATATTGCGCATAATTCTACTCAAATGGAGGGAATAAAATTCATTGTTCCCGTATCGGTTCACTTTTTAAATGTGCAAACAGGGATGAAAGTGATCCTTAATATAGTTTTTAGTATTATTATGAGAAGATATTAACTGTCTGTCTGTCTGTCCATCTATCAATACATCTGGCAGACTGTCGGTTTCTCGCTGTTTATAACTGTCTGTCTGAAAATCTATCTCTTTGTATATCTGTATCTCTGTCTACCTCACTCTTCATTTGTTCAAGTTTATTTATAGAGCGCTTTTCTTAGTTCCAACGCTAAGAAAACGCAAGTCGCTATGCGGAATACGGAAAAAACTGTCTTTAAAGAAGACAAAATAGTTTTTCTATTTAATGTCTCTCTTGCAGCCTATCTATTAGTCTGTCTGCCTCTTTCTCTAACTATCTGTTTATCTATCTGTCTTACTGTCTCTATCCATCTTACTGTCTCTATCTGTCTTACTGTCTCTACTGTGTCTATATATCTATCTATAAACCGACCTATCTACCTGTCTGTCTGGTGTCATTATTATTGTTGTTATTATTATCATCATCATTATTATTATTAAATTTATCTAACCCAAATTACTTTGTTGCTAAAATAAATGTTGCTAAAAAATACAAATTGTTCATTTATAGTTTAAAATGGTGTGGTTCCACAGGCGCAGGCAATCAAACTGCGGATTCAGACCGTGGAACTTCATGTCCCAGAAGCCTCTGTGTCATACAATGAAATCATTACTTTATGCAGCTCGTAATGAGAATGACCTGAGAATATCATGCAATGTATTTGAATCTGCATTGAATATGATCTATATTCTATATGTGAATATGATCTGGTCAGAAAAAGGCACAGGTCAGGAGAAGTTTAACAGAATCAGAACAACAATCCAAACAAGCAAAAGGCCAAACAAGAATAAAAAAAAAGAGCCAAACATTGATAAAAACTTAACAACAGACACAAAACAAGAAAAAAAACAAGATGTTGTTGCAATGAAGTGAAGTTCCAAAATGTGTCATCAAAATTGTTCGGTATGCTGGTATTTCTGAGGTAATTTTAGATAATCGAATGAGTTTTGTGTAATAATTATTATACATATATTTATTACCACTACTAAGTATTTATCCAATTTGAAAAGTGAAGATGTTCCTCTAATAAAAGGGAGAAAAAAACCTGGAAGCAAACCCAGTGATGTTCTGGAACGTAAGCTGACACATTAGTGTAAAGGTCAGGTGAAGGTTTACAGTGGGACCGCCGAATATAGAAAGAGCGGAGAAACGAGAAGGACAGAAGGATAGAAAGGGCGGTAGAGGGAAACCTTTTGATATTCATCCTTTGAGAGCAGCGCCTGGTCGAGCTGATCCTGGTGATATGTGTAGATGGCTGATCGATAGGTTGTACCAACATCGTTTCCCTGACGCATTCCTGTTACAGTAAAGGTACGATCATCAAACTCGTGGATTTTTTAAACATTGGACATAAATGAGACTGAAGTTAAATCATGACGCAGCATTTCCAAACATCTGTAAACCAGCAATACTACAACTAATACAGTAGACAAAACAGGCTAAAAAGACAATAACATGCAAAGTCAGTTATATCTGAAGGTGTTCACATAACACAAATTATAAATTCTACAACTAAAATAATACAGACTTAGTGTGTCATCGTGTAATTCTATCTATCTATCTATCTATCTATCTATCTATCTATCTATCTATCTATCTATCTATCTATCTATCTATCTATCTATCTATCTATCTATCTATCTATCTATCTATCTGTCTATCTGTCTATCTGTCTATCTGTCAATATAGCTAGCTCTTTGATTCTCTACCCATCTTGCTGTTTGTCTCTCTGTCTGTATGTCCATCTTGCTGTCTATCTGTCCAACTCTCTGTCTTTCTATCCATCTTGTCTATCGATCCTGTCTTTCTATCTGTCTGTCTCTCTTACCATCTGTCTTAATGTCTGTGTCTACATATCTATCGACCTGTTTATCTATCTATCACCCCATCCATCCACCTCTGCGTATGTCTGTCATCCGTGTGTGTGTGTGTGTGTGTGTGTGTGTGTGTGTGTGCGTGTGCGTGTGTGTGTGTGTGTGTGTGTGTGTGTGAATGACCAGGGATATCAGTCCTTAATAGCATCTGTTCCATTATAAGCGAGTCAGTTTAACCCAACATCTGATGTCTAAATCCAGACATTTAGACCTGATATAATCGCTCTCTGCATCCACTGAGATCATCTTAGAGACAAAATTAGCATCTATTAGTGCTTTGGTCTCCGGGGAACAAACTCTCAATCAAGCAGGAATGAATTCTTGGGAAGAGTTGTGTTTTAATTAAAGCTCCGTTCTTGATCCAGATATGAGTGTCAGCAATCCAGTTTTGTGAAGGTTTGTCCGATGAGCCAGAATAAAATCAACACGCTGTGTATTCTGTTTTAAAAGTAAAACTTTGAACACAAAAGCAATTCTCAGAGAAGAATACTTTTAGTCCGTCTAAACATGGGCTCCGAAAAAAATCATAATAATTAAACGCATGGCAATTTAGGAAGGAGATCATCATCCCTCATCACCACAGACACAATCAGGGTGTTATACAAGGCTTTTCTAGAAGAGTCTGGATGTGATTAGACGGCCGAGACACTTTAATGGCTCCTCTGTTTCCTGTGGTCATGATTGCAGCCACTCAAACTGTTGCTTCTCTTCAGCGTTTGTGCTGCCGCTGCAACTTCACACTGCGTGAAGCACCTATAAGCACTTTATGCTTAAAGCTTTTTGAATTAACAACAAATTAATCATAAATTAGCACTAAGTAGGACTCGGTTTCAGCTAATCATGAGCCGGGTCTTCATTTAAAGGAACAGCTCGCGTAAATACTTTGTGAGATTTACATGCTCATTTCTTACACATAATTATGATTTCTCAGTGCAGCCCAAAGATTATGGTAATCGTTTTCTGGTTAAATACAGAACAGAAGAGAGAAAAGAGAGAGGATAAAAAGAAAATGTCTATCCATTTGTCTATCCATCTATATAACTGTCTATCTCTCTATCTATCTCTCTATCTATCTATCTATCTGTCTGTCTGTCTGTCTGTCTGTCTGTCTCTCTGTCTCTCTGTCTTTTTATCTATCCATCCATCCATCCATCTGTCTGTCTCACTCACATTCTAACTACTGTATCTTTCTTTCTATTTGTCTGTATATCTGTCTCTCCATCTCTCTGTCTGTCTAACCATCGGTCTGTTTGTTTGTCCGTCTATCCATCAATCTATACACAGATATTGTGTTGATATTTCTACAGTCAATACAAAATAAAGAACAGAAAATAAAAAAGAGATAAAAAAAAAGAAAGTAAACAGTGACCATACCACATTAGACTAATAACACTTACCTAAAATTGTAATTATTTTTATGCATTTTGCCAACACAGCAACACACAAAAGCGATTCACTTTTCACAATTAGTATTATCTCACAAATAATTGGATTCAAACGCCATCTCTACGGTAAACTGTTTCTTCTTCATCAAAAATTAATCTGAAAAAATATTTGATACTTACTAATAATGAATTTTAAAATATTCCATTTATTTTTCCGCTTTTTAAAAAAACTACACATAAATTAATGATATCCATTTACTATAAAAATCAATATTCTTCCATTAATTGTCTACTTTTTTCCAAAAATACTATGTCAGCAACAAAAATTTGTTGGGGAAAAAAACGAAAAAATTGTACAAATAATTACCTTGCGTGGGGTCATGATTTTCCCAGAACACTTTAAGCAACCGTTCAAAGGGAAGTTTTTCCGGCTCGTACAGGACACGCACGACCTCTGAGTGTCCTGTTTTACCTGCGAGGAACACAAGCCGACGTTATTCTGTAAACCTGGACACGCACAGAATACACACGATTAAAGAAAGAAGAGATCCTGTGCTCCAATTCCGCAGGGGTCACACAAGGTCACTAATCTTGGTGTGACTGGTCACATCTCCTTTGGTGAAGTCAATCCTTCATTTTGATTGACTTGATCCCGTCAAACAAATACAAGGGCAGAGAAGCTACCGGTGCTCGGAACCACCTTCGGGAGCTTTATTAAACACTAAAAGAATAAATTCTGAACGCGGAAACTGCAAAAAAAATCAAATAATGGAGAAAAACACGACAAAAATTGCATCGAATTGACTGAGTTGAGGTGAGAAAGCTTGGAGACGCTGGATTGAGGTCCATCAAACAAACACGGGCACAATGCATTACGTTCTCAAGCGTGTGATTACGCTCTCTTTAAGGCCGAATTCAAACAATAGCAGCGGCATTAGCAGCAATCGAAAAGAATGATAAGAAGTATGTCGGAGAAAAGAGAACGTGAGAATTGTTAATGCCTTTCGCCCCTTTTTCTGTCTTTCAACATAAATCACAAAGCCGAGAAGCCACTGTGTGTGCGCCATTTACGCAGGAACCATTTACGTTTTCATCGGCGCAATAACTTTAAAAGGAAAGTGACGAGAGAACCAGATCAAACAAGACATTTGAAAAACGTCCCAGAAAGATTCCCAGAAAATGTATGAATTGCACAGAAACTTCCAACAAATTATATAAATATGTGAATATAAGCGTTAATCAGATGGTTTGGATCAAGAAGCTCCTTTAAGAAAGCAAAAATCTACACTTATTCTGAACACCTTCTCCATTTCTGGGTCACAGGGAGCAGGAACCAATTCCAGCGAATCTGAGAGTGAAAGTAGCACACACACACACGACTGGTGACTGGCCAATCACAAAGCAGTACACACATTCATGCTACTACTCACACATGAAGACAAAAGTGTGAATGAGAGTGTGAATCTGTATGGCCAGCTTTGTGATTGGTTGGCCACCAAATCAGGGTGTGTCCAGCATCAGACCCAGAGCAATGGTGTAAAGTGCTTGTGTAAATGGACTTTGTTACTTTAGATAAGTATTTTAGTTATTATACTGATTATACGCAGTATTAAAAAAGCAACTCTTACTCTCTATTTGACTTATTTTTATCATTAACACTTATCGTTACTTGTTACATTGTGATTTTGACATATCACCATCTGCAGGATGCTGAAGGTACTGGATGCTATTTATCAGCTAAACCACGTGACTGTGAATTAGCGGTTGCACTTTTTCGCACATTTGAGTTTGACTGAGACTGATCTATTTTTTTTTGTTCTATTTTTTTCTTTTGATTTGCCATTATGAAATAAAATTTCACAAATAAAGAATTTCTTGTTTTTACACATTTCATGGTGCTTTTGAGCCTAAATTTAGTACGGTAAAATAAAATAGGATACTTAACCATTTTTACTCACGTCTTCTTGGAATTGGTGACTTCTACTTAGTAACTTGTAGTGGAGTAATTTTACAAAAAGGTATCTGTACTTTTACTCCAGTATGTTTTTCAGGTACTATTTACACCTCTGACCCATAGTTGCTGTGATTGGCTCCAGCTCGTGACCCAGGAATCGAAAATGACTACTTACACAAGTAACTTTTACACCCCTTAAAAGGAATAATTATTGATGTAGACAGCGGTAAAAAGCGTTTCAATTAATTCCGAGACGTATATTTCCCTTGCATTGATGGGACCCGAAACTCACCAACCCATGCATTTCCACCTTCCATCATTAATTTATAAGATCCCTAGTTAATAATCTCCGCTTCAGTCTTCTGGAGTGTTGGGGGTTGGGTTCTCCATGTTATCTGCAGTACATCTATATTGCTTTGATATTAAAAAAGTAATAAAGGACTAACCTGTGGGGTTATTTTCATTACCAGACAAGATGGCATATAGGGGTAGAAACGTATCAGAGCTGAGAAATGGAAAGCCGAACCACACGCCGTTCCACACACACCAAGGACCTTCAGTTAAATTCACACCTTTATGGAGAGTAATGCCGTGTTATTTATTGAACCGGGCCCTTCGCACGACCCGTACCAATGCTGCACATTGTTGTTATATTAACAATACGCCGTACCATTCAAATTAAAAACGAAGAGCTGTGAGATTTATAAGGATGCATTTGAAGAAAAGAACACAGATTTTTTTCCCCAACTATAACAGGCATTTAAAGACTTAAAAAATATATGAGCGCCTTATAATCCAGAAAAAAATCTGTGTTTTAAATGTGAAGAAGAATTAGTAAATAGACGTTTGTTAATGATGCACCATTTTATCCTTATAATAAATATGATATAGAAATCTACATGTCTCATTTGAAAATATTTAGCATTTTACTTTAATACGGACGCAGAGATATACTACACACAAGTTTTTTTGGTCCGTGTAATTATGCAAATGGCATCAGCGCATAATTTTCCCGACAGGTATTAATGCACACACACATACAATTTAAAATTTCCAACACAAAGGATTGGGCGAGCAAAAAAAATCCCTTTTCTGCACTCGGTGAAACTCTTTGTCAGTATTTTATGCAAATGCCCATATATGCAGTGATAAAACAATGGCGTTCTAATGGATGCCTAAGAGGCGGCCGCATTATGCTCAGAACGTTACGCATGTTGGCTTATGGAAGAGTAATGAACCCAATGAACCCGTTCCTACACTTCCCACTCCTCTATTTACATTTATTCCTCCCTTCCTCCCTCTCGATTTCTCTGCTTTTCCCTCTGCTTGGCTTTCCCTTCATCATTTCCTCTTTGAAGCATCTCACTTGCTTTTTCTTCCCATCTCTGAGCTCAAATCCTTTTTCTCAACCTCGTTTTTTTTTTTCCCTTCTCGTGCTGTAATCCCCTCACCCACCCCCTCTGCCAGGCTGTGCTGTTGGAGACATGTTGAAGGTCGAGCACGGGCGGCCATCTTCGCTGCGGTTTAAAACGGGTGTGAATTCAAAGTGAAGGTAGTTGTCAGGGGAAGTGCCTTTTACAGACCATCCATACAAGTGGGAGCAGGGAAAACTACAATCCACTGATGTTCAGGGGAAATGGTTGTGTAATCCGGCGTGCTTGGGAAAGGCAGAAGTGCGCCATCATCTCCCGTCCTCTTCCGTGCGCTGCTGATTTTACTCGCAAAATGGTAGGAAAAAAAAAAGAGCGTTGTGGGAAACTTCAACACAGGATTACAGCAAATACCAAATGATGTTTCACAACAAATGCTTATTTAATAAAATATGTAACGTGTAAAATGTGTACGTTTCTTTGCAGTTAATATATTTGAATGTTTGGTATGCAAAGATGGGTGGGTGGATGGATCTGGAAGGAAAGATAAATAGATAGGTAGGTGGATGGACGGATGGATGGACGGAAGGATAGATGGATGTAGGAATGATTGAATGGTTATGTAGGGTGTGTGACTGGATGGAAAGGTGATAGGAAGGTGGATATCTAGATAAGGTAGATAGGATGGATGTTTTTATTAACAGTTGTTTTAAAAATGTTTCAGTTTAAAACACTAAAGAAAATGTTTAAAAATTGTCTGCATGCTTTAAAAAAATTATCCAGAAAAAGATAAATGTGTATATGTGGGAAAAAAAGACGTTTGTTATAGTAATGTATTACTTAGTTTCCAGTATGACCCATCTCATTTTGAAAGGTTATTAAAGTTTTGGATTTCCTCTTAAAAAGATGTTTCTACATTCTGAACATGTCTGTAACATTTATCCCCCTGTTGACACTAGTGCTTGTGCAGACAAGAACAAGATTAACGCGGAGGAAGAGCAAATGAGAGCACCGAAAAAGCACGTAAAATCCATTCACACGACATTCCACACCCTGGAAGAATAAATATTTCTATAATACATTCAGTCAACTGCACATTCAAATATATAATGAATGTAAGCGAATGGAATGTAAACTAACGGGGGAAGGAATGCAATAGAAATTTCAATTTGCTCCGAGCACCAGACATTCCAAGCCAAACACGATTAACTCTTTTTGGTACATTTTCACAAAGGCCTAACTGAATCCTACATTTTGTTTTGTCAAAGAATGTTAAACGTCACCATGTAAACTCGGAATAAGAAGAGTATTACTGGCCATTTTAGCCATTTCAGCACCAAGTGGTGGACAGCTCCTCCTGTCTTGTTCAACTACTGATATTGGAATCAAGTGACTTTCTGCCTAAACAGACATAGTTTTCAAATCTTAGACCAGCTTAAATTCTAAAAATAAGAGAACCAAAATAATTATGACAAGAATGTTCTGTTGTAAGTGGAATGTTTGCACCCATTATTCGAGATTCATTGCAGGGAATAGTGAAGTGTTCTCCGCAAAAATCCTTCCCCGTCATTTCACTTGATTTCACTTGAGAAATCCTTATAACTCAACTTGGGGAAAAGTTGAGAGATCAAAGGCAAACCCTGTCATGCTCATAAATTCAAAAATACGTGTGAGCCGAGCCAAAGAGAAAGCAAAGGCGTCAAGAAACTTTGCTGAATCTAAAAATAAACGGTGTGCTTCACAAGTTCTTTGTAAGAAACCCAAACATTATTTTAAAAGAACGTATTAAGTAAAAATAAAATGCAAATAGGTTAGTGCAAAATTTCCCCCTTTTTCTGATGTTTTGGCAATCTTTCATTCTGTGTTGCGGAATCCAATTTTTATGCCTTTCTCTGAAGAAAAATCTTCCAAATCCCAAAGCCAGAAAAGCAGAAAGTGGGCCAACAGCTGGCACAGCTCAAGTAAATCCACAAAACACTTACATTTATTGCTGCATTTAAGTAGAATGTAAGCTCTTTACAATGAATATTTCTTCATTTGTATGGGTGTGTTTGCTAGATAATCACTGAGAAAAATAAATCCAAATATATATAAGACGGACAGATGCTTGACAGATGGCTGCATGGTAGATTGAGAGACAGACAGACAGGAAATGGATTCTCACCTGTGCACACCTGCTCGTAGGAAGGGTTTGCTGTATAACCACCAGAATAGCCCACTTGAGTAGAGTAGACCCCTTTCTGCTTCCAGAATTTTCTCTCTGCGCCCCAGAAACAGCCCATACCTGGTAAAATGTCAAATAAAAAGCACCGGTTAAATTTCTTAGCCAATAAAATTGTAAGCAGGAAAAAACATGGTTATAAAAAGTCATTCAGTTCTGTTTTTATTTGCAGTGGTGTGAAGTACTGGAGTAAATGGACTGTTACTATACGTAAGCATTTTTGGCTACTTTGTACTCGTACTGAGTATCAACTCAGTACGCAATTTATACTCAATCCAAAATGAAGTGGAGAGTAAATGTACTCTTTACTTCACTACATTTGGAGGAACACTTACTGTTATTCGTTACATTGTCATCTTTTTTTAATCGCAATTCTTTCTTGGGCTGACGAGATGATTTCGCCATCTGCAGGATGCTGAAGGCACTGGATACTATTTGTGAGCTAAGTCATGTGAATGTGAATTAGCGATTGCAATTTGAATTTGCCAATTTGAGTTTGACTGCGACTGATTTTTTGCTCTTTTTTATTCTGCTCTTTTTATTTTGCTCTTTTTGTTCTGCCATTATGAAACATTGATATGTTAAATTTTATTTACAGAATTAGAAAATAAAAGTATTGTTTTCATGTACTCTTTACACCTATAGTTATTTGTTTACTAGCACAATTATTCATTTCACCCTCTGCTTTTCTTTCAAAGACGTCCTGCAGATCCTTCTCCGTGAAGTTAAATCAATCCGCAAATTTAAAACCCCCTTTTTCGCTGTGAATTTATAAACCCATAAAACTTAAGTCTCTTCCATCATGCTTTTTACTCTTGGCCTAGTAAAAACATCAGCCACCATAAAACTAACAGCCACCGTAGACATTTATTAAGAAATTATATGTTTTCCCTCTATAAAAGTAAAAGTAAATTAGATGGCCACTAGTATATCGTTATCTACTACATCGTCCCGTGAGTGAAAAGTAATTTAATTGTTGTAAAGTAGCTTAGAGCATCTAGCGTGACCAGATATCTGTGATTTACAATCTATGGAGGAGAAGTCAGCATAAGGAGTGTGATGGAGAATCCAGAAGCTGGAGCTCAATTACAGCGGTCCAGAGGGACGGCAACGCGACATGATGATGCTTTCACCGCCACGTAAATGACAGGAAACACTAAAAAACACCGTCTGGCAGGAAGAAAAGAAAACGGTTATCGAGTTACAGGTAAGTATAACCTTTAATCTCTCTCAACGGGGGATTGGGATCTAAAAAAAAATGCACGCTTTACATATCGTATTTGTATACTAGGACCTTCAATAAGCAGGCGCTTAATTCTCGTCCGCCATGACGAATTATATCATCCGAGGCCTAAAAAGCCCACAGACCTAACAAATGCACGTATTAAAAAGATCCTAATCAGGTACTGCCATTAATCCGCACACCCTTTCGGCTTTATTTAGTTTCGCTTTTTTTTTGCGAATCTTGGTGCTGGTGGGGGAGGGGTGAATGGAGGGGGGGCTAATTACCTTCCTAGCAGGATCTACCCCCACGTTGCATGACACACACATTTTATGCACATCTCCGTGCACGCGTGCTCACACACACACACACACACACATACCCAGACACACTTCTGAGATCACTTACCAAATAAGACCATCTGCAATCCCTCTGGGAACGGTGGCACTGTCCTGTTGCCACTCACGTCATGCTTAGCTGCAGGACACAGGGGAAACAATGGAGAGAATGCCCTTATAAATCAACACAATGTCAACAGGATTTCATAATGCGCTCTTCCCAACGTGCAAGCCCACACCTCACCATAGGGACCAGACTCCCAGGGGGAAGCAGCTCTATTCCTCCGCAGCTCATTATGTACAACTCATAAGTTTCGTCTTGCTTTCTTTGTCCTTTACTTAGAAGCTCCAGGAAGAGGGCCGGATTGAAAAGGTTAGAGAGGCAAATTCTTTCTGGAAGACGCCACTGAGTGACGCCCTGGCCTCTTTAATCATGTCTATAGAGCAGCCTCCATGGAAAGCCTATAGAGTCGAAGTTTCAAAATATGGAAACTACACAATGTTTTCAAGTTTTGTTGAGGAATTTGTTGAGGTGAAAAAAACAAGTTAACAAGAGTTAAATGTTCACATTTCGTGAAGAAGCAGAGCACAACACTGGAAGCCATTTCAGCACCAAGCGATGGACAGCTCCTTTGTGAACGCTTTAGTTGACACAGTATTCACATTTTTCTTTATTTTTTTAACAAAAGATGCTGTTTTTGTCCCTTTTAACACAGACATGGAAACGTAACTGGAACCCAACTTGCACAAGTATCAATGCAAACATCAATATACAGCATACCTATGGTAAAAATCTAAATCATTGGACATCAAAAAGATTGAATATCCAAATTACCAAAGACATCATCAACTTGAAAACACCAGGAAAAGGGACAAATTGAAAAGATTAGAGAGGCAAATTCTCCCTGGAAAAAACCATCAAGTGACACCATGGCCTCTTTATTCATTTCTGTAGTGCAGCCTCCACAGAAAGCCTATAGTCTGGATTTTAAAATATTGAAAATTCACAATGTTTTCAAATTTTTGACAGCTCATCAAATTTTTTTTCAAAAAGATCAAACTTTGAATTTTGTTGAGTATTTGGTAAAAAAAAAAAAACACATTGTTAAACATGTACATTTTATACAAAGTGGAAGCCATTTCAGCACCAAGCGATGGACAGCTCCCCTTGACACTTTGCACTGTACTGTATTTTTAACAAAACATGCTGTTTTTTGGTCCCTTTTAATACAGACATGTAAATGTAGCTAGAACATAAAGTTAAAGGTAACAAATAATTTTGCACAAATATCAATGCAAACATATCAATATATACGTGAATTAAAATCTAAATTATTGGAAATCAAAGAGATTGAATATCCAAATTAACGATACATCAGCATCTTGGAAACACTGGGAAAAGGGCCAGATGGAGAAGGTTAGAATGGCACATTATTTCTGGAATAAACCATCTCGTGACGTTCTGGCCTGTTTAATAATTTCTATATAGCGGGCAACAAAGAAAGCTTAGAGAATTTGAGATTCAAAATAATAAAAATCCACAATGTTGAATTTTCACAAAGACTGAAAAAGAAAAAGAATTTTGTTGAAGTAACGCTGTTAAACATGTAAATTCTGTGAAGAAGCTGAGCACAACACAAGAAGCCATTTCAGCACCAAGCGATGGACAGCTCTTTTGTGAACGCGCTAGTTGACACTATTTGCATTTAACTGTATTTTTTCAACAAAGGTGCTGCTTTTTGTTCCAGTTAAATGAACCAGTAAATGTAACTAAATTATCATATGAGTCAAATATTCTAAATGATCAAACGTAGCCAGATTGAAAAGGTTAGAAGGACAAATTCTGGAAGAAACCGTCGAGTGATGCCCTGGCCTCTTTAATCATTTCTATACGCTGGAATTTGACAAAGGAAGAGGACACCTGGCTGAATTAATGTATGTGCTTGAGCCGATTTTACGTTAGACTGTGGTACAGATGGGCAGAGGATTAGATGGATTACAACTAATGGAGGATACAGAGCTCAACATCTGGGCGCAGCCAAGCCATAATACTAAATTCATGTACTATATGAGCATGTTGCCATGGCAGCAAGACATGCCAATACAGCAAGATGGATGGCAGACCTACAGCCGTGCCATACCGCCGTTCACTTCATCTCACAGCCACGCTGTCGGACAATGACAATGTCATGGCAATTATTCTCAACCGTGATTTCAAGAACAACGTGGAAGGAAAACTGACACACTATATTATCATTTCAAAGGTTAGTGCGCTGAATGTTTCATGTGAACCGCTCAGCGCGCCAACCTTAAACTTTCTTTTTTCTGCGCAATCATCTTTTTGCTCAAACACGGTGTCTTTTAAAAATATTTGCATTCAACATGAAGCTCCACAAAAGGGTTCTTCTGAAAACGTGATGGTGTTAAGTGGAAAAAAAGCGCAAAAATGTCGAAATCTTTTTACTCCTTAAACCTTCCCATTTTGGAATTAAAACGGTACTCGAACAATGCAGTCAAATATAGGCTTTCTGTGGTGGCCGCAGCTCTAATCTAATCTAGTAAGTGGACTGAAGAGAAGCATTAGAACAGACTTCATTAAATCACTTTTACATTCAGACCTTTAGTGCTGATCCGTTTCAACTCTTCAACGCTCTCGTGCTGCGCGTAACACAAAGGGAAGAAATGTTCTCTTCTCAGTTCATTTAAATAAAAACTAAGCTCAAAAATGGCACGCATAATTACAATTATGAGGATGAATACTGAACTCTATTTTTAAGTGGTGGGACATTTAAAAAAAAATTTTGGGAATGTGTGACGACTCCAATATGAAAGCAAAGTACTGTAAAAGTGCAAGTCTTTGAAGTTGTGCAAAAGCACATGAAAATATACTTCCTATCCACTAATGGAAAAATGGATCGGTTTATGAAGAAAATGTCTGGTTTTCCAATGGTGTCACTGTAAAAATTTCTTGGAAATTATTCAAATAATTTACAAAACTTTTATAGAGTCAATGTGGAGTATTTTTATTTTAAGTTATAATTAGTTAGTAAGTTGCTTGGGTGGCACAGTGCGTAGCGCCATCTCCTCACAGCTTGAATGAACGTTGGAATCAGACTAGAGTTTTAACCAAGTCAGCAAAGAGCAGCGTGGGTTTCCTCTGGGTCTCCGATTACATCACAAAATTCAAAAAACATGTGAGTAGGAAAATTGACTATAGATGTGAAAATGTCTTTCTGTGATTGGTCAGCTACCAATTCTGAATGAGAGGTCCAGAGTTTCTGAGATTGGCTCTAGCCTCTAACCCTGTAACCCAGAAATGATATTTAGATACTTTACTTGAGTATTTTTGGCTACTTTGTACTTCTGATGAGTATCAATATTATAAGCAATTTTTTTCTCTCTACTTGACTACATTTGTGATCGAGGATCTGTACTCTTTACTCCACTACATTTCAATGTACACTTACCGTAACTCGTGAAATTGTGATTATGCGCAAAAAGTCGGCATCTTTTTCTACTACGATTAATTTCTTGGGCGGGCGAGGTGATATCGCCATCTGCAGGATGCTGAAGGCACCGGATGCTATTTATGGGCTTTTTGTTCTTTTTTATTGATTTTGTTCTGTCGTTTTGAAACAATGAGGTAATACATTCCATTTCTTTATTAGGGAATACAACCACATAAACAGATTTTCTTGTTTTTTACATTTAATGTAAATTTCTGATTATGTTTGCTTGAAACTGAGTAATTTCTACAGTAAGGTATCTGTACTTTTACTCAAGTGTGGTTTTTAGGTCATCTTTAGTTTACACCTCTTCTTAAACCAATGCCGCTCATCATGCTAGAAGAATTAACGGTACAGTAATTTCCAATAATTGTGTAGAGAACAAGAAGCCATTGCACACGGTGTGCAGCTCATATATGTGGTCTGAAACACGCTTGTGATGGACTGGAACAGGGTTATTGATCTGCAGTGCGTCATTCTGAAAGGACCACAATGGCCTTTTGCGAATAGTGGGAGCTGAGGGTCGGGACGCTGGCTGCACTTTTGCCTTTCAGCGTGAGAAGAGTGACCATGCCACTGCCCACGCTGAGTTATAGAGCATCCTATTACCCTCTCAGCGGGCCGCAGCTCCTCACGGTGGGCTCTCACCTCGCCTGGAATTCAGCGCCACTGTGTACACTTACACCTCAACCTACTCCATCCCGTAGTATTAAAACACTCCGTCCTCTCCGTCAGACCTCACAAAGAAACGGGGAAATAGTCTGTCCTGTAGAGCTGGTGCTGGAGACATCAAGGTCTCGGGTTTGATTCCCGGGAAAAGCAGGACTGTGAGAACAAGCTGGGCCAAGGTGAAGCAGTAGGAACTTACTACTGCTAGCAGTAGCCAACTTCAGTGAGGGAATTATATTCTACATGTGTATTATATACTGAAAAAACATTTACAAAAATAAATTAAAAAGACGAATCTCCTCAATGCAGGAGGAACTGTTAACATGCCCGTCTAGTGTATAAGCTCATGCGGAGCAACCAACCAACCTCCCTAAAAAAAACGGCTTTTATAGACCAGTTTCCCGCCTAAACAGATTGGGCTAAATCACATTGTTTGATCTGGAGGAGAAACAGGAAAACCTTACATAGCAAAAAGACAACATAAACCCGAATCTAAACATATCAGCCATACATTTTAAGTAGGCAAAATAAATACACCATTTTTTTCCATGATAATCACCTCAAATGGAATCAGCCCAAACCTATAAATGGCTGATTTAAAGGCCACGCCATCTATTTTAACAAACAAAACTGGTGAATATGCTTGCTTTTAAACTTGTTTTAATAAAATGATGTTTTAATTGTTTTAATTAATTAAACGGGATGTATTTCTTTACCGTACAACTTGAAAACCAACAGTGACCTGACGAATTAAACGCTGTCTGTAGCTAAATGAATAAAAAGGTGAACAAATGGTTTCTGTGATGGCCCTTGTCATCAACATTTCATGGACTTTTGTAGGATGTTGGACAGCCAGTGAATCAGACCAGTTTGAAAATGCTTGTTAATCAGACCAGCTTGAAAACTTAGAGTCTAGAACAGGTTTCCCGGTGGTTATAAGGAGTTCGCAAGCCCTTCATTATTCACAAATTTTGGTTCCAAAAGCATAAATGTGCCTTTTTAGGGAACAAAAATAATTTACGTGTATAGCTCCTAAACCCTTTGTTGTACAGCCACAATCTTTATATAATAAAACTTGACCCAAACAAAGACATTATATTAAATTATTTCTTTGTAGAAAGTTATCGCCTTTAACAGGCCTAAAGAAGACAGATCTTTCCTTGTACAATGACAAGATTACTAAATAAATTGCTGTAAGAATTGAATGCAAAAAAGGACTTAAATGGAGTTATCCATTGTAAGTGTGGGATTGTGGGATTTGAAGTCTGTATGTGGCCTCCCGCAAGACTGAAGTCAATATGACATATTCTCTTAATATTAAGACCAAAAAGAAAACCCACGATGGCATACGCCTAAACAAAAAGTGTAACATTTTGTAAAAGAAGACTATAAAGCTCGGCACAAGTTTAAAACAGACCAGTTTAAAATGTGGGTGCACATACATAGCGTGCAACAATAGACGTCACTATCTTTTAATTCATTTTTGTGTTATTTCCTGACCACGAAAGCATGATTTTACATCAAGCAGGGAAAATTGTCGACAAAAAGAAAAGCACATCACAGGAAAACTACAAGATGGCAAGTGTGTTCCAGACAGAACCCTTCATTAGACCAAACCGGAAGGAATCCTATTAAGAAATGACATTGAGACCGGCACAAAGCCCTCAGTGTCCCTCCGGTTGATTCCTTGCTCGTCTAAGTGAGAAAAAAAAAAAAAGAGCAACTGTGACCGCCATTTCTCCGGCGTGGCTAATGCCCACCTACCACATCTCTCTGCTTTCATTATCTTAACGCAGAGCTGGTAATTGCTGGCTTTCTGGAACAACAGAAGCATATTCATTAATGGTCGGACACCCCCCACAGTCAGATAAACAATCTAAATGTAAATGTCAGCAGGCAAAGACAATGAGTTGAGACAGAATATTAATGACTTAAATCTGAGCGTGGCACACTTTCCTCTCGGTCGAAGGGATTGGGGGACGAAAGACATAACGATGGGTTCGGAAAGGGGAGGGGAGCGTAGAAAGCAGCTCCTCCCCCTTAATCTACTGCCATGTGCCCCAGAGTTCCTTGCCATCCTGCTTTTTTGATTAGCTCCTCCCCTAACATCATTGAAATTCATTTATGTGTGGTGCTTGAATTAATATTTTGTCATTACTGATCACAAGCTCTTTTGGCTTTCTGAAAGTGGCCGACCTTCATTTATGGATCAAGAAACTGATATGATCTGCTGACTCTCAGAATTTCTCAAGACGTTTGACTGTTCTGGTTTGATGTTCCTCCAAACCAAGAATAATATGAATCGCTCTGTGTAATTATCGTGCTCTGCGCTAATGAACGAAAGACATTTTTTGTTGGTGAATAAGACCAGAATGAGATTTCGAAATTAATGTTTATTTCTGTGTTTTGATATCTCGAGACATTTCCAAAGCATAAAAAGGATGGACAAAGTTGTGTTGGACAACAGTGGTGTCAAACCATTAATATATTTGTCTATTTGATTCTATTGGAGTGTAAATTGTAAAATATTGAAAATCCACAATACTTTTACATATTGCAGTGTCCTGTACTAAATCAACAAAAAAAAAAATCAAAGGGAGTTTCTGTGCTTCAAACTTAACAACGCACAATATGTGTTAATTTGCATAAAAGGAGAGAGTCACTTTGGTCAAGATTTTTTAATTGACAGAATTAGTTTTGAACTCGTTTCTTATTACAATAGATGTGGAATTGAGTATGTACATTTTAATTGTGACCAAAATGTAATTTAAAGTTACTTTATGGTCTCTGTCTTTCGTTCTACACACACACACACACACACACACACACGTTGAACATCAAAAAGAATGAAAATTGAAATGACTAAGATATCACTTTTCCTTTTTCATCTCCCAGCCATATTGGAAGGAACAAGATGGCACAAAAATCTAAATTTGACTTGGTAGCTAAATACAACAGACGCCTGACATCCACGTTTAAACTTATAAGAACAGAATTCCAAAAAATGAAGAAAAAGCACATGGGGTCTAATGAGGAAGACGGCGCCATGACATTACAACCCCTGAAGCAAACATTTCCGCTCTCTTAGACCGTCCGGGGTTTCGATGAATAACTAGGCTGCCTGGGAGCCCTTTTCGTAAAGCCGAAAAATCTGTCGGAATAATGAGGCTAATCACGGTAAAGTCTTTATGCGTACTGGCATTTGCACTCTCTGCCAGCCAATGCCATTCCTCCGCAATGCTCTTCGAGTTAGTGCTGCTCTATTTCAGCTCTGCACACCACAGCTATAAATATTCTATTAAATATGAAGAGAACTTGGACTGCAAGACAATTATTAATTTGCATTTAAGTCGCCACAATTTATGAACGTCTTTAGAAACGAACTTTTCAAATGTGTTTAGCTACATGCGAGGGTTGCGAAAAACATTTCACGAACTAACCGATACATGACAAGGAACATTTTGGACGTTAAATCAAGGCAAAATGAGAATTTTAGTTTTTAATGCAGCACTAAAATTGTATTTTTTAGCACGCCATCTTTCTGTAAGTTATTTTGTTTAATTAAAAAAAATTGTTCCAAGATGAACAAAAAATGCTTTCAAGTGTTTTTTGAAGATCAGATTCAATTATTTTGAATATCTGCTCTCAAATCTCCGTAAAGTGGCACAAAATCCATCACTGTGCTGAGATGGTTCTTGAGTCTGCTTCTGTAATCCAATGAGTGATATTTTCAGGCCAATGTCTTCTCTATCTGCTCTCATCTAGACAGACTGTTAGACGCTGTATTAATCCATAATAGATAAGAAGAAGATCCACATGCTAAAATTTTCAACTAGCAGCATAATTTCCTCCTCGCTCTTGCTTTGAAGATTCTCGCGGCTTGCAAACTTTTTTTGCAACACATTTTATGGTGCACAGTTTCCTTCAGCAAGTTTCCCATCTTCTTATTCAACAGCACCACATGTATTTACACAGATTTTAGTGATCTAACACACAAAAATTGTTCAGAAATGAAAAGATCTACAGCTAGCATCATTACGGGCTTCTGAATATGACCTGTACGCACTGTTCCTCAGATACAAAAGAATAACACCAAAAATGTCTCCAGGCCAAAACTCGCTTGTTATTCTGTACCGATGTGAACAGCTGAAGTGTATAAAAAAATCTCTTAACGAAATATAAAAAAAATATGATACTGTATTTAATAATATAGCACAGGTTTGGATTTTAAAATATTGATGGGCCACATTTTATAGTAAATTTACTGGTATACTATGTTTTTAAGAACTAAATCAATTAAACTGAAAGCAGTTTCTTTGCTTGTAACTCAACAATTTGGGCTATGCATTGATTGATAAAACATAATACTGTAACGCAACAATAGTAAACAATAATACAAATTAATGAAAGCCAAAAAGTCACTTTATTGCACTTTAACAGTTTTAATTAGATTCGTTTTAATCGTGTTTAGTTGGTTTTATTGAAACTTTTTTCCTGCTTGAAAGGGTTAGGGTTAGGGTTAATAGAAGGTTGTATATTTTATATTATTTTTAATAATACGATTTTTGTTACTTTTGAAGTACATTTTTGAAAGCAAATGCTAACATAAACACATACTTACAAAAAATTATAAAATAATTCATTTAATTAATAGTAATAAAAATATTTGATACCAAAAATATTGAAAATAAAAAAGTCAGCTTTATATAAAATGATATGAAAATAATATAAAAATATAATATAAAGAATAGAATCGAATATAATAGATGATGATCATCACAAGTGCCGTCTTTGGTTCATATTTATAACAAAACTTCACGCAATTTCCCAAAATACGTTAGAAAAAAACACATCATAATTGTAACAATGTAATCCATAGCTCTTTTTAAAAAAAGGCACAATTACACATGCCCATGTGTAATTTACACACACAGACACACACACAGATGAAGAATTGAGGAACAAAGCTCGCTCAAGCCGTCTCTTGCCGAGGTAAAAGAGGCCTGTGTGGAAGTAAGAGGATGTGGGAATAAGCCAGACTCGCAGCTTTTTGTTTCCCCCTTGTCTGTGGCGAGGAGCGCCTGTGGAAAAACGATTGGAAATGGTCATGCAGAGGGGATCAGGACGAGGAGAGAGCTGTGTGTGCGAGGCGATACGCTATCTCAGCCCCGCACACAGATTAGCAGGCCCACGAGGCCTGGGAGTCAGAGTGCACACGCAGCCAGACGCCACACACCCGGACAGGGGTTCAGAGCGGGCCTCGTCACCCCTCCCCCTCCAAACTCCCCCACTATCTCCTTCCTCCCCCAACCGGTCTGACAGTGATGAATGGCCATGCTAGGCTAATGATTGGAGCAGCCTTCTTTCTTTTTAATAACAGAGCCAGTGGCCATCATCAGCTGCATCATTTCTTCACAACGACCGTTAGCGCCATTACGCCTATTGTGAGCCATAATAGCAATTATCTTAGCGGAGTGAGAGCGCCTTGATGCGGGGAGCGGCCATTACGATCTGAGTGCCGGAGACTTGTGAGTGGCAAACACAAACAGCAGGTAAATGCTACGAGAAATTAGGTGGAATTAGCTTGGCTAGCGTTCCTCTCCAGCCAGGGTTCAGTAAACAGATTAGCACTTCTTCAGAAAGAAGGAGTCGAGAGCATTACATAGAGCTCACGGAAGACGGAAAAGAGTTGTTGTAGGGAAAAGCAAGAAAAGCCAATCTTTCTTATAACCACACAAAGGCGGCGTTTATTAGCGTGTTGGTTGGCGTGTGTGCTCAGGTTGTTAGCATTGCTCGTCCTCAAATCACTCAGTGCTATAGAAGAATATTGGGTGTGGGATTAAATAATTTGAAAAATTAATAAAAAACAAAACCCTGTTATACTAATATACTACATTGTACATTAATGCATGATTAAAATATAATACTTACATATAGTTTTCTGTTCTTTATCATGCATTTACTTTTCCATGTATGCATTTTGTTTTCAGATTCAACAACAAAAGCTGAAATGCAGCACTCCATATTTTCACAGTTATTATTTTATTTGTTTTTGCACCATAAAGTTACCATAAGGTCATAAAAATGCATTGTAGACTTCTCGTACAAAGACAATAAGAGTAAGTAATTAGAAATGTAAGTAGTTAACAAGTTGAGCAAAGAGTAGATTTATATACAGTATACTGTATATACGGTATATATACACAGTATAAATATATATAGTATTTATACGTGTGTGTGTGTGTGTGTATATATATAATACATATATATATATACATAGTGTATACGGTATATTTATACTGTGTATATACCACATATACATTATAATTTTTATTTATTTATTTTAAACAGAGCAGTTTAAAACACAAAATCCATATATTGTACTTGTTTCTTAGAACTGTGTTATATAATGTGTCATTATATGTTTATAGTATATACTTGCACAGGGTTATTCTTGTGTCCACAATGCAGTTTTACCATAGAATTTAGTTGAAAAGCAGGAAAGTGTGGGAAAATGATAAGTTGTCACGTGGCATCGCCGACCACAGAGCGATAAACTAATGGACTACTAATGGAAACGACAAACTACACCGAGCCACAACATCTATTCACATGCAGAGTGACATCAATTAATAAACAAAACATGCTCATGCAGATTTATTTAATGTCACGTCTTACATTTCCTGCATGTTTCTGCTCGCATTCAAACACCAATGCGTTTGTCATCAGCTCAGCTCGAGATAGATTCTGAAAAACCCTACAACGACGGGCCGAGCGGATCAGTTAATGAAGTCCACAAGAGGCATTAGAACACGTCACCTAGTCCAGGCAACAGATTTGTGTGGCTCGCTGGGATTGGCGGCATTGATTCCTCAGCAGGGGCTTATAGGAAATGAGACTGCGGTCAAACACCACAAAACATTTCAGCGTAGAACCAACACTCTGGAGAACCATTAGGGCTTGTCTTAATACAAGATGGACGAATGACAAATAGATTGTGCTGTGCAGAGAGGGGAAAAGCAAGGTAAAAGCAAAAAAAAATATTTCAACAACCTTTAAAAAACCCATTTAAATCTCTGGAGTTCTTTTTATTGTCCCAACAACTAAATATCTATCTATCTGTCCGTCAGTCCATCCATCTATAGTATATGTCTATCTGTCTGTCCATCCATTCATCCATCCACCCACCCACCCACTTATCCATCTATCTACAGTATCTATCTATCCATCCATCCATTTACAGTATCTATCCATCTACAGTATCTGTCCATCTGTCCATCTATCTATCTATCTATCTATCTATCTATCTATCTATCTATCTATCTATCTATCTATCTATTTATTTATGGATCCATCTATGGATACAATTTACAGTATCCATCCATCCATCTATCTACAATATCTATTTATCTACAGTAAATCTATCTATCGATCTATCTATCTATCCATCCATCCATCCACCTACCTACCAACCAACATACACAAAATATTATGAGCATAAGAAAAACAAAAACACACTTTGCTGTCCAAAGACAAAAGTATACTTAGCATAGAACTTAATTCAGTGGTAATAAAAAACAAACAGTTTAGGAGAAGAAATAAAAAACACACACACAAAAGATTTCAAAAGCATGTTGCAAGACTCTAAATCGTTTTGAGACTAGCACGTCTCAAAATAATGCGTTTATTGAACAAGACTCACAAACCACAAAATCTCCGATGCTTTATTTAATTTCAAGAAGACCCCTGCCCAAACTAATGGGGCAGCCAATTTTTTCCTCTTTCACTAAAAGTATAATTTTAAAGCCCCACAACATCACAACAGCCTGCACTCAATCTTCCTCCCAAGGTCACGCGTCTCCTGAATGGGACGAAATGGGCTTGTTTTCTTTACCAGCTTCCCCTCATCACCGCAGTGCTTCAAACTATAGGTAGTTATGCTCAATTGTTCAATTACATCAAACTAATATTTTGATCAACTTGAGATGAAAGGTTAGGGGGACATAAATGCAAATGAATTGCTCATCTACAAGGATACATGCATCAAGCCAAATAAACAAAAAAAATAGAAGTCTTTTATTGTCATAATCTTTCCAAATTTAAAGGCAAATGTTTTCTTGAACATATAGTCGGGAAAATTACGGTATGCTACGCTGTGGGACAAATAAAGGCCTTTTCATTCATTCAGGTCACTGTAAGGTGCTACAGATTACAATTATTTTATCATAATAACTAAGAAACAAAAAAACATTTCCCAAGATTTAAACACAGGCACTGACTTATATAAAATAGAATAGAAAGCCTGTCACTGTTCACAAAATCAATGTAAATTTTGCACATGTACAATGAAATTAAAAGAATCTTATTTAGTGCAACATGCAAGAGAATTGACAGTACTATAATTTACCTATAAGGCGCATATTTTTTTTGCACATATATGGCACATATTTCCAACACATTTCGGAAACACTGATTTTGTGTGCGCTTTATAGATCGAAAAATACGGTATGCTTAACACTAATCCAACCGTTCCGTTCTTATTATTATTAGAAAAACCGGTTACAACGGCTGAGCCTGTTGTGATTCAGCTTTGTTTTGTTTTTTCAAAGGCATCATGACAAATTATTATGAAAGCAGCTTGGTCTCCATAATGTCCACAACGTATTTCATCGTGCGTGCTTTAGTCTGACATCTCTGAGAGACAGGCCGGGTATCATGGGAGTTCAGACTTTGTTGAGGGTCCGTTCATCTCCCACCGGCCCTGCCCTTTGGTCCCTCGGTGGTCCCTCGGTGGTCCGGCGGCCTCCCCGCGGACTTGACTCCGATCAATGCACACTGAAACCCATTAAGAGCGACGCCATAAAGAAAAGATGGGGGCAAAACGCAACCTTAACAAAAGAAAGAGGCCGACGTGTGTTCAGTTAAGGGACGGAGAAAAACAAGGCGTGTGTGTGCTGGATGAGAGTAGAAGCTGGAGGGTCTTCCTCTATTGTTTAAAAGGAACCACCGAATAATGCGCCTCTGCTCAGCCTGTGTTTGTCAATGGCTGCAAAGAAAAGGTTTGTGAAAGGAGTCAGTGCGATGGAGCAATTACCCATCTAAACAGAGCCAAATATATCTCCAAGACTCTATCAAGACAACTCGCTTCTACTCTCTGTTTGCAATGCGTGCAGAAGGCTTTCAGCATAGATGCTTTGTGACTCTGTGTACGTCAGAATTATTATCTCGTACTTTTGACCTGTGGAGTGATCAAACGTGGAGTTGACAAATACATCCATTTTCGAACAATTCGGTTCACAAACACAAAATGTGAACTGAACTTGGCGAATGAACAAATACTGCTCGTATTCTGTGACCCAACATGTTAGCGATGGGAAGTTCGATTCTTTTAACTGACGCAAATCTTTATTCTCGAACAGTGACTGATTCATTTCCAGTCATTTGTAAATTTTGTTAATTTTTACAGCATTTTGAATGAATTGTGAATTTTGAACAAATCGTTCGAACAACTAATTCGTTCATTATGTTAAATTTGATCAAATACACAAATATGTTCTGATCTTTTTTCCAACTCCAATATGTCAGAAAAACAAATCTTTTTTTTTTTTAAAACAAAACAAAAAAGCCATTAATATCAAGACCAATATACAGTAGATTCTGATTCAGCTGGTTAATCGGGACAGGCGTTAAAATCTATCCAAAGAAGCAAATCATATTAAAATAATAAATAGTGTTTACTTTATAGGGGCAAATTTTAATTAATTAGGTCATAGAGAGAGAATAAGAAAAAGAAGCACAAGTCGCTGGCGCTTCACTTTCATCAGAACAACAGTTTCCGGACCAGCCTGATCTGGAATCAGTACAGTGTGACGGCCCAGTCAACACTAAACGATTGAATTATTATCTGAAGCGACTCATTACTCTCGAGTAATTTGTTCATATACAACACATCACAAGAATGTAAAAGCTACGCAGTAAAAGTTATGGCATCCATTACACACGCTTGAGAGTGTGTTCTCTATTCATCACCACAACAACCAGGATTATAAAATATAACAGGTTATTTGCTCATCATATGTGTGTGTTTCTAATAATAAAGGTCATAATGGCATCCTCGTAATACGTATAGTACGCCATGTCTTATTTTGATGAACACGGGGCATTTGTCCGCTTAATCGAGACAAAATGATGCAGTCGCTTTTCGAATAACCAGAATCGAATATGCTCGATCCAGGCTAGTAAAAGTAAATTCTACTAGTCTTCAGTCCAAGTTTGGTCAGAGAAAGAACCATAATTTGAAATCTACAGCAAAATGGTTCACAATCAAGTCAGTTTGCAGTCAATTCAAGCATTTGCAATCCGAGACGCCACGGATCATATTATAACATTTTACACCTTAATTTCTATCAATTAATTCCAAAAGAAATTGTGCATGTCTATATACATGACAGCGGGATCGTTTGTCTCTTGAGCTTTAGGCAAGCGAACCAAATCAGAAGCTGTAAAACCACAGGCCTGTTGCCTCGGATTCCCAACTAACATTAAAACACAATAAAACAACAGAGAAGAACACAATCGCTTGATTCTAGGCCCATACTGTTCAAGTGCTAATAAATGGAAGCTAGTCTCTGCCCGGCAATCAGGAGCTCAATAAGTAATAACCATTCACCTTGGCTAGTTCCACACCATTACACCAACACTGCTGATGACTCAGGAGACATTGCAGACACTGCAATCACTGACAGATTGCAGAAGGGGGAGGGAGAGATGGAACACGGGGTTGGAGGAAAAGAAGGATGAGCAGGAAAGATGGAGGGACCAGGAACTGGCACGAGAAGAAGAGCCAGAAGAATGATGAACTGGGGAACATGAGGGAAAAAATAGAAGGGCTAATACTGTGCTAATGGAGGGCTATATCAGTATAATGATCAAACGCCATTATGACGTGGAGGTAGGTTTTTTCAGAAAATAAAAGTGAATAGTCGAGGGCTATACTGCTATGATGTAATTGCCATGCTTTTGAGGGGGTAAAATGATCCATCGCGTGCCTTCTATGTGCATTTACGTGGCCTAGATGGATTATATTATGAAGAAATCTAAAAACATTTGAGATTTTGACCAATCCGGACGGAGAGTGTATTCTGAATTCAAGCTGTGATTGGCTCCAGCTTTCCGTGACCCAGAAATGGGAAAAGTGGTTCCGAAAATGAATCGTTGGATTTGAGATATGTATTATATATCATTTAATATAATAAATATCATTATATATTTTGAGATTTACAAGGCGGATTTATTTTAAAAATGTGTTAACACATGTGGTAATTTTTAACATCAACTAATGGTTCACGTTTTTGGAAATGATAAATTACCTAGTACAAAATATAAAGAACTATTGATTTACTATACGATGGAAAAAATGCAATTAATGAAAAAGAAAAAGATCTTAATGTCAGTCAGTAGCTTGAAGTCAGTTTGGAGAGCGTTCCACAGTCTGGATCCTTAAAAATAACCGATTGACCAAAATATGTTTAAACTTTATAATTCTGACAACATAAGCGGAGATCAGTTATGACAAATGCTAAGGACAAAATGCATTAACACATCGCCTTTACTAAAACTACTATAAGATGGTTAGTTTGGGCTTAAAATACTGACAACCAAATAAAGAAAGTTGAATTTCAACATCGCTCAAGTACATGAACCTGCCATGAACCAGTGGAGATTATGTCACTAGAAAAGTAATGGATAATTAATTTGTGGCACTTTCACACTAAGTTGTAAACTAACCGACCCCTTCAAACGGCCTCATTTCAGCGTTTAGAAGTGAACAAACTAAGGGATCTCTAGAAAAAAGGAACAAACAGCGAATCTCCAGAGGTATGGTTCATCACGGGTCCGTTTGTGGTTCGATTACGTCACATGTGAAAGCAAAGAGATCTGCGTCCTTTCATCGTGTGTCCCTGGAGTCTTGACAAACCTGCAGCTCTGTTACGTCATCGCTATTACGTCATTTTATTTTTGCTGACTGGAAGAAAAACCTTTTCATCAATGCAGGAAGCTGCTCTGTGTGTTCCCAGGAGAAGATTCAGGAGATTATCGACATTCGAAATGACGAGTGCAACACTCCAAGTCATAAAAACGCGTTCGCAAAAAAATGAAGACGGTTTCTATTTCATATTATTCATATTCAAGAAATTCTGCCTTGTTCCAATCTTCCTTTGTTTCTCATCGCCTTCACAACATGCCACATCCATGTGATGACAATATTTGAAGACGCCATGTTTAAGATCCAAAATCCACTGCTGCCAAAACAACATCTTTTCAAACCCTGGTGTGAACAAGAAAGAGCCTGGGATGCTTTCATTGCTAAAAAAAGGAAGGATTCTTTTTTTCCACTTGATTGTGAACAACAAATGGGCTGTGATTATACACGATTTATTTCAAATATGCGGCAAAATATAAGTGCCCATTTATCCACATTTCAAGCCAGGAGCAATCACAAATAAATAAAAATATGTCGTCTTTATGCAGAGGTGAGTTTCTGCGTTGTGTCCTCTTTACTTTGTTTAAAATGGGTTCCGGAGGCAGACGTGCATTTAAGCTTTTATTGGCCCAATAACAGAAATAAAGAAATATTAGCCACATAGCAACTATTGGCAATGGTTAAAAATTGTGTTAGAAATAAAAACAAACTAAATACATGTACAATAATAAATATTGGAACATAGATACGAAAAACCAAACAGCGGCATAGATCAGCACTAATGGCAAGAAACAAAGTCCATAGGCAGACAAAAGTGTCAATGCTGGAGGACAACAGTCGAAAATGAAGAGCACAGGCAAAAAGTCAAAACCAGAGAACAAACACCATCAAAACGCTCGCTATGATGCACAGAGGAAAACAATACTTTGACAAAACAAAACGGGCTGAAAATGGCTGCAGTTGCACTGACTGGTGTGCAAAGGCTCATGGGAGGTGACCCGCTGAGATTTCTGGGAGTTGAGTCCCAATCACTAGAACAGAATTTATTTATCTACAATTCAAGTAAAATGACATTGCAGTTATATAAGTGACGAGTTAGGTCAGTTAAAAGAAGAAAAATACGTATTAAAAATTATAGTATTGAAAACATAATATGTATGTGATAATGTGTGCATAATATGTGAAAACACTCCACAATCCCGACAGACGCCATATATACGTCTCACAAAAAGACCTCTAGAACATTTGTGATTATAGAACATTGGATGTCTGGGTGTTTCCCAGCATGCACTCTGCACCACGTCCACGTTGATGAAAGCAGGGGTTGCGTTTTTGCTCTTACGCCCCATTGTTTTAGTTGATTATACCAGCTGTGCAGCAGCCGCATCGTAATCAGATGCAAGAAGCGAGAAAAACCACGTACAGGACGAAATCACCGACTTCTAACCAGCGGCAGCAGCCTGTCAGTCACATATGCACCGTGATGCACGGAGAAGATTCCATCTATATGGACTTTAAGAGCACTTTGTCTGGAAGTGAGTCCAGTCTCTTTGTGGAAGGAGGAAATGGTGAGCAATCATATTGCTGCTGACACGAGACTCCGGCCAGGCTCTTATCCATTACACGGCTTAGAGGAGAGACAAGGCTCTTGTGCATTGGAGAGGCCATGTCATCCAGGATGCTTTTAATGTGCTGCCATTAAAGATTGCCAATAGGTTTCCATGTGTCCACCTGCTTAAGCATGAGATTTACCGATCACTCGAAAACTCTGGCTAACATATAGCTGGATTCACAGTAAAGGTGAAAATGATGAAGATTGCACAGTTAGATGACAACACAGGGTTGGTCTTATTTCACCGCTCTGACTGAGATTCAAAAGAGAAAAAAAAATCAATCACTTTTAGAACACTTTAGCTTCTAACGTTACACTGTGAATCGCTTCCATTTAATCAAGCCCGGCTGATTCGACGCCTGATACGGACACTTACAGACGGATGATTTCATATGGAAGGGATTTGTCGTACTTGCCCTCCTGAATTCGGTCCACATTCACACCAGCATTGTTCCTTTAGCACAATGCTACGGCTAACATCGTTTAAAAAGCACTTTAAAATCATCACTGTTGGTCAAAGTGCTGTAGACAAAATAAAACAAAGCAAATTTAACAGGCACCGTAGTGAAAAATAATCACAATTCTCTTACTAACAAACAATGAGAACAGTGCTAATGCTAATAAACCAAAAGCTAATAAACTAAGCTAACATACTAAATGTACAATGCTCTAGTCAGAAAGATTTCAGCTATAAACATACTAAAAATATATATACCAAGCTTTTGAGAATGCCATCACGTACACACCAAAAGATAGCATAAAATATTCACATTACTATGGGTAACTCACTAAAAGCTAACATACAATATGCACAATGCTATGACTAGCACACTAAAAGCTAACATGTTGAGCGTACAATGCTTTAGCCAGCACACTTAAAGCTATCTTTAAAAAGCAAAAAAAAAAAAAACACAGACACACAATTTAAGCTGTAATATTAAAAGCCAAAATGTAAGGTGCAAAATGCTTCTGCTAACAAGCTAAAAGACAAAAAGTACAAGGCTTCTGCTTTCAAACAACATGAACAGTATCGCTAGCACTTTAGCTAACACACATCTAACGTGCGTATATTAAAAATTCATAATTTGCCAATAACTGACAGTAACTAAGGTCACTGCAACGGCAAACTCTTACAATAAAAGCATTAAGATTCTGCATTTAACTGATAGCGAAAGCATTACCGCGACTTATTCTGCCAAAAAAAAAACATAAAAGGAAAAAAATCTCAGAAAACACACTGACATTGAATCATGTTTTATATTCCAAGTGTGTGTGTGTGCGCGCGTTTGTGTGCATGAAATGTGAATAAATTCCGAATTTTTTATGCATGGCATAATCCACGGAGCTGTGTTTACACGGAAGATGCACAAAAGGCCACGTTTTCAAATTCCCCAATATTTTTACAAGTGCGTCTATTGCGTCCATTCAAGGGAACGTGGACAATTATCTGCGTAAAAGCTCTGGAGTATGAAGAGAGAAAAAGGGCCTTATTCACTACCAAAGAAAAGAACAAAGCATTTTTCTGTGTCCCGCGGGGACGGGCCAAAGCGCCAGTTTGTTAATAACACTGCTTAGTAGTGCCATAAAACCCGCTCGGCTAAAAAAATCATTGGAAAATAGCCCCAAGTCCCTTTAATTGTAAATCACCTTTAAGAAGCACCGAGAGAGTCATCACTCAGGACATCCAGAGAATAAAAGGAAAAATCCATTAGCTGGCAACTCTTTCACCGGAAATAGAAAATTCCTCAACAAAAGAGCGAACAGAGGCTGAGCGAGCGGATCATGCGGGCGTGAGAGTTGTGTGCTATTCCCAGCAGGCAGGCGGGCATGTGCCAACCACTCTGCCAACGCTGCATGCGTCCTCCTCCTGGTCAGGGGTCTCGATTTGGGACGGGACCTCCAGGGACAGCACAGGCTGCGTGGAATGAAGGCAGAAATCATATTAGAGATAAACAGACTGTTGTTTAGCATGCCAGCCTAGGGACGTAAACAAACACATACACACACGCTCACTAACGGAATACTGATTATTGCCGGATTTTGCAGGGAGGAATTATAAGCAACTGTGATGATGCTGTGATGATAAAAAAAAAGGCATCTCATACAACACACTCTAAGCTAGCCTACAAAAATGACAATTCTGTTGCGAAAATGCTCAAAGCTAACATTCAAAATGCCAAATGCTTGTGCTAACAAGCTAAAAACGAACACACTTGATGTACTGTTTGATGATGTAACTATTGCTAACATGCTAAAAGCTAGGTTAAAAATGACAAATTTACCAAATGCTACTGCTAACAAGCTAAATGTTAGCGTAACACATGTACAAAGCTATAGCCAACACACTTAAAGCTAGCCTAAAAATTACAATTCTGACGCTAACGTGCTCAAAGCTAACGTTCAAAGTGCCAAATTCATTTGCTTACAAGGTAAAATTTAACAAACTAAATGTACAAAGCTAGCCTAAACATGACAATTCCATCGCTAACATACTCAAAGCTAACATTCCAATTTGCCAAATGTTATTGCTGAGACAATTCTACAGACAACACACAACAAAGCTAACCTAAAAGACCCGATTCTGTAGTTAACATGCTTAATAGTAACATGCTGTTACATATGTAACATGCTGTTACATATGGCAAATGCTATGGCTAACAAGCTAAAAATTAAAATGCACAAAGCTGCTATTGCCACCCAATAATAGCTACTAAAAGCAAACTAGATAGATACTAAAAACAAACATACTCTTTGTTAACACTGCTAACACACCAAAATGCTGACAAAATGCTAAAAGTACAATGCTATAGCCATCACATTTAAAGCTAGCCAAAAGAATACACAATTATATACTCTATTGTGATAATAATGATAAATAAGAGCGTTATCAACCAAATTCGATCTTATATCGACAAAGTCAAAGCTTGAAGATGGAAAAATATGATTTCAATGTCTAACTGAATACATCCATGATGACGACAGACAGTTTTAAAAAATGCGGCATAATCGCAAATTTGATTGGTTTTCAATTAAGTTCAAAAGCCTCCGGTTTTTCAGTCCGTTTAATGAGATTTTGATGTAAAATATTAAACAAAGGAAAGCAAAGCAACTTGTGACTTTCCGAAATGGAAAATCATAATGTAAACGCATACGGTATTCCTAAACGTATTAACACAATCATAACCTAAGCGACTCAGAGACGCCAGTCTTGTGCAATCCCAGCGGGACAAAGGTGCGTTTGAAGTCAAGATGAAGTTTGCGAATGTTTCATTACAGTAAACTAAAGATGAAAAAGATTCCCTTTTCCCCTGTTCTCTTTCAGCCTCCTACTTGCCCGTGTGTGGCACAGCTAAACCTGTGAATAAAAGATGCTGCGAGCAGCGGGCGGCTGCTTTGCTGTGCCGAATAATGGGCAGATCAGCACTGGCTGCTTTACTGGCAATTAAACAGGCTAAAAAGAAGTAGAAACCTTAAGTGACTTAACATGAGAGTGAGTAAACGGAGCTGTCGGTATCATTAATTCAAGTCAGTAAATATTATGCAGGTACATGGAGTACAGTACATAAGTAAATATCAATATATGCATGCATGTTATTGTTATATATGTTACCGCAATAGAAGAAGACTGAAGTTCGAGGCCCGGTCTTTAAAGTGGAGTGAGCTTGACAATATGGCCACTAGGGGCAGTATCAAAAGTGTGCTCTACATTTAACCATTCAGTGAAGTTACACACAAAAACCCGGAGCAGTGGGCAAGTGGCTCCCGGGGGCAAGTTGGGGGTCAGTGTTTTGCTACATTACAAGATGGACTGGGATTAGAACTTGCAACCTTGTAGACACAACAACCGCCACCAAAGTCTCCTCCCACAATTAAAAAAAATGAAAAATTGCCCACGTGTCAGTGTGAATGTGTGTCCTGCTCTGTTATTGGTTGGCGAATCACGAGTGTGTCCTGCCTTTAGGCCAGAGTGCTGGGATTGGCTACAGCTCCCCTTGACCCAGAAATGGAAAAACAGTTCATAAAATAAATTATGGAATGTAAATATAGAATTGTGGGTAAATGTATATCACAAAGTTTATAAGGCCTGGTGTTTTTAGACAAAATGTGAAACTATAGATTCCATAGAATGGCTGATTTTACACTTTACATGCTATGTATATGTGTGCCTGTGAGGATTATGTGCAAGGATGTGTGTTTGTAAATGTGTATGGTTGTGTGTGAGATTTTATAGACCCGTGTCTGAAGGTATGGATGGATGCTCGTACTGTTCCCAAAGGTGCTGCTATTCTCCAGCCACGTTCTCAGCCAGCTAAGCACTTTCTCACACAGTAATATCCTGCAAGAAGGTCCAGCTGTGCTTTTATCTGCTGATTTCATTAGGCAGAGAAGGTAGATATCATGGATTGCATTACGCTTTCCTGTAATTCAATTCTCAGGGTTCCCAGCCGACACGTTCTCCGCATTTGCAAGGACTCTTCACTTGCTCCAGCCAACGTAACTCCGCGACACAATGGACTTCTCGATGGTTTGGAAAACTATTTATAGGCCTTGTGAATAACAAATCTCATCAGTCCAGCTTCAGGACAGAATTCATGTTGTATGATGGACAATCCCACTGTATTCGAGCTAACATACAATAGGCATGTGCGACGGTCTAAAACCTAATATGCTAATCGCACAATATAGCATTCACAACAAAATAAATGTCTAAACGTTATATTTTATAGCTAAAATACTGAAAGCTAATTTCAAAAAATGTTATCGTCATTTTAAGCAAGCTAATGTTAATGCACAAGGTTTCAACATACACACTAAAAGGTAACAGTCCTAAATGGAAAATGCTATAACAATACAATAAAACCTAGCTTAAAATATTCTATAGCTAATACACAATTTGTCCAATGCTTTTGCTAGTTTAATAAAAACTAGCCTAAAATGTCAAAACTTCTATAGAAACCAATAACATCTTTACTATTCTATAGCTAAAACCCAATAAGCTAACATGCAATATTCACATGAAATTGCTAACAAATAAAAAGCTCACATGCTACACAAAAAGCAATCATAAAAAGTATATAGAACTACAGTACCTTACAGTTTTCACAATGCTTTTGCTGACATGCTAAAAGCTAGGCTAAGATATTCAAAATATCATTTGGTATAACATACCAAAATCTAACATACAAGATGAACATGCTATTGCTAACACACTATGGCTGACATACTCATAACGCAAACATCAAAATGCTAAAAGCTAGCCTGAAAATGATCAGAATCCTGTAGCTAGAATACTAAAAGTTAACATTCACTATCCACAATGCTACTGCTAACACTAAAAGCTAGTGTACTAAATGAACAATGCTCTAGACAAAACGCTAAAAGCTAGCCTAAAATGTACAAATACTAAATGTACAAATCCAAAATGCTAAAAGCTAACCTGAAAATGATCAGAATTATTTTCTGTAGCTAGCATACTGAAAGCTAACATTCACTATCCACAATGCTACTGCTAACACTAAAAGCTAGTATACTAAATTAGGGTGACCATATTTTGATTTCCAAAAAAGAGGACAATTGGCACGGCCTCGGGACACAAATTCAGACAGGCTTCTCTGAGGTTGATGAACACGCTTTCTTATGGTTCAATGGGGTTACTCCTGTAATTAACTTCTAATAATACAAAATCTGTGAAAACCTGTAACAGAATAATAGCATTTTAGACTTTTGAAAAAAATAATAATAATACACGCACGCACGCACACACACACACACACACACATATATATAACAATTTTTTTTTTTCCAAAAGTCTGAAGTATTACTTTTTAATCTTTAATATAATATCTTTATATATACATATAATTGAAGTTTAATATGGCTTTAATTTTGCAAAATTAACTCCGGCAATACAATAAAAATACATTTGTAAAAACATGTACAAAAAATGTGACAAAAAAACAACTCTTCTGTTAGAAAATTCAGCTTCAACAATATCTCTTGATAAGAAGAATAATAATAGAATAGTTTTACAAAGATGAGATGAGATGTTTATAATGTGAGCTTAGACTTGTCTCCAGAACCCGAAACGAGACTTTACACTTGTACCGACCTGCAGCATCTGGGTAATTTCATTGCGTAAAAAAGCGCCGGTCAATTTACACATGCGCGGAATGATTCTGAACGCGCGTTATGAAAAAGAGTAAAACCCGGACATTTTCGTGAATTTCAAAAATCCGTCCGGACGTTCCGGACAAGGTGTGAAAAGAGGACGTTTGGTCACCCTAACTAAATGAACAATGCTCTAGTCCAAACGCTAAAAGCTAGCCTAAAATGTACAAATGCTAAATGTACAATCCAAACGATAAAACCTGGCCTAAAAACGACCAGAATCCTGCAGCTAGCAAACTACACTATTTACAATGCTACTGCTAACATGGTAAATGGACAATGGTCAGCGTGGGCCAATCCCACTCCATTTAAACTCCTCGACCACGGTGCAATCTGCAGGGTTCAGCCTTTAAAACCAACCGCTTTCCAAAAGGCTGGGAACATCTAAAGAGCAGGGCCCATGAAAAATTAATGCCAAGGTGCCAAGTCATTTCCATGCAGCCGCGCTGCAGAAGCCCACTCATGTGACTATAACGCTTCTGACAGGTCAGCCAGGCGGAACAGAGAAGTGCAGGCATGTGGTCCACTAAGGGCATGGAGAGAGAGCCCAGAGAGCACAGGACATGCTGATTCCTTTAGCTGTCAGACTGTCCAGCGGTGGCTTGCCATTTTCACAAAACAACCAGAGGTGAAGAACAAGCTTAGATCGATGCGGAAAAATGAAAAAAACAAACAAACACATCACGCCACTAATTTAAAAACCGTTAACTTGTGTGAGTTAAATACACAAGGCTGAGAATTGAAATGGCATTTGTATACGTTTGCAATTTTGCCAACAGGGAATATTTTCCGTCTTGTGTCGTCTGCAGCAGAACGGTTAGAAGATGTGCGGCTTTGCGACCTTTTGATTTGTATCTCCTAATGAAGAGCCTTTATTGGACTGTGTTGAGTGTTCAAGTTATTAGCTGTAAGACAAATATGACAGGAAAAAAAGATAGCGAGACAGAATGAGAGCGAGAGAAAGAGAGAGAGATACCGTAGATAAAATGTACATATGAAAGACAGAGCGAGAAAAAAAACAAGAAATAGAAAGTTATGAGGGGGAAAGAGAGAGAGAGAAAGAGAGAAATTGTCAGACAGATAGAAGGAGAGACAAAGAGAGAATGAGAGGCTGACAGAAATGAAGAGGAAAAGAGAGAGGGAAAACTAGCAGCAGAATGCTGATTGAGACAGACAGACAGACAGACAGTGAAAGAGAGAAATGTGCAGACTGAGAGCAAGAGAGAGAAAGATGGAAAATAGCAGAGAATAGCAAGAGAACAAGAGAAAGACAGTCAAACTATAGAACAAGAGAGTTAAAGAGCAAAGAGATGAAAAAGAAAGTCAAATAGAAAGTAGGGAGCAACATGAGAGGAAGAGTGAAAGAAACTGACAGAGTGACAGATAGAGAGGAAATAGGGAAGAAGGAAGAGAGTAAGACAGACAGAAATGAGAGACAAGACAGAGTGAACAAGAGAACGAGAAAATAGAGAAGAATGAAAAAAGTAATGAGTAATGGGGACAACAAGAAAAGAAGACTAAGAGAGAGAGAGAGAGAGAGAGAGAGAGAGAGAGAGAGAGAGAGAGAGAGGAGAGAGAGAGAGAGAGCCGCATTGGATCAAAAGTAATTATTTACAACATCAGCCTGCAGAGTTAATTTGACCAATCAGAAAGAGGGTGGAAGGCTGGATACACACACACACACACACACACACACACACACACACACACACACGACGGAAAGAAGGCTGCAAATGCCAAAGCATATATATATTTTAAAGGGACATCTTTAACCTTTTTTTCTTTAAATACTTTACATTCAGTTCTGGAATGAAAGCCTTCACATCCTTCCAGTTAATTTGATACTGTCACCAACAGCAACATCCAGAGCCCAGACACAAACACAACAACTGCCAAAACACTATAATTCTGTTATATGGCCAGCGCTTAATTTCATCTGTCAACAAATCAGTGTGTATATTCAGACAACAGTGCTACTTCCTGTCCGCAGACGGCCCGGAATAATCTGTAGTTTCCAAATAGTGACTTTTTATAGTGACTTTGGCGGTTTGAAATACGTTGATTGCAGACCAATACACTATTAACAGAGTTTATAGATTAATGAATAAATAACTACAAACAAATATAAATACATTTTATCTGCTGTTGTTTAGTCAGCTTTATTAAATGTTTTAAATGCTTTTAAAAAGGTATCTCCGTTCTAACGGAGAATTTAAAATCCGTTCTCACAAATTGAAAAGCTTGAAAAATGTGTTAAAATTTAATGTAAATTGTAATTATTTTACTAATCTAACAAGCAAGTACATTCCCTGACAAAGATTAAACTTACTATTCAGATATGTTTTCAAGTTTTTTGGCATGTTCTTGTGTGGGGGCGGGGCTTTGATTCCTCTGCACTGATTGGCTGCTGTGATTTTGATTAACAGCTTCTACACTGTTTACAAAATCAGTAAAAATCAGTGATAAACAATAATACACAAATTACAATCTTCGGCACATTTCAGATTATTTTTAATCAGACGTTTAAAAAGTCAATTTTAAAAGACATCTCTTTACAAATCTAAGTGCTAGAAACCACGAACTTTGGCTCAGGAGGTTCTCACCCGATTTACTCCCTTATCATCATTCGCTCTCTTATCATCAGATTCCCGAAAGAAAATCCACCGAAAAACAAACCAACACTCCGGTACGACGACAAAAAGCTCGAGCGGCGGAAAGGGTTTTGGCCTCCTGCTCCTATTCCATCATTACAAAAGACAAGACCACTAATGAGCCAGTAACGGGCAGACGCGTGGCCACGGAGGTGAAGGAGTGAGGGGGATCTCTTTGTGAGTGAAAAGGCTTCCTTCTCCCTTCATCTTGTGATTATGTGTCAACATCAAACATGGCGACTGCCGCTCCACACCTGCCCGTCAGTGCAGTCCTTTGGAACTAAGATTAAAGGGGGTTTTGCTCACTAGAGATAGAAAAAAAAAAAAACAGTAAAATGAAACGCACTGTTGGACCCAGAACACATCATATCTTTAATTCCTTCAGTTCTTTGTTCACAGAAACAGGTGGACTGTTGCTTCTCCCAGCGAAATGAGCAACTCTTTCGAAAAGTTTGCGTCAGAGCCAAAGCGCCTTTTCTGGAAGACGACTGGTGATCTCTTAAGCAAGGCTTCAAGCTGCGGGATTTGGAATTTCTCACCCAAGGCCGTGCCGATCATTCCAACCCCACGGCTTCCCGATCCCGCGCTTAAATCGCATAAATAACGGCTTTGTTTTTTAAGACGCTCTAGTGCCTCGAAAGTACAAACGCCAGTTCTGAGGGGAGAAAAAAAACTGATTAAAAAGGCAAAATCAGCATGACTTCCAGAAATTAACAAGACTCATTAAACGCTCGGGTAATCTCCCCGACAAAATCAACACTGGGTCACTTCCAGAGAGGTCTAGATGTTTTTCTCGAGCTCGATCCACTTTTAACAAGACTAGGTCTGAACATGACACACCCTGGATTGGCCAACCAATCACAGAGCCGGACACACAGACACACATTCACACTCTGGCAATTTTCCAAATTCTCCTGCTTGTTTTTGGACTGTGGGTACCAAATGGGAAATTCTCTCTACCCATGATGCATATTTTTATTAGTATGAAAGCATTTAACAAATGTACGACCTAGGTTTGGACTGTAATACTAGGCTGTGGTGGCAAATTAGTTAAAATATTTAGTGGTATTGCGGTGACAAAGAATCTTTCTCTGATGTCCTTCCACTGAGCAAATTTAGTGTTATGTGGCTTTATACGAACGTAGAGATAAAAAAACTACACCGAAAAAAAAACTGGGCCTAACATTGAGCCCTGTGCCCTCGTCAGTTTCTGTGTTGTGAGGAGCTGAAGCCAATCCAGGTACCAATGAGATAAACGAAAGAAACCAACAGGACTGGTGACTATATAAGAATACACACATTCACTCAATCAATCATATTTTGAAACGTTAAAGATAAGTTCACAGTAGTTGAGGAGAACCACACAGAAAGGACAGACTAAGCTTCAAACTCAGTGTTGTTGGCAATCGCACCCTATTAAATTGGCCATTTTTGAGTATTGGCGGAAATTAAAAAATATTTCAGAAAACCAAAATATTCAACAAATGCCAACATCGTCATCTGCTCAACCAGACACGAACGCCCGTATTGTGATACAACATCTGGCGGATTCTTGGCCCAGAATTATTCTGCATCAGCACAGAATGTTGCCGTGTTTTTTCGCACTAATTAACCAGAAATCAATGGCAAATTATGAATAGCATGCCAATGTATAGCTACGACCAAAAACAGAGCAAAAACACCAACCTTGAACAGAGCAAGCTGAGAAAATCAACATGAAAGAGCGAGAACAACAAAATCACACAAATAATATTATAAAGATATTATAGCAAAAATCAGATACATATAATAGACACATTTCAAAAATCAAGATTCATTACAGCAATACTCGTCATCAGTTTTCCAACTTGAGGACAAGGCAGGAACTTGATCTCTAAACTTAAACAAAATGATGTCTACCTATAACGTAGGTTCAGGCCTTCTTTTACACCAGAGATTCGGTATTCGGGGTTCAAGATCAGAAACTGCTGAACAAAAATCATTAGCAACAACATTCACGCTGCTGTGCGCAGATGGTTTCCCAGCAAATTATATCCATCATCATCTCAGCTACAATTAAAACAAATATGAATCAACGCTTCAATTTAGCTAAATGCACAGTGATAAACGCTCGATGACGGCCTACAACTCAACACAGGGTTTAACCTCTCCAAAAAACACTTTGCCATCAAGTAAAGATCTAGTATATAATTCCAGCTGTGACTTTCAGAAGTTTGTGAGAACTTGAAAACAAAACTGTGTAGTCCAATCCTAAAGCGAAGCAGATTTTTGTAATTCCAGATCCTTTATCCTTTGGCAATGACTGTCAAAGAGCGCAAACCATTGAGAAGCGTCTTCGGTCGAGGCTGAAAGAACGTCAAGAGGCTTGATCGCTTCCTCATGCAGGACTTCAGAAACTCTGGTCTTCCAAAAATCGTAAAAAATTAAAGCCTTGCCGATTACGTCGTTCAGCATCCCTCAGATTCTGGTACAATAAATATTGTATCTCCCTTCAGATTTTGTTTTTCAGTTCTAAAGCTACACTCCAAAACTCCATTTCGGAATTTTCTTTTGCGCAAAGCTGAGCAAACAGACAAAGGGAGCTGCGCTCGAATCCTGCCAAGTCTCGCCTGGGTTGTTTTTTTCTCTCCTTCTTTTCCTCTCCCTCTCTTCTCCCACACTCTCAGCATGGCAACTTTCCCGAGAAGCCCTGGCAGAGCTCCAGCTTCTGTCTCTTGGTATGGCTCCCCCTTCACCGAAAACCACCAATTTAGGCAAATTGATCAAAATGAATCTGAAATTAATTTTCCCTTTCAGCCATTCCCTGCCACCTCTTCCTCTCTCTTTAGAAACACAAGCATGTCTGTCATCCCATGGACTTCACTGTGCACACTCATCCTTCCTTCAAAACTATATTCTGTTACTGGAGTTGACATACGGCATGTAAGGAAGATACTGAGAGTCTATTCACCTATTTCCAAAACAAAATGTGATGTGAACACGCTAAACCAACTGAAAGACCAACGTTTAACATGCAGAACATAATCATAAAATAGTAAGTTCAGTGTAGCTTCAGTTGACGTACAATTCGCTACAATTCAAGTTGGGAGCACCATAGGGCTCAATGTTCGGCCCAATCCTGTTCTCCTTTTGTAGGCCATTATCACAAAGCACGGTCACAGTTTTCACTTTTACCACAGATGACACATATTTTAGAAATTAGGATTAGATATTTTAGCCTTACTATATATAAAGGTCTAATAATAATAATTTAACTTAGCACAATTAATCAATGAAATTAGTGACTGGATGGTAAAACAAATCCTCATGCTTAACTGAAGTACTGCTCATTGATTTCAAGTCTGTAACGTAAACTAACTTTTATCCTAAAGAATTTTGTGTTTGAAAGTACACTCTCTTTTAAAAGCTTCTTTTTAATAATGTATGTAGAATCACATTTTTTCCACTTGGAAAATATTCTCTCCATGCTTGATGCAGAAAAACTCATACATGCTTTTCTGACCTCAAGGTTAGATTACTGGAATGAAGCATCTCCTGCTCGCCTCGTATTGCAATTGCAGACAGTACAGAATACAGCTTCAGCATTACTCACAAGAACTTACAAGTATCATTCCATTTTGAATCTCTTTACACTGGTTACCTGTTAAATACGTATACAATTATACAATTATATATTTGTGATATACGTGCAGTATACAGAACTGTTCATTATGTATAAGGAGACCAGAAAAAAATACTGCAACGCAATAATCGGGATATTGGTAAACTCTATGGAACTTTATTGTGGTTCGTTTCATTTAAAGTTAGCTACATTATCTTCAGCCTCAAAGGTCCAAATATCCATCCATAAATTTTTGCATTAAAACAACTATGGGCCCAAAGGTGGGACACACACCCTGAATCGGTGGTCATTTAATCGGAGTAGTACACACATTCACACTCCCACCAAAGACAATCTTTTGGACAAGTTTTTGAACTATGAAGGGAAACCGGAGACCCAGAGGAAATCCACGAAAGCACGAGGAGAACATGCAAACTCCACACAGAAAGACCCCGACCAAGCTGGAATGGGCTTGAGTCCTGCTCGCTGTGAGGCAGCGGCTCTACCCACTGAGCCACCGTCTAAAAATAAATCCCATAAATACCCACTTCACTTCGGCACTGAAATTTTATGGCTCTGAACAGCTTCTTTCAGACAGCCTGACTGTGAACACTGCTTTAAAAATAAATAGAACAAATAATTGAAACCAACCACATCAAGAACCAAACTGCGGTGGATGGAGAGCCTCAAGCGTTAAAGAGCAGAAACACCCCGCCAATCCAAGTCTCTGCAAGTTTCTCGTAAGAGCTCTTCGTGTTCAAAGAGACGTCACACTGCCCTAAACTCTGATCTGATTCTTCCATCTGTTCTGTGGTCCACAACCTTCAACCAGGTTCATTACAGCTTCAAAGGCAGACGTGTGTCAGTGTTGCAGTGTTACCTGGCAACCTTCCAGCCAATATCTGGTGTCCCTGTGCCAAAGGGAAGCCTTGTCAAGCAGGTATTGATAATCATTTCACCGCAGTCGGAAATGGGCGGATCCCTTCATGTGCTTCATTCCATCGCTCGGAGCGCCAATGTGAGTCGCATGGCAAACATATAATCCTGGCCATTCTGCTCGGGGGGATTTAAACATACATTTGGAATTCTAACCTATTAGCTAACACCGACCAATTACAGTGTGCCGAAAATGCCTCCTTCTCTATATAAAGGCGTGTGTATTTTACACTAGTGTGCATTTATACCAGTGGTGTAAAGTGCGTGAGTATTTTTGGCTACTATGAACTTGAGAATCAAAAATATAAGCAACTTTTACTCTCTACTTGACTACATTTTTGCTTGAGTTTCTGTACTCTTTACACCACCACATTTAAATGGACGCTTACGGTTACTCGCTACATTGTGATCTTTTTCTTAACCGGTTAATTTCTTGGGCGGACGAGGCGCTATCGCCATCTGCAGGATGCTGAAGGCACTGGGCACAATCATAAGGACCATGAATTGTTTTGCACACTTTTTTTGAGCTTGACTGAGACTGACTTCATGTTCTTTTTTAATATATTTTGTTCTGCCATTTTGACACATTGAGCTGCTAGATTTCTATGTTGGGAAAAAAAACCTCATAAATAAAGGGTTTCTTGTTTTTCCACATTTCTTTGTGTTTTTTGAGCCTAAATTCAGTATTAATAAAAAACCCAAGTTCTTACAATCTTTTAAACTACTCAAGTCTGCTTGGAATGGGTGACTTGTAACTTACACTAATATTTACTTTTACGAAAGGTATTCTGACTTTTACTCAAGTATGGTTTTCAGGTACATACTCTCTACATCTCTGATATATGCATATATTTTTGTGTGAGTGTGTGTGTGTGTGTGTGTGAGTCTGTGGCCTGCCGTTAGCATGCAAAACCATTCCTCGGCCTACTTGAAACAGCATCTTGATTTTTATGTAAGAGCCTGAGTCAGCTGTTCTGCTTCTCTGCTTGTGTGCCTTTTATTGGCCTCTACTATGCTCGAGTCATGTCTCTGTGGAGAAACACACTGAATATTTCATGCCAAATTAGTTGGGGGCTTGCTCAAAACAAAGCCCAAAATAAATGCACACAAACACTAGAGGAAAAGGGTATTTTAAACGGACAGTTTCGAAATGTACGTCAAGAATACAAACGGTAGATAGCAAGAGACGTTTATATTAATTTAACTCAATTTAAATACCAAATCGGATTTCAAAATACACCAGCCAGGATTACGTCACTGCGCATGCGCGGGCGACAGGTTCAAGCGTAAACAAAACTCCATTTGCTAAACTGCAAAGGACTGGTCACATCTCTCCTTCTGCCTTCTCGGTGCTTGATTCGGTTGCGTGTCCTTGATCGCGGTTCTTATTACTAACGATCTGCTCGCGTTTCCAATTCAAAAGCGAAATCGATCCATAATATTTCCAACTGATATCCGCGTTAGCATGTGAGCTAAAAAAAAAAAAAAAAGAAGTCGAGACACAAAATGACATACCTGACACTTTCATAGCCTGCTGTCTTCCGGGCAGAGCTTCTTCTGGAGATGGCATTTGCACTTTGGAAGACATTTCTCCCATTCTATTTTGAACAAAATGACGCCAAATCAAACGCACGGAACTCCGCCCGACCATGAACTCAACCCCGCTGAACGCGCCCGTGCAAAGGAGAAAAGGTTACATCAGCGCGCGCCACTGCTTTATTATATCATCTGTATTTAAACCCACATACCGCTAAATCTGCTTTTTGAGAGAACAATAGCTAGTTATAAATATCTCAGAATATATTTAAAAACAACACCAACAAAGGTTTTATTCAAATAAAATAATTTATGCATGTTCATTAATAACATGTTCATTTGCAATGCGAGTTTATTCGGAACCGATTTGAACGTGTGAATTAACGTTAGCACATTGCAGACCACCGAATCCTCGAAGATATTTGCTGACTGCGGGCATTAAGATAAAGTGTCTTTATCCATTTCTCGTCAGCATAAGAATGGATTGGACAAGCTTTGCCATCTGGAGTTCGCGGCGTGTCGAATGAGTTTGTCTGAGACACGCGTGGGGCAGACGGGTGCAACACCAGAGGATAAGGAGACCTTTGCTGACCTCAAAACTCGACCATGAGCAGAGAGACCCAATTCACAATACGAACCATTAGATTAGATAGATAGGTACGATAGATTAGATAGATAGGTACGATAGATTAGATAGATAGATAGATAGATAGATAGATAGATAGATAGATAGATAGATAGATAGATAGATAGATAGATAGATAGATAGATAGATAGATAGATAGATCGAGATAAGGGCAGACAGATACAGTAGATAGATAGATAGATAGATAGACAGACAGACAGACACAGACAGACAGACAGACAAAGAATTTCCCTCTGGGATTAATAAAGTATATACCTACCTACCTACCTGACTGACAGACAGACAGATATAGACTGATAGATAGAATATGTGAATGGGTAGGTGGATAGAGATGAAAGACTGGATAGTTAGACACCGGTATAAAGCTAGAAAACTGACGGAGATTATGGATGGATGGATGGATAGATAGAAAAAAATGTATAAATAGAAAAGATGTGGATGGGCGAATATATGAATGAAAGACTGGATAGTCAGACAGACAGATAGATAAATGGACAGAAAAAAACTAGATGAAAAGATGGATGGAAAGATAGATTGCTATATAATGAAATATATATATTGCTATATAAACATGTAGGCAGACAGATGGAAAATAGTAACCATGGCAACAATAGATAAAAGACTTTAGACAGAAACCAGTAAAAGGCTGGACAAAGAGTCCATACCGGACAGTCACACTAATGACGTTGTGTCGTTAAACAGAATCACTTTGTACAAATATTAAAATCATTTCAAATAGCAGAGTCGAGTTTGTAGCAAAATGTAAACCCCCCTGATAATTCGAACTTTTTGCAAGGCAAACCCAGTGCCAGATTGTACAATAATGCCCCGAATCAGTAAATGATTGAAAAAGAAATCCGTCAATGAGCGTCGGAAATGTTTCTGTGTAGGCAAAAACACCGAGGTAAGATTAAAGATAAATCAATTCGACAATAAATCAATGTGGTGTGAGCGCGTGCGTGGGGGAAGGGACCCGACGCACAGATGACAGGCCATATGGACTCGGCCTTCGTTTTTTGGACAATTTGATGAACCACTACGTTGTGGGAGTTTGCTGGTGCGTTAACACAATTCCACTTCGCATCAAACTGTTTATGCCGGAGCGAGATCGAACCGGGCGCCAATTGCGTGTAAGTGCGCGCGCGTGATGGTGTTCGTGCACATTGCCACATACAATCATTTGTACTAAATACTGTACGTCAGCTGGCTGGCTTTTTAGCACAGTATGCGTCAATTAATTAGCGCTTCTTGGACTCCTTGCATCTTGCGCGTTGTGCAGAAACTGGTCCTGACAAAAAAAATCTGAGTTTTGTTTAGAAATCAAGACCGCGCGATAAAACCGCATGCTCGCAGCATAAAAACTGCAGAAACTGTTCTCCAAACGGCTAATGCTCAGTAACCCGACAGATGCCACCTCTTTCCACCAGAGTATAATCCTCTGTGAAGGGAAGGGAACACAGGAGCAGGACGGAGAGCTTCAGTGTGTGTGTGTGTGTGTGTGTGTGTGTGTGTGTGTGTGTGTGTGTGTGTGTGTGTGTGTGTGTGTGTGATAAACTGGGCTGCTCTCCTCCTCTCTGTCAGATCGCGCTCTGCATCACACCATTCCACATGATGACCGACTCCGCGTACCAGCACCGAAACCTTCATCCGTGGCTTTCATTCTCCTGCCATCGGTTTGCGTCCTCGCCGCATTATCGAGAAGAAACACGCGTGTGCGGTAACGTCGGAAATCGGAAACGGACTCGTTGCCGCATCCGAGAGCATCAAGGTGCGCAAGAGCGCGCGGAACATTTGATGGGTTGGAAGGACGGACTGCCTTGTGGACGTTTCCCCAAAATGGATGTATGGACAATTTCGAGGGATAAAACTCGTTAGCTATAGGTCCGGCTACGCACGCAGTATTTGCGTAAGTTAAAAAATGTGCATTTTTAAAAAATAATTTATAAATACGTATCAACTAGGCATGTTTCGTATTTTTCTTAGCACAGTGTAAATGTACTGACGTTAAAGAGGATGATGGCTTTATTAATAAGGGTCTTTGATTTTCAGACTGAATGGACCTTCTCTGAAAGCATCGCCTAATTAAAACCCAATTTGCGGGGACATTTTTTTTCCTATGTATAGTTGCTAGATTGGCTTTGACGAATGGTCTTATGCACTTCTTTCCCCCCAATATTTAGTTTACCACCTCCTATGCAGGTGCTTCCAGCGGCCCCCACCTCCAAACCTCCACCCCGCCCGACCCCCTGCATGAAGCGGCGGTGTCTCCGGGTTAGTCTTTTAGTTTACCCCCCCTTGTTCTTACCTCTGCTGCATTTTGCATAAGCTATCTAGGTCATTAGCATTTTAGCGTATGCAAGACTTGACAAAGCTGGTGAGGAGCCAGATGGGCCCTCTACTATTTTTTTATATCTCATGGGAATTGAGCAAGGGACCAACTGCAGCAAGCCACCGAGCGCGTTCTTTTTATTGCCATCACTGCGGCCTTACGCTGCACCAACGCAGGATGGAGGGATGCGTATCGTCTTGAGAAGAAAATCGAACTCGTGTCGTTTACAAAAGTAATTGTAGAAACGAAAAAAATAAATAACAAGTCAGCGGAGACGCTTTTTAAACTGAATATTCCAGCCAGTTTGCGACCGTTATTCGGATGCTGTAAGACCGCACGCGCTGCTCTGTGTGATGTCGGATGCTGATGCTACAACGGTCGGAGCAGGACGCAGACATTTTGGTGCAGCATCCGTGCAGGATCAGTTTTGGGGGCGATTCCACCAATATTGTGGCTGAAAACAGGCCTACTTTTCTTCGTGTTCACAGCGGACCTTGATTTAAATGTCCATACAATTAAGGCACGCGGTGAATGCCAAGAGAAATGGCAAATATCATCGATGGCGTACCAAACGGACATATTATAGATAGCGAATTTGGATTTGTTTTAAGAAAACCATTTGTATTCGTAAGGGTTTTTGTTTTCTTCAAAAGAATTTTCGTTTCTGTGTAAACTAACGGAAACATCCCGAAGCGTATACTAATAACGGTCGTGGTCGTTTTGCAGGAAAACAAACAACAAAAGAAAAAGAAAGAAAAAAACAACGCTCAGGAATTCGTTTTGCGAGAATTATCTCTTTTAAAAAAGATTGCGTTATAGCCTTCTGTTTTTAAAGTTTTTTTTGTTTACTCGTCATTGCTGATGTTCTGTAAATTGTGAAAAATGTAAGTATATGGTCGAATTTACAGGTCTGTATCAATATTTTTAAACGAGAAAATGAAAATAAACAGCATGACAATCAAGTTAAATCGAAGAAATTCCCCAATTTTCTTATAATAAAGCACAGTAAGGTCTACGTGTCCGAAGTAACACCATTATCACGTAGGGGAGAAATGTTGGGCACGTGTACGTTTTCTACTGTATTTATATGTTACTCATTTTAGATCGTCAATAAAACCGTATATGGAATGTGTACAATTAACGTTTCTTTATTATTCTTGGTTGGGTGCTTTTTATTTCATCTGCGTGGGCCCGAGATTGAATATAGCCAATGCAAAGAGTCACAGCTTAAACCAAAGACCAGTTTATAAAGGTGGTCTATCATGTACTGCAAAAATGAACATATATCTCTCATATCTCATACAAAAAAGCCCACAAAAAGGCACATACGTGCATTATACGTGCACATTTCCATCTCAGTAATGCATTACACCCGTTTTGCACGCTTTTTTTCCTGCCCGTGATAAAGCAAAAACATTTTCAAGGTCATTTCGCTCAGACGGCCTTCAGGATGTAGGCAAATAATTAAGCGTTTAATGAAAAATAAAAGAGTCTGAAACGAGATATAGTTGCTTTGCAATATCAAAACGTGAAACACAGCGTGTCGATACGTTTGAGTAAGTGCAATTCCACCTCAATATACATTTTTTGCAGCAACACGAGACAAGCGCGTATAGGCCGGTTTAGTGCGCATTTCGTCGAAGATTTTCAGATTATCAAAATCAAACGTAAAATATAAAGATCTCAGACAACAGAATTCTGGATACTGGAGATACTGGAAAACATGTACATTATACATATATAAGACAAATTGCAATAATGAGGAGATGTAAAGGTGGAAGTAAGACGCCTTAGAAAATTGTGCGAACATGCAAACTGCGAAAATGTCTGCACATTTCAGAATAATTGTTTTATCAAATGGAATCGCTATTGCGGGAATTGTTCGCCGAACATCCACCGCGGCCTTTCCTCTGAAGTTCTACATCCTTCAAAGGACATTTAAGGACAGATAATGTCAGATCAGCCTCATTAGGCAGAGGTGTGTAGCCTATATTAACATATTTCATCAGAAGAATATTTAGGTCGCAGATTAAATTCAGATGCCCTTGTGTTTTCGACAAGACATCTGGTATTTCTTTTTAATAAATGTTGATTGTTATAGGATTTGGCAACTAGTAAAACATTTATACGAGATAAACGAAAAACATACAAATCGCTGTTTTGTCATTGTCAAATGACATTTAAAATGAAAAACTATTTGTAATTTCCACTGATCTGATATGGGCTTCTTTTTTTTCCCAACACGAATATTTTACTAAATTTTAACAGTATGTACATTTTAGAAGTCAATCTCCTCGATTATGCCGTGGATTTTACGGCGTAAATTACATTAAGAAATCCAGATCGAATTTCCGAACCAATTAATTAAAATTAAAAGCCAGGCTAGTGTGATATATTGTGAATAAGTATGTTTTGACAAACAATGACATCGTCATAACAGTCATAACGGAAATTGTAATTTCTTCAGTGAACAAACAACCAAAGGCAGCTATACTTTTTCAATATGAATGTAATTTATGCAGATATAAATAATGCCAATTTCAATATCTTTAAAACACAGATTATGAATCATGTACGTTATTAAAAATAAAAAAAATTCTAATAATGATAACCTTCTAGTATAATTCGTCATTATGATCGATTTGTGATGAAAATAAGAACACTGGACAAAATCACTGGATTATATAAGAGCTGAACATGGGACCAGACCAGGTGAGTGTCCTCTCCTAACTCAACAGGACGACCTCAAGGTGGCGTTGTTTGACAGATATTAATTAAGAATATTGAAACTCGAATTTTCAGATGGGCCTTGATCATCTACCATTTATTGACAAGATAAATTACTCCCAACTTCTTGTAAAAAAATGTACATTCACTTTAATAAGCCATATAAATAAATAAGAACGTGTTACGTACAAAATTATTATGCTTTGCTGAATATGAATTTGAGACATGTTCCATTGTAAAACAAACACTGAGATTTTAAAATAGTTGTGTTTTTATTTAATGCCTACAAATATTAGCTGCACCAATCCAGGGTGTGTTGTGCTTTCAGTCACAGAGACACAGATATTGGCTCCATCTCCCCATGACCCAGAAACAAACGAAGCGGTTTAAAAAATGAATAAATGAAGGAGATTTATGCACCTTCCTCTTTCTTAGTGAAAGGAAAATCCAGCAGTTGGGAGACCTCCACACCACTGTGTGATAAACTTCAGCACGTCTTGACATTCCGGACTGTGAGTTGTCTAACCAGAGGAAACAATAAAGTAAAATAAAAAAAACATCAGAGGGGATTGTCGGAAAATACAAAAAAAAAAACCAACACCAGCACTGTAATGAAATCTTAGTGTTTGTGTGTGTGTGTGTGTGTGTGTGTGTGTGCGCTCAAAGCACTAAAATGTACTCTAATAGACGTACCCTGTAATCCCTCAATTTTCTCTATTGTATTAACACAATATGATAGTGAAAATGTTAGTGTTAATAAACTAGACTTTAAACCTGTGTGTGTGATTTTAATATCTAAAGCAGAGGAACAAAATGACTAAACTCTACCTTTGTAGCCATCAAGAATTTATTCCAGTCATCTTTATTGGCAGCCATCCCTGACCTTTGGAATTCGATTTTACTGTGCAGGACAGGATAACCTGGAAAAAAAACCATTGTATTCAATCCAGATTATTTGTCCAATTTAATGAATCCAAATCAATAATCCAGATTATTCGCCTCACCTGTGATGACACAAGGTAAGTAGCGGAGTCCAGTGCCGACAGCGACTAGTGATGCCTCGTACGTGTCTCTCTCATCCTTGGGCAACACCTGCTCCACATGCTGATCCATGGACACCATCAGAACCCATTCCCTAATCTCCTCGCGATTCTCCACCTGCATCCGGTGAGAAACGTTTAGGCGTGGATTGATGTAGGAGAGAAGCCTGTGTGTGGAAAGCTCACGGAGACATGCTGCTTGGAAGGCACGGGAACCGCAAACGGAATATCCGTATACTGAAAATCCGTGTTATCTATGGAATCCAACGTTCCTTCATCGATGCCCTTGAAAAACACAACACAAACGCTTTTCAACTTATGCTACCGTTTAAAAGTTTGGGGTCACTTTGAAATGTCCTTATTTTTTAAAGAGAATCACTGTTTTTGTCGATGAAAATAACTTTATAATATTCAGAAATACACTCAAATACATTGTTAATGTGGTAAATAACTATTCTAGCTGTAAACGTCTGGTTTTTGGTGCAATATCTACATAAGTGTATAGAGGAACATTTCCAGCAACTGACACTCCAGTGTTTTATTGGTACAATGTGTTTGCTAATTGTGTCAGAAGGATGATGGATGATTGTAAAAGCCTTGTTTGATCATGTTAGCACTGCTGGAAACTGTTTAGCTGGTTAAAGAAGCTATAAAACTGACCTTCTTTTGAGCAGGTTAAAAATATGGAGCATCACATTTGTGGCTCAAACGCTCAAAATGGCCAGAAATGGAGAACGTTCATGTGAAACTCGACAGTCTATTCTTGTTCTTAGAAAATAAAGTGTGACTTTTCATGAAACACACAAAATTGTCCAGGTGACCCCAAACTTTTGAACACTAGTGTAGATGTTTAACGGGAAACCGGCAAATTGTGGTCCGGACAGGTCAAGTGCTAGTTTAAATGAGTTTCCCGACAGCAAACGCAACACGGTTTGAAAGACGCGCTGCTTACTCACATCGGCCAAATCCAGGAAGCGGTTGAGGAAGATAAAAGCCATGTTCTCTGATCCAACAGCCTGCATGAGATTTATTCATTAGAGACGAGCAGTTTGGAAACTCTGGAACTAAAATCACAACAAGCCTCCGGAGAGGAACGCAATGTGCTGAGAAAGTCAATTCCAGAAGGCCTGTGAGTCAAACTCTTCACGCCAGAGGAAAAAAAAAGCCAACCAATTTCTCTGGACTATCGACTGCCCTGCCGTTGGGTTTCACGTGAGCGGCTGAAGTGGTTCACCTTGGCAGCCTGGCCGGCCTCGTAAAAGGCTTTGTCAGCAGGAATGAGCTCGGTGTGTCTCAAGAGAGAAGCGGACAACTTGGCGGCCACGGAACTCTGTTGACAAGTAAAGAACACAAGCACAGAAAGCTCAAAAGCTGAAAGTTACTGTAATTCTAGGACTACAAGATGCACTGGATCATAATGCGCACAAATATTACTTGCACGTCCATTTCCCAATTTCCCAGGATTTTTCAGATTTGTATGATTTTAAGTGCGCTTATAGTCCTAAAAATATGGTAATTCTAAAGCAAACAACAGTTCTGAGTTAACACTTCCTTAGCACTTATACAAAGTCTGACTTTAAATGTTGCCATTACACTTTGCTATTTGTATATCTGCTTTTCATGTTTGTTGCGAGTCATGAATTAATAATTACATTCTTGGGCTCTAAAAAATGACATTTTTAGAATTTTAAATGACATCAGATTTTCATGTGTTACATTTTTGATGCAATGTGTTTTTCCGAGTTGCTGAAAAATAAAAATTTAAGGCAGAACATTTGTCCATAAGGGACTGTTGTACTAAAGTAGGACAAATTTTTCTTTCTCATTGTGGAGAACTTGAGGAGAAGGGAAAAGTGAAGGGGAATTCTCTGTTAAATCTGAATATTGACCTACCAGAATTTGAAACAATAATTTCAGCTAGTAGGCTTTGTTAGCAAAACGTACAATTTATTAGAAAAAAGGCCACAGCAAAACGTGACTTTCTGGTATAATATCTGAATATTAATCTATTTGAATGGATGAAACATATTCTTTTGGCAGACTCAGCAAAAAGTATGATTTAATGGCACAAAATTAGATTTTTTTCGTTCAAAAATGAGGACATTGACTAGAATAGCTTAAATTATTTCAGTTAGCACTTGTACTACTTGTTAAATTCTTTTGTTAGCTACTGTAAGGTAAACGTAAGATTTCTTTGCTGGCAGAAAAGCCAGAACAAAATGTGATTTTCTGGTATAATATCTGAATATTAACCTACTCAAATGATGAAACATGTTCTTTTAGCAGACTCAGCAAAAAGTATGATTTAACGGCACAAAAGCTTGCGAATAATGTGATTTTCCAATTTAAAAATCAGAACATTAACCTACTAGACTTGCTAAAATGGGTCCTGTTAGTGGACTTTGTAAGCAAAAAGTAAGATTTATTGGCGGAAAAGCCAGAGCAAAATGTGATGTTCTGTTTAAATATCAGGATATTAACCTACTCGAATGGTTGAAATATCTTCAGTTAGCAGACTCAGCAAAAAGTATGACCTAATGGCACAGAAGCCAGAGCAAAATATGATTTTTTTGTCTTAGAAATCCGAATATTAACCTACTAGACTTGCTAAAATGGGTTCTTTTTGTATTAAACACACATCAGCTGTAAAGTGCACACACACCAGCTGGTCAATGCCTCTGGCTGCAGAGCGGGTGGCATAATAGTGAGCAACCAGCAGCATCTGCTCAAACTCCTCATGGGAAACGGAACCAGCCTCGGCGGACTTGCTCAGGTTTTCACACTGCACGGAAACAAAACGCACATTGTAGATTCCCTGACTAAACGTCCTTGCTAGTGTAAGCAACAATTGTGCTCACCAGCAGTAGAAGTGCATCCCGTAAATCAGCCCACGTTCGATAAGCTTCGGCGCAATCCTTGTCCCTCAGGCTCACTAGCTCCAGAAACATCCGCTTGTAAATGTTGAAATTCTGCAGGAAGCACAGATCCACATGTCGGAAAGCTGATGCGGTTATTCAAAAGCTGTTGAAATGAAGATGTTTTTTCCTAAATGCCGATGACTGTGGTACCTGTGAATATGCTGGAACTCCGTGCTGGGTGTACAGGTTTAGCACTTTCTCCACCTTTTCATCTTTGATTAGGTGAGTGGCATATAAAGCGATGTACTTGTGTAGGACTTTAAAGTTCTGTTGGGAAAGTAGGATTAAAATACTGTCTACATCTGCATGCCGAGTGTGAAACATACTTGTTTAGAGGCCGTGTCAATGCACTTCTCCCACTGCCCTCTCTCAGCATACATGTCCAGCGCCGCCATGACATCTACTCCGACCAGCTGAGGTGAAGTAAAAGATGATAAGCTCTACTTTTAAACAAAATTTATGCAAGAACCTACATTTCCAAACATTTTTCATATTCTTAATACTAATTTACATGCACGTATGCACGCGCCTGTGTGTACATTATTGTGTACATCATATTTTATAAAAAAAATAACAACTCATATATGATTAATTAAGGATGTTATATTAGACTATTAGATTATTATTAGATAAGAATGTTAGATTATTTTTTAACCCTTAAAACATTTTTTTACTCTTTTGATGGCAATAAGCATTAGTTTTAACACCTGTGGAAAAACAGCACAATTAAAAATAAAGATCACACTTGTATGTTGTGTGTAACGACAATTTTTGTAAAAAATATTTGTAAAAAAAAAAAATTCCTTTTAGCACAAAGCTACTTAATATCTTCATGAACAATGAGATGTTTTATTACTTGTATCGATTTTTTTAAGTATGTTTAAATAATCATTTTATCATTTTTAAATGTAATTGTTTTTATTAAGTATCGTCAGCGTTAAGTATCGTTGTATCATTTTTTTTATTAAGGGTTAAGTGTTGCCAGATATCTGTGGCATCTCGCTTCAGTCGTTACCAACATGACATCGTCTCATACGCAGTGAAGTACAGGATACATTACATCCTGACTGCCGATTCTTTAAAGCACATAATTGTACCTTTAACTAGCTTCCATAACATTCTTGCTTTCATTGGAATGAAATTCCCTGACCTGCCTCATACAGTTACGGTGATTTTAACTAAACTGGCAGTGAAGCACTATAGTAAGAGGCAAGCGCTCACGTCAATTTGGTGACTCATGTCTGTTATTCGAAACTGAATCAAGGCAATCATCTCTATTTTTCGCTGCTCACAACAAGTGAAAACAATGAAGCGCAGGAGCTGCAGTCTGTGGCACAGTGCTGTGCTCATTTAATGTATTCTTTAACCTCAACTGTCACTGCAGGGTAATGGATTTATTCAAACTTTCTGACAGCTAGTAGTTCCTAGCACTTATCACGAAAGCCCTGACTTATCATGTAACACAGCTCTTGTGGCTGCTGTAAAGTGTCTGCTTTTCTCACTCCCTCTCTCACTCTCTTTCCCAAGTACAACACCTACAATTATCTGTAAAAATCCGCCATTGCAATTTCCTGGCAAAAGAGCGATGGTGCCGCGTTTACCGACAGGCCCTGAGGCCTTCCACCATGTGGTGATGATCAAGGAAATACAGTACACATTTTACAGGTTTAACTCACTGAATCAACTTTTCCTTGATTTTTCAGGTGTTCCTTGTAGCGTCTGTCCACGTATTCTTCAAGCCTAAGAAAAAAAAATGCTAAATTACATCACAAAACATGAAACATTCTGAGTTACAGGATAGCAAAATAACAAAGGAATAACAAAGAGCTAAATGGAAACTGCTGACCTAAAAGAAAACTCAAGCGCTATAAAAAAGCTAATGAACTACAACAAAGCAACTGAACTACAGGAAAGCCAATGAACTACAAGAAAACTACAGTGGCACAGGAACGCCAATGAACTACAGGAAAACTAGACACAGGAAAGCAACTGAACTACAAAAAAGCCAATGAATCACAAGAAAACTAGAGACACAGGAAAGCAACTGAACTACAAAAAAGCCAATGAATTACAAGAAAACTAGAGACACAGAAAAGCAACTGAACTACAAAAAAGCCAATGAATCACAAGAAAACTAGAGACACAGAAAAGCAACTGAACTACAAAAAAGCCAATGAATCACAAGAAAACTACAGACACAGGAAAGCAATTGAACTGAAGAAAAGCCACTGAACTACAAGAAAACTGCAGACACAAGAAGCAACTGAGCTACAGGAAAGCTAATGAACTACAACATCACAACTGAACTACAGAAAAGAAATGAATTGCAAGAAAACCACAGAGACACAGGTAATCAACTGAACTACAGGAAAACTAATTAACTTCAACAGCGCAACTGAACTACACGAAAACAAATAAACTACAAGAAAACTACAGAGACACACAAGATGACTGAACTATGTCAGTCATCAGGTATTTATATACTTGACTGAACTACAGAAAAAGTAATGCACTTCAGGAAAGCTGTTGAAATAAAAGGAATGCTACTGAAATACAGAAGATCCACCAAGCTAATGGACAAGAGTTACAAGAAAACTACTGAGCTACAGGAAAGCCACTAAACTACAAGAAATCTAATTAACTACTAAGTAGGAAAATTGGCTGAACTACACGAGAGCTATTGAGCGACAGAAAATCCAGTGAGCTAAGGGAAAACTGGAATACTGTTGAAATCTTCTGAGCTACAAGAAAACAAAATGCTAATTTCAACACAGCGAAAATGTTGTATCATTTAGTACTACTATTTTTAAACAGATTTTATCCGACAGACTAAAGCAGAATACAGTCTTGAACTCCTAAACTTGTTTTCCACCAGCAAATAAAAACATAATCTATGATATATAGTGAAGGCCATCCGCACCTCCAATGCTGTGCTCTGGCCTTGTGCTTTTCTTGCACTCAGTCTCACCGAGTGATTTTTCTGACAGTGAGAGAGTGTGATTTCTCTGCCTGCCTTTCACATGGCTTCCTGTAGCGTTGTTAGGGGCGACCAGTCTGCTAAGGGCTCACCTTGGATCCAGCTCCTTGGCCACTCTTTTGGCTTTGTTCCATTCTTCTCCCTCAATGAATGAATCTATAGCATTCTTAATGAGGTCCAGGTTGAGGTAGAGCTCAGCCGCCTGAAAAATAAAACATTTGGTACCTCAATAGGTCTGTTGGTCGAAGGACTCCTCAGAATAGGAGTCTTTTTGTGCGGTCACATTTCTTTTGTGTTACACTAAACATACACTCACACAGGCACACAAGGAGCCTGAAAGCGCCATTTCATTTCGGCGTGGTGCTCTTAAAACACAATAGAAAACTGGAGGGGAAAAAAGGTGTGTTTTTTTCCTACGTCTGTGCATAATTCTATTTGATAAGAACTGTAAACAACACATTCCAGTGTGAAATCGACAGAAAGACATAAATGTGATTTTCCAAATGAATTAAACATACCTGGTTGTACAGTTTGAGCTGAACCAGACGTGGCCCGACAAGCTGAATGACATCCACTGCCTTGTCATGGGCTAAAAATTTAATCGCCAACTCTGCTGCCTAAGAAATGAAGAAGATGTTGGACAACAAGAACTCAAATTGTCCTAGAAATATTAATTTAGAAGCCAATTTGCCTTAATTAAAAAAAATACAAAACTTTTCTTGACTTGCTAACTACGTTACATTTTAAGTACTGCTCATAGGTATCAATCAAGGAATATATCATTTTCTATAAATATATATACAGTAATTCTATATAAATATAAATGGAGTATTTATATACTTATGATAATATCTACATGTAAAACAACATTATATATAAGAGAAATATATTAAGGAAAACATTAATAGTATAATTGCTGTAAAAATAATGTGGTTTGCACTAAGTATTTGTTTCAGATTGTTTTGAGAGTCAATCATGTTTGCATAATTGCAAATTTCAATAAATCAATAACTTTTTGAAGTACAGCAATTGTATGCATCTTATTTTATAGTATAGTTATTGTTTTAAAGCAAATGTAAAATATTAAATATATTATTTCTTTACACACAAGAATGCATGTCAGACAATTTCATCCACAGCCGCTTGCACTGCATTATAGTCATAACTTTGTGTTCACTGATTCACTCCTCTTTCTGCCTAGATGAAATAAAGTTACATTTCAAAAGTAATTAAACAAAGTTTATATTGATACATGATAAGAGAAAGCTGTGCGTGCGTGTGTGTGTGTGTGTGTGTGTTTGTGTGTGTGAAAGAGAGAGAGGCTGAGACAAATTACGAGAAGAAAAAAGATATAAATGACAAGATAGTTATAACATTCATACAGAAGATACGCATTTGTACCTTCATCCAGCACTTCACCATTAGGTTTACATTAGACGAGTCCTTCACTTTAAGATAGCAGTCCACAGCTCTAGAAAACTCTCCGGCTTGTTCCCACTCCTGAGCCTGTTTCACCATGCCCTCCACACCCCTGACAACACACAACAGTGCCTTCACTTACAGCTTGCAGGTTTATTCCTAATGCACATTTACTACACAAAGTGCATTGCCAATATTGAACAAAGTCAATTTGAAAAAAAGGAGCAAAAAATAATTAAAATATACTGTGTACTGTATATAAAATGGTTGCGGTAAAGTGACAACATTTATAGAAAGTGATGAAATAGACAACAAAATATGTCATAATACAACGTGAGTTCAGAATGTGGATACTAAAGGGTTTATTCTGAAAGATTATTTCAATGTTGTGTGGGAAAAGAAAAAAATAGCCGTTATTTATTAATAATAATATTAATAACTCGGCTTATGACTAAAAAAAGTAATTGAGTAATTTACAGGTTCTTTAGGTTCTGTTCAGAATCCTGACCACAAAAGAAATACGCCAATGGAATATTTAAAATACACACATGTCTCTATAATAAAGTACTCATCATTTTCATTTACAGTAGGGAAAAGAATGGAAATGCAAAAAAAAAAAAAAAGAAAGTTTTTGAAACCGTTTTCAGTAAAAATAGGTTAATGAAACAAAAAGTGTGTATTAGTTTAGAGTGGGCCTTGAACTGACTATGCAAAATCTTTCAGCTTTTCTTCCCAAGGAAGACAGAGAAGAAGTCTTTGATGTTTTCCCACAAGTCATTAAAAATAGGAAAATTATCAGTGGAGACGGATTTGCTGCGCGTCTTTGCGTTAATGAGCTGCTCGTTATGGATTTAATTTAGGATAGAAAAACTGGCGTGTTCTAATAAAGAAGGCAAGCCAAGCAACGAAAAGAGGATCTGAATGTAGTTCACAGCTTTTCTAAGCCCTAGTTTCCAAAGAACAATCCGGTTGTTCTTTCCCGTCTTCAGCAAGACGGGATTTTCAGAGACTGAGAAGTGAAGCAAAGAGGGAAATGTAAACGATGAAAGAGTTCAGACGTAGAAGAGATTTCTTTTACCAGTTACCCTCGCTCTCATATTCATTTTGAAGGATGCTTAGTTGGCTGGGCAAATATTCTTTGCTGATGCGCATTGCATCGGCCCACATTCCAACTTCCTGCAAAAAAAAAAAAAAAAAGCACATTAGACCTGAACATTTTGATTACATTTGCAATAAAAACTAGAAATCTCAGATTTTTATATATCGTGATAAATACTCATCTTCATATTCATATAACATCTTATTCTAAAATCTTCTGTTTCGCATAAAATTATCCTTGGTGTAGGGACTTATACATGACTGACTAAGTTCAAGTTTAAGTTTATTTATATAGCGCTTTTCTTAGTCTTGGACCAACGCAAAGCCGCTATGTGGAATTATGAAAAAAAGAAAAATTCAAATCCATTGTTCAACCAACTAAACTTGGTTACCGTATTTACACAAGTATAACAACCCATAACAACCCATACTTGCTATGTCCATATATGGAGATATTCTCGTTTGAACAGTTGCAGACAGACAGTGTTCAGACAGACAGAAAACAGAGTTCCCTATGTTATTGTAGTTAATTTCATTTATTATTGAAATAAATTAATTTATTTTTTTATTTCTGCTAAGTGTCGCTGCGTGGCTTAATAACACTGATTCCTTATTTGCGTTATCCGAGTACATTTGTTATTTATGTTTTACATTTGCTTGCATGTGAGGTACTGTAGCTTAGCCACTGCTAAGTGTTGATGCACGGCTAATGTTTCTGTATTTCCGTTATTGCATTAAAAATCATTTAAATACATTTAAATTGATATATTACAAATTATAAAAATGACATTTAAATCATATTTGCATGTCTGACTCCGGAACCATTATTTAAAAAAAAAAAAAAAAAAGGTGCGTATAGACAACGTTTTATCGTTTATGTGTGATTGCTCCTGGCTCAAAATATAAAAAAAAAAAAAAAAAACAGGCGCTTATAAGCACCCTCCAAGTTTCAGCCTCTAAAATTGGAAAAAAGGGGTGCTTATATTCACGTAAATACGGTATTTCACAACCTAATTAGCAGAACCTAATGTAACGCAGTAAAACGTAACATAAATAATTAAAATAAAACTAAATTGTATTTGTGTAATGATCTTACCTTGTAATACTTAATAGCAAGCTCGGGTCTCTGAGCTCTAAGCAGGAAGGCCTCGGCTTTTTGGAAGTCTTTCTGGTCAAAGGAAAACTTGGCCTGGCTGACTAGAATGTCCGCAACACTCTCGGGATCGTGCGCCTCTGCTACTCGCTGAGCATTACTCCAGTCCTTGTTATGAACATGCCTGCAACAAACACAACCCAGGAAGTAATAAACCTTTGTTACTCCAACAGTCAAACCTTGACATCTGTGCAGATTAGTGGAACCTACCAGTCCATGATTCGAACCTACTGACCAAAATTCTCAAACTATTAGCCCAATTCAACGTGATGGTCGTAACAACTTGAAATGTACAGTACTTATAAGACAGTAGAAGTAGAATAAGACAATTATTTCACAAACATTAAAGCTAAAAAGGCAGAAAATTAAAATCTAAACATTTCCGCACTGAATTCTACTATGAAAACTACGGTACTTATATCCTGCATGGCTTTATTATACAAGTGGAATATTATTGTTTTATGATTTCTTTATTATTATTATTATTATTATAATTATTATTATTATTATGTAATATATTTTTTTGTAATTACGACACAAAAGTTTGAAACTTCTCAATTGAAAATAGATTTTCTGCCGTTTTATTTCATCTGGCTTTTCGGGATTCCAAAGACGCTTTTGAGAAGAGGCTTTCCGCAGCCAATCTTTAATTCTTCTACCACTTTATCAGCAGACTGCAAGCAAAACCAGCGCCGCATGAGGTCTACGAATCAAACGCTCCCGATCCGAGCACCACCTGCTTCCAGATACACACTGAGCCATCTTTATCTGACTGTGCAGGAAATCTATAAGCAATTTATAGATACAGAAAGTTCTCGTGTAAGGACAGAATATTATATAAGCTCGCTCACATTTGCACAGCCTCCTTGGGTTTCCCGGCTTTGATGAATTCGGTCTCAGCCTCACTGAATTTGCCCTGAAAGGTACCACAATACAATTATTCTGTGAGCCATATGAACATTAATGAGAATAATGAACCCGTTAAGGGTCTGAAGATTTAAAAAAAAAAAAAATGAAATCTCTGTGGGAATGTTCTAAAACAGGTGTAGACTGACGTGAATTCTTTAGAGACGACGTTCTAAAAATGTTTGAATTGTCTGGGTACTCGGAATTTAAAAGTCAAAGTGAAACATTTACATATTCACACACTTGCCCCAGTGGCTGGTCCAAAATGTCCAACTTTAACAAAGAGTCTTTACCACTGAATTTATTCACTTTAATAATTTATAAAGCATTAAACATTTATTCCTGGTGGGTACACTCTCAGCGGTACCAGGCTATTTTTATTGCGAAGACCAAACATTAATTTTCCACCCACCCACCCATCCATCCATCCATCCATCCTTTTCTCACCCGTTTCTCATTGCCTGAAAACCAATAAATATTTTGAAAATATTGTTGTGGTTATTTATCTTATATTGTATGTATTTATATTTTAATATTGTATGTATTTTGTTGCATTATTAGCATAAATTTTTCCTTTGTATTATTATTAAATATATCGTATTATCTATATTCTACTTATTCAGCATGTATTTTATTCAGTTGTTCATTCCCTCTTTTTGCACCAAATTGAGTAGTAATTTCATTGTAAACCTGTGATACAATGACAACAAAGGCATTCGATTGTATTCTTTTCTCCGACATAAGTAAAAATTCAACTTAAGAGGAATTTCGCATCTCTAAATCTCCTGATGCATGATTATGAGTGGGAACCAGAGCACTTTGCAAATAGCCGTTACACACACACACACACACCCACACAAAATACCTGGTCCTCTAGTGAAATGGCATGTTTGAGATGAATATCAGGAATCTTCTGTTTCAAAGACAAGCGGGCCAACTCAAAAGCAAAATCGAAAGAACTGAAAAAGAAACAAAACAGATATTTTGGTCAAAAGAACCAATTATTGGTTCAAAAGACTACAATTATTCATAGCTAAACTGTCGTTTCCAATCCTGATGAGAAGAAGAAAAAACAAAATGGCCAACCAGTTATCAGCTGCTAAGTCAATGGCAGTTTCCAGCAAGCCGAACTTATTAAGCAGCTTAACGGCAGCTTCTCCACCAAGACTTTTGGCCCAGAGATACGCCACTTGCTTCTGAGCATTGGCTCCTCCGTGACTCTTGGCAATCTGTTTTAAACACATTTCAGGAATTACCGGCCATCTATGAAACATGAAGGTCGTTTGAAGGTCACACACACCCGAAACGCATCCTCCCACATGTCGTTGATTCTGTACATATTTACGGCGGCTTTCCAGTCTTGACCTTCTAAGTAGTTATATTCTGCCTCCGGAAACCGGGATTCAGCCTCTAATTCCTGTGATAAAGGGAACATGTGGCGATATGAGATATTCATAGGACTGGTTTTGTTAAATTACGTATGGTACAGAAGAAAGATCTATTTCACCTTTGCCAGGTGGATGTGTGTATCCTGTAGCAGATCTTTGTGGTGAACGGCAACTAAACGAATCATGTCGTCAAACATCTTGTGCTTTTTGTACATAGTGATGGCAAGGTCTGGCTCCGCTATAGTGGTAAGAAGCCTGATAAAAGAAAAAAAAAGTAGGATCAGATTCTATAAAGCATTATGGAACGCACTTGTATCACTTTAAACTGAGCGTTTACCTTTCAGCCTCCTTGTACTTTCCTTCTTTCTCCAACTCTTGCGCTCTGGTGATATAGAGAGCAGCCACGTCCTCTTGAGCCATGCACTTCACAGCAAGCTATATGTTGGAGGAAAGAGCAAGAAAAAAGGACAATTTCAACATTATTATTTGAACAAGAATTGAATTGATTTTTTTTGTTTTTTTTTTTTAAAAAGCACCACAGCTCCGTTCTCAGATTTATAATTACCACTACACATTGATTTGTGCCAAGGCTGATTGTTGGGGGCGGAAAGCAGAGAGTTGCTAATAAGGTGTTGTGCGTGATTGTTAGCATGTTGCTATGCAGTTTCTAGCGTCTTTTGTGCGGAAACATCAACTTTGAATGCATAAACTCACCTTATGAGCTTGCTCCCATTGCCCAGCATGAGTGTACATATCTATAGCCTCTTTAATGTGATCGCCTTTCACGAACAGACGCTCTGCCACCTGTCAATATTAAAAAAAAAAAAAAAAAAAAAAAAAAACTTTTGTTATGCACAAGGCTCGAAATAATCCACTACCTTAAAACATACTGACAATATACGTGGAGGGAGACAGAGCAATAATGGAACTATGTGTTAATGTGTGAATACATATATACTGCAATTATCTATATATACAATATGTACTATCTATCCATATACGTATAGATCTAAGCATTTGTGGGTTCATACTCAAATTAAAATAAAATTAAAAATGATAAAGCAGAAAAAAAACAAGAAAGCACATGGGATAAAACATGTTTCTTACTACAACATTTAGAACACTTTGATTTTACTTTCGGCCTGATTGTTTTTTGTCTTATTTGGCTGTTGTTTGTTTCTTTTTTTATTTTAAAAGAAGAGAAACTCTTCAAAACTCTCGCAATCGATGCTGGTTTTATATATTATTATATTTTACATTTTGTGTAATTATTACCTCAAAGTCTTGTAACGAAGCGTAGTGCTGTGCTATTTTTAAGTAATACGCGGCGACAGTCTTGTCATCCTGGTAGTCCAGTATATATAAAGCCTTCTTCCACTGGCGTGCTGCAATGGATGCCTCTATGGCCTTTGTGGAGCAACTATACGATCGAAAGTAAGAAAAAGGCATTTACATACATTCTGACAGCCTGAATGGATAAAATGACACCTGCAATCCCTGGAAATTACTATCTAGATTCGCAACATGAAAGCAAAAATAACACAACTAATGACAATTATTCTATGATTGCAATGGCTGTAAATTACATTAACTATGAAACAACACAACACAAGCAAACAACTCTTCAATCCAAAAGAACAAATTCAGGGCTATTTAAACCCTGTCGTTTTTGAATGTTACCGTAGAAACCCACCCAGCTTCTATGTAGTGATTGATGGCAGCATCCATTTGTTTCTGCTGCATTAGAAAGTCTCCCCACAATTCCTCCAGCTTCACAACCTCTACAGGAAAGGCGATGCGAGCCAGATCGACCGCTGTGGACACACAACGCATTCTGCTGAGCTCAATGGCAGATTTTTTTTTTTTCACTTTTAATCTCAAAATTCTGATTTATTGTTCTAATTGTTTCCTGATTTCCATGCTCACCTTTCTTGAAAGCATTTCCCTTGCGGTAACACTCCAGGGCTCTTTGGTTGTTCCTTGTCTTTTCAAACAAGTCCCCTGCCTGTTGAGTTCAAGAAGTTGAGCTGTTATTTCCATTTTTATTCTGACTTTTTGTATAATATGTCGAATGAATAAGTGGAACAATTAATTCTTTTACACCTTGTGAAGCCAGACTCGGGCTAACTTACTCTCTCATAAAACTCTCCTTTGATAAGAGCCGAGCTGATGCGGCTGATGATGTCGGGATTGGACAGCAGCTCATCTCTGTTCATGGCGAGCCACGCCGCTTTTGCAGGAAGTCCTGCTTTCAGGTAAAGACTGATGGCACCGGGGAAGTCTCCTTCCTTCTCCTTCACTTCTCCGGCTTTCTCGTTTTGGTTAGTCTCCATAAGGTAGGAAAAGTGACTGCGCTTTAAGTTTTCCAAATCTGGATGACCCTAAAACAACCATATTTTGAGTTTTGTAAAAGAAAAGCACCATTATTGGTTTCAGACATGAAACAGTCAGCAATTTCTGCATCTTCAATGTTAAGTTACAGTAATTTTATATAACATATATAGCGAATTAAATTAACTGCAGCAGCATTCACCTTAAAAAAGCCATTGTAATTAGGATTTAGCCAAAAGAAAATAAAAACACTCAACCAGGCTTTCTGCAGTTACCTTTGCCGATGCCACTGCAATACATTCATCCCACATGTGGAGCTCCTGGTACATTTCCATTACTTCATCCACAGCATTCTGTTAAAATAAGAATATATCAGTAAGAAATCATAATATCAATATGTTGGGGAGAAATAGTATTATTATTTAATTGTAGGTCCAGATAGTTCATTTGTACTCCTTGTAGTGAATTGACTGATGTCATGTTGTTTCATTCACGCTTTATATGCTTACATGTTACATTTTATATATCCATATACTTATACATACTTGTACATGTACTGTTTATATTTTTTCAATTGATTATTTCAAACATGCTACATTTTATTTTCTTCATATGTGACTGTTTACTTTAATTTCTTTTATACTTTATAGCTTTGTCTTTTTTACTTTGTAGTTGATTATAAATGTCACGCACACTTTAAATTTTTTTTATTTTTCACTAAGCTGTTCATGGTTGTCTGTGACAGATAAAATCACATATGACAAAAAAAAAACTAAAGCATCAAATCTGCCTTTACCTGTTCCAAATAATACATCTCTGCAAGCTTAAAGTTTTTCTCCAGCATTGCCAGCCGTGCTTTCACTTGGTAGTGTTCCGTACCATCTCCACCCTACAGATAAAAAATAAGTGGAAAAAGCTAAATGAAATGCAGGAAGTTAAATCACAAATCTACGCTTTGTAAGTACTCTGACGTATTCTAAAAGTTCTAGATATATGGTCCTATTAAACTGTCAACAAACGGATTGAACTGTCCTTCAAAACCCGAGAAACAGATGTGTAATGCACATGCAAAACGTGTGTGTGCTCTACATACAAACTCCTTTGAGACTGCGTCTGCTATCTTGTTGGTCTCATTCAGGAATCTGGTTTTGGATACTTGTCCGAGAGCCGCAAAACACCTGCGGAAACACAAAGCAGTGCCAAAACTCAAGCCTTTTGCTTCATTATATTAGTCATCAAAAATTGGCTATAAGTCGATGTTTTATAATGGTGCAGGAAGTGAATTTATCCAGTACTTTCATTTGCATTCTCCTTGATGATTACACCACTTTGTGTGCTTTATGCAAATGAGCCTATACATAACAAATCTATCCTGCATTATTAAAGCCTCCCTAATTTATATTCGTTTCAAATTCTCTTTAAAATGCTTATACAGTAAAAGAGAAACTTGAAACATGCTCACGGTCTTCTTAAGCGGGAACCAAAGCTTTTATTCTCACGCACATGACTCCTGACATGCAGTCAATTCTAGTTTCACCTTAACTTTGCAAAATGTTACAATGGTGACAAAATACACTCGTTAAGTACAAAATATGATGATAATAAGGGTATTGTGGAATTGTGGTCTCTGAATAGTCTGGATTTTTAGTCTACAGTCTTATATTTGTCTACAATTTTTCCCATAAGTGCTAGTATTTCTTTGGGAATGTGGTATTCACAATGACAATTTATGCAAACCAAGATTTTGGTCAAACTCAATTACAATTACAAAAGCAATTTGTAAATACATTTACAGGATTATTTATAATATGGAGATATAAATGGCTAAGTGAAAAAAAAATTTCCTAATGATAAAACATTAACTTCAAATGAAAAAACATTAACATTTTTCCAAGCATGGATCCAGTTCGCCAAATGAAAAAAAAAAAACATTTATAAATGATAAAACATTAACTGGAAGTGATAAAACATTAACATAATTCCAAGTATGGATCCAGTTCGCCAAATGAAAAAACATTTCCAAATGATAAAATATTAACTTTATACGTAAAAACATTAACATAATTCTAAGTATGGATCCAGTTGCCCTCACTCTTCAAGCTTCTCATTAGTGCATTATTACAAGTACAGGCCATTACGAAGTGCTTTGCGCTTTATAGGGCACCTAGTAACAAGTCTTATCTGAATCCAATCATAAAAACCACATATCTTGTGTAGAACAGGAAAGTTATACATATCAGAGTATCCTGTCTGTCTGTCTGTCATACTCCTTGTCAAGGTTGGGGACATGATTGTGAGTCACAACAGTTGTGAGTTGTAAAGGTGGGTGGACTGTCATGCTTGTCTAACCTCTCAGCGATGTGGAGCTGTCGTTCCACCAGAGAGAGTTTGCTCAAAGTCTTCCACATGGCTTCCGTTTCAGCCGACATCTCCAGCGTCTCCAGGTACCTGATAGCTCTGCATAGAAACACACGACCATTAGTGAATCAGGTCACTTAGTGGCTATATTCAGATATGGAGAAGATACCTGAAGTAGTCGCCATCATCTACGGCGGTCCCAAACTCGATCAAGCCTTCGTCCAGCGTGTAGGAGACCGTGTTGACTCCTTCAGTCACGATGACTTCGGTTTTACCATTGGACCTCTCCAGATCTACAATATCTCCCTGTGGAAACACAAAGTCAGAGGAACTCAGTCTGTCTGTCTATAAAAACGTTTTTGTGTCCAGCCAACTCTCTATCTCTCTCTCTCTCTCTCTCTCTCTCTATCTATCTATCTATTCGTCTGCTAGCTATCTATCTGTCTATTTAGCGATCAATCAATCAATCAATCCATAACTCAATCTGTCAATTAATCTATCTATCTGTCTGTGTCCGTTTGTCTATCTATCCATTTGTCTGTTTGTCCATCTGTCCGTCTGCCTATTTAGCGATCAACCTAACAATCAATCAATCAATCAATCAATCATTTATCTATCTATCTATCTATCTATCTATCTATCTATCTATCTATCCATCCATCTATCCAGCCATCCATCCGTCCATCCATCCGTCCATCCGTCCGTCCATCCGTCCGTCCATCCATCCATCCATCCATCCATCCGTCCGTCCATCCATGTTTGTTAATTATATCTATTGGTCTAATATTTCTGTCTGTCTACAAATGTGTCTATCTATCTAGTTGTCCTACTGTCTTTTTGTCCATTTCTCTTTCCGTCAGTCTATCTATCTACTTGACCAAAAGACTTTTCTTCGGAGAGTTGCGATAGTAAGTTCACCTTGATGGGAAACAAAGTGACCCTCTCTGGGCTGTCGATTATATACCAAACACAAAGGTTTGATCTGTTCTGGGCCACAACTACGTCACTGCCCGGCACCCACTGAACGTAGGGACAGAACCCCAGCATGGTGCTCTTCACTCCACTCTTAATGTCATACAGGTAGAGCTGAACACAAAACACAACAGAGCAAAATAAATACATTAGCTTTGCTAGACACTGTTTGGAAGAGTTTGATTCAGCAAACAATTCTTTGGCTGTAGAAACTATAATACAACGTAAATCACAGCTCTGTTTTAGTGCTATTATCATTTCCATTTTGTAATTTTGTTTTACGCTTTTCATTCCTTTATTACAATAGTTTCATTCCATTGGCCTGTTCTTTTTTCCTTAAATTAATATAATGGCTTCGGATGATATGCATTCATCAACAAAAATATGAATGACTACAAAACATTGGCTCATTACCCTTAATTTCTTGTCCCTAAAAAGTAGTTTGCGCCCTGTTTCATTCAGCTCCAGCCAGTCGATCTTAGAGTCGTGGCTTATCGTGCCCAGATTATACCCACCTACAAGGTCCACTGAAAAAAAATATGAAAAAATAGACAGTTAATTGTGAATAAACAGCCTTATGCATTTTCAGAAATTTCCATCAATATCATCCCCTTCAAAATGTTCTGTACTGGAAACAGACAGACAGACGTTTAGACGGACAGATTTGTCTAAAATTGTTATCTGTGAAAAAAGAGGTAACTAGGAAAGGGTGTGATTTTTACCTCTTTATTCACCCATAACTGTTTTGACGTGAAGCATCACTTCCACGCTTCACAGACAAGAAAAAAAAAGAGAAGGAAAAACAATTTCCAATTTGCTCTTTCTGAGCAGGTTTTAAGCGCATGGATCGGTCGGGGGGGGAAACACTGCTGTCTGTCAGAGGAAAATAAATTGGATGAAAGTTGTTTCTCATTTCTCCCACCGAAACAAGGGAAGCAGGACAGAGGGAAACATGGCAGCACCTAATTAGCACAGGAAGTGGTCAGAGCGGCAGCAGATGGCACGGTATGGCCAGCAAAAAAGATGCCCGTGACCATGACACAGGCGGGACAGAGCGTCATTGAAAGGTTACATCCATGTACATGTTCATTTTTTATATTTTTTAAACATATAATTACATTATTATATTTATATTTCATTTAAAACTAATAATGGATCATGTGGAAAAAGTTGTCAATTTGCGAAAAAAGTTAAATGGTGACGTCACGTCATTAATCTTGGATGGATGGATGGATGGATCAATAGAACAACTTTTGTACAGAGAGGCAGACAGATTGAATAACTGATCAGTAGAACAAATGATAGAGAGATGTACAGATTGCTAGACAAACAGGTGAACAGACAGATACACAAATAACTAGCTAGAAACACAAATCAATAGGCATAGAGACGAAGCAATAGACAGACAGACAGACACTTTAGATGGATGGATGCATGGAGACAGATGCTAGATAGATAGGTAGGCAGACAGACAGACAGACAGACAGGTAGATGCTAGATAGGCAGACAGACAGACAGAGAGACAAATAAATAGCTAGCTAGATAGACAGATGGAACATACACGGACAGATGGAAATGCAACATGTATTAGACCAAGTTTATTTTCTGTATGTGACACAAATAACTTACCAACAGCAATGGTTTTGATATCTACAAGGAAAGCCAGCTTTTTGTTGTCGTCTTCCCCCCTCTGCTTGCGCTCATTTAGACGCACACTGTGAATACAAACACACAAACGGAGTAAAAGCCTCTTGTGGTGCTGAGGCATCTGTCAGTGCTCCATCATGAGGAACCACGTATTGAAATCTGACAGCACCTGACAGGCTTCTTACATGAATGCTGATTTGTGAGTTCTGGAATGTACCGTAGAGCTAAATCACAATGTGTTGTGAGCTGAATTTCAAACCTGTAAGGGCTAAACACTGCCATCTAGTGGTCGATATGAAATATAACTCGACAGTCGGTAACAGTTAAATGAAATCAAAAAATGAAAGCCTGACCGTATCAGTGACACTGATTTGGTATTTAAAAATAGAAATATAATTTGTGGTTATTTATAATAATCAATAATAAATAAAAATCAGACACCTGGTTAGGTGTGGATTCATGAACTCGGTCCGAACAGACCCCAGGATTTCATTGCTTCCGTACTCCACGAGTGCCAGTTCTCCAGCGTTGAAAATCATGCACACCTTCACAGGAAACAACAAAATGCCAAAAGAAATATGATGATGAATTTATGTTAAAAAATTATAAAAATATCTTTAAGCAAGTAAAAAAACGCAACAAATAAGACCGTACCATTTCATTTTCAAAGAAAAACTTCTCGTTCCCTCCAGATCCCTGCCATACAACCTATAACAAGAAATTTTGGGCAAAAGATGACATGATGACTGTAAAGAAGGATAAAAACAGACAACAGCGCCAGGGCCCTTCACTATTATCCATTTTGTCACACTAACTTTCCTCAAACTCCAATAAGTGTATTTGGGAAAGTCAATTAAACAAGGATTAGCAAAATCAACCATGACTGTTCTTGAACTTTTAATGAGGCGTTCAACTTCGGACCACTCATGTCAGCATTCTTCCATTACAGGAGGAGATCCAAACAGCTTGATTTGATTTCACTTCTCTGTCTCCTACCTCGCTCAGTTTCTTGCACACCAGATCTCCCAGAAGCAGCGTGTCAGAAGTGTGAGCCACCAGATATCGATCCTTCCCCATGACCTTCACCTCATCGATCTCGTACCCGTACTGAGACTTCAGGACCACCCGTGTGCCAGTAGACAAGTTCTTTACAATCACCTGGGAAAGTGAGAGAAAAGTGTGTGTGTGTGTGTGAGCGTTCGGTTCTTCTTACTCATGTTTAAAATGGCTATATAAAGACTCTTAAAAACCACTCACTTGACTGAGTCCGACGTATGTCATTTCAAACTTGTTCTTGTAAATGCTTCTGCGCAGACAGCAGTCAAAGAGCTCCACTCCTCCGCACAGTGTGCCCTGCGTGAGACACGAGAATACACATCTTATGGACGCTCAGTCCAAAAAAAATGTTTATCTTTTGATAAAAACAGGATTTTTTTCTGTTTAGGGTAAGCAACACTAAATGTGTATTTCTTCCACTGTTATAAAGAGTTTGATATTTTTCTACGTATTCCATTTGTCTTAATATTTATATATTCATAAATATTCCTGTCTTCTTTATTGCCGCGAGGTTATCAATAACTACTATCAATATTTACTTACACAAGTATACATTTTATACGTATATTTACCCATTTATACGTGTATATACATATATATTCTCTATTCTTCTATATATTTTTACTGCAGGTGTATTGTAAGATGCAATGTCCTGCATGGGACAAATAAACGGCATTATCAAGACTTCAATTTCAAACTTTACGCAAAGTTTAGAATAAAAATTGATAAACAGCCAAGTCATCCAGAAACGTTATAGTGACACTATATATATCTAAACACTCCACAAAAAAACTTTTATCTTGGAACTCTTGATGAAATCACAGACCACAGAGAGTCGCGAGCCGTCTTTTTTCCAGGCAAGAGCGGTGATAGTGTACAGGTTGGGAATCTCTTTGGGGGAAGCTTCATCCCAGGTTCCTTTCCGGGGGCTCCAATTGAAAATCCGTAATCTAATAAGAAAAAAAAATTTATAAACATGTATCTTAGGGGAATTATTTGGGGAATAAAAAGAGAAAAAAGGAAAACAGGGGAAAAGGAAAATGAATAGTAGACAAAAAGAGAAAACAAAATGGAAAAGTAAAGGGAAATGAAAATTGCCAAAAAAAAAAGCAAAGTGAAAGGAAAAAAAATAAGGAAAGTAAAAAACAAAAAAGTAGAAGAAAACGAACAGAGAAATTAAACAGGAAAAAGAAAAGGTAACGATAAAAGGAAATTCAAAAAGAAAAGAAATTATAAAAAAAAGAAAAAAAAAAAGAAAAACGGAAAAAAAAAGGAAAAGGGAGGACAAAAGAAAGGATTGTAGGAAATTATTTATTCTGAATATATAAGAATTTATATAATATACATAATTATTTAAGTCAGTTGTGCATACACACACACACACACACACACACACACGTGCGCACTGCCGTGGCACCGGGCAGCAGATCGGGTTCAGTGTCTTGCACAAGGACATCACCGTTATGAAACCTGCTGGCCTGAGATTCAAACCTGCGACCTTTTGGCCACAAATCCAACTCTCTTACCACAAATCGCAGTGTGCCAAGTAAACAACTTTCCTGAATAGTTAATATGACCAACTAAATGTCTGACCTGTCATAGCTTCCGACGACAATGGACTGTCCACTCGGGCTGGCTGCTGCAACGGTGAATTCCTTTTCCGACCGATCTCGACTGTAGTCAAGAGTCTGCAGGACATGGCCTTCCTTTCCATAAGCTACAATCTTCTTATCACATCCAGCCACCATTATGCTGTTGGTGCCCCATGCCAGAGCGTATGGGGGACATGAATGTGTCAAAAGCTTGCCCTTCAACACAAAAAATTATTAAACTTATTAAATGCATTTAAAATTGCATCCATTTTGCAGCCTTGACTTCTGTACCTGAGATTCTCCAGAGCCTTCATCGTCAAAGAAGTAGCGAACTACAGTGCCATCTGCATGGCCGGAGAGGATTCCCTTTCCTGAGACACTGTGGTGGCATAAATATTTTAGATTGTAATAAAGGAAACACAAAGACGGGGCAAAAACCTTATACAAACTTTGTGGTGAGTGAGACGACGTAAGAGTCTGTGCCATAGATTGTGGAGGACTTGCTTGTCTTTGTATTGGCCTGTCGTACCTGAATTTGAAAAAAAAAAAAAAAAAAATCAAATAACGGGGATAAAATCCCACTTCTGTTCAGAAGGAGAAAGATGGTGGTCCACAAACCTTTCCCTCAGACAGTCCAAATATTATTGCATTTTCTAAAGGCCAAACCAGACATGTCACTGCACTCTACAACACAGAAAGAAAGGTTGTGTTAATACAACATAAATCATTAGTTTACAATGTGCAGTGTGAAGTTTGCATGTTCATCTTATGCTTGTGTGTCTTTTCTCCGGGTCTCAAGAATAGAGTGAATGGAGTGTCTGGAAAATTGTCCATATGTGTGAGTGACAGTGAGTGTGTGAGTGAGTCTGAATCCCACTCTGCGATTGGTTGCCCAAAAATACAGGGTCCCGCCTTCAGGCCCCCTTCCCAGTTCCCAGTGACCCAAAAATGAAACTTTGCTGATGAACATTTAACATTTACATTGAATTAACTTTTAGGATTTTATTGACAGGAATTAAATTAATCATACTTACTGTTTGCACAAATTTATTGCATATAACTTTTTTATCTCCCCTAGAACAGAGAACACAAATGTCGTGAGCACGGCACTCAACATCAAGCTTGATATTGAAAAAGCAAGTTATCAATCTATACATACCAGTCCTCTCCTATTTTGTACACAAATATGATGTTGTCGGTTTGCGCAACAGCTATTTTAGTTGAATCTGGGGAAAATGCCATTGACTTGACCACGTACGTTTTCTTTCCATACTGAAAACAAACAAAATAGACTGTTTTTTCATGCGCTACAACAGTGTAAATAATAACGGCACGGATCGTTTTATCTTACTTTAGGGTCTGCAGGCTTCGTGGTGAATCTGTCTCGCTTTTCTCCCTGCTCATCGTAAATGATAACAACTCTATCAATGGTGCACACTGCGAACTTGCTGTTGTTTGGAGCCCACGCCAGACAAGTGACTTTAGCAGCTCCGTCCTGGGTAAAAAAAAAACAGCACGATAAAACGGAGCATTTATAATACTGAAATAAAGTTTATAGTTTAAATCTGTGAATTTCTGAAAGCGACAACAAGTTGCAGCTGTTGGTAGATAGCGGGCTAGTGATGCTAGTTAGCTAGCTGTGGCATTGGATAGCGGGATAAAAGAGTTTACCTGAGGAGAAAGAAGGGTCTTCAGGTACTTTAGCTGCATGGCGCCAATAAATTCGGTCTTACAGTGACGTATTTCCCGATGTATCCATGTGTTTATCTTTACACCTGAAGACGCAGTTGTAAACTGTGCTCTCCTGGTTACCGTCGTCAAGGAGTCGTGATGACGCAATGACGCAACTTAAGGTGACGTAAGACGTTACAGTTTTAAAACGACCTTTTGTCATTTTTTTGGAAGTTGGCATTTCGCGGTGGAAATACGTTAAAAAAACAAAAGAATACTGGACAATGAAAAAAAAAGTGGAGATGCCGGGGATTGAACCCGGGGCCTCATACATGCAAAGCATGCGCTCTACCACTGAGCTACATCCCCTTGTTACAAGTAGAATGCAATCTTTATATTTTTATACGAATATCTTCATTATCTTCATAAGTGATTTCATCACTTAATTTGTGTCAGTGTAAATAAAATTAACAAAAACATCAAATTAAATGGTTTAAAAGCACTTTTTAAATTACCTACAGAACTGAATAAAACGACCGAATAGCAAAAATGTTTATTTTACATAAAAACACTCGGTGAAATATTTTAACAAATAAGTTATACTTTATTGACTGACTTGAAAGACATATTTCAGGACTGGACCGGCCCCTCGTGACGTAACGACGTTACGTTAGCACGCTCATATAAAACCAACAGGACTTCACGCACATGGTTCCACGCTGCTGTGGCCAGTGCAGTGCGTGGACCTGTTCTTCCATTCATCTCAGCTCACGTGGGTTTAATTCATCAAAAACAACGCTACGAGGAAGTGCTCAATAGTTTTTGGCCTTCGCATCAAATTCAGTGCTTTAATATTGTCAGTCCGTGTTCGTGTAAACATCACAGGGAGCATCGTGCTTTTCACGTGCGAGAAACGGTGAAGATTCGCGCCACAAGTCCGATTTACTCTTATGCTCTTTCTTTGAAATTTAAGACATCGGAAGCGCCAACGAGCGATCATGTCGGCAAAAATGGCAACTTTAGTGCTGGAGGACGGGACAGAATTTAAAGGCCGTCTCTTTGGGGCCGAATTTTCTGTGTCTGGAGAAGTTGGTAAGTGAAATAATACAACTGGAAATACGCGTCACTATTCTTCATCCTCTTCACATCTCTGCTCCACAACCACGGTTGGTTGTAAACATTAATTATACGTTTTTCATGACGTCACGTGTGACTTTTACTATATTCGCGCGAAAATTTTCAAAGTGAACTGACCAGTGCGCTTCATATGGATGATGGATGCACGTGACATGACTGTGGTGTCTCGCCATCACTGTGGAAAGTTATGACCTTTGTTTACATGTCTATATCTGAATTAATACTTCCCCAGCTATAAATCGAAAAATCAGCTTGTCTGTTTTTGAATTACTTGCTAAAGTCAATATAAAACGTGTACACTATCCCCATCCATCATAAGGGTTCAATAAAGGGACTGATTTAATAAATATTTGACATTCTGAATTTGGTTTTTGAAACTCACAGTTGTGGTTCATTGTTAAACTTTTACTGAGTGTAACTGAGCAATTTTCCAAATTCGAGCCTGTATTGTGCAGGGATTTGTATTTGAGGAATAAACACATCGTGATGACTACTAACCAATTCAATCATGTGTTTTGCTTTAATCACTTTGTAAAAGCAGACCACGTGATGCATGTTGTGTGTTTCAGTTTTCCAGACTGGAATGGTGGGTTATCCTGAGGCTCTCACAGACCCCTCATACAAATCCCAAATCCTTACGCTGACATATCCACTGATAGGGAATTATGGCGTTCCTAAAGATGAAGACGGGGACTTCAACCTGAGCAAGGTGTTGTGTGTGCTTTTTAATTGTCACGCGCTCATTTAAAGGCCAAAAATATTTCATGTTTCATGAATCCGCTTTTGTTTCAGTGGTTCGAATCCTTCAGAATCCACGCTGTCGCACTTGTAGTTGGGGAGCTCTCCGAGAATCCCAGCCACTGGAGCTCGGCCAAGTCTCTGGATCAGTGGCTCAGAGAGCAAGGCATCCCAGGACTTGAAGGTCAGTCGGTGCAAATGTCTCGCTGGGAAAAATGGGATTGTTTTTGTTGTGAAGTGTACTCGCTGTAAAGCTTTAGTAGGTAATAGTTTTGTTTGTGTGGAAAAGGTGTTGACACTCGTATGTTAACCAAGAAGATCAGAGAAAAGGGAACAATGCTGGGAAAAGTTGTTGTGGATGGAGCTTCAGCCGCAGACATTCCATTTGACAATCCAGACACGCGGAATCTTGTTAAGGAAGTTTCCATGAAAGTAAGTTTCGTATTTTTTAGACTATAATACGATATATAATTGCCTTAAATAAAAAAGCTTATAATCCAAGTTGTACAGCTTTACTTTATTTGTTTTTGCTAAAGTTTTTCTTTTTTTTACACTCAAAAGGAACCAAAGGTTTTAAATCCAAATGGCAATTTGAGAATTACTGCCATTGATTGCGGCATCAAGTTTAATCAGATTCGCTGCCTTTGCCAAAGAGGTGCCTGTGTCACGGTGGTCCCATGGAATCATCCTTTAGATGCCAAGGGTGGGTATACAAAGTGAAAAAAAAACTGTATTTTGCAGATTTTCAACTCTCTCCTGTTTTTCACTAGACTTTGATGGGCTGTTCATCAGTAACGGTCCGGGCAATCCGGAATACTGTAAGGAAACTATAGAGAATATACGTAGGGTGCTGTGTGTGGAAAGTCCCAAACCAATCTTTGGAATTTGTCTGGGTCATCAACTTCTGTCTTTGGTCATTGGTGCAAAGACCTATAAAATGAAGTAAGTTACTTCTCTGTGACTCCTGAACCTTCCTAATCAAGATACTTTAATCAGTTTCTGTTTATTTTACATTTGCACATAACTCGTCTAGGTTTGAGTAGATAATTTGAGGTGTTTGTAGAGAAACAGAAGCCAGGTTTGGTGGCTTTCCCATGCCGCTCTTTGTTTGTATTAAAGTAGAATAGTGTGAAATGGAGTTGATGCTGATCTCAGCAGACTTGTGTGAGTCTCTGCTTATTCTCTGGTGTGAATAAGCTTTGGTGTTTTGAAAGAGTCCTGGGACAGTCGCTTTGCTTGCTCTTGCTCAAGGCCGGGCGAGATTACTGCAGTGTCTTCTGTAGAATAAACACTGCACAAAGTGGCTTTTTACTCCGTTACATTGTTTAAATGCATTACGTAGTTAATAATAGTAGTAAGTAATGAGTAATATCCAATGATAGTAAATAAATAGTAAAGTATGTATTCTGTGATGGTCATGAGTCACTCCAGGATTTGTGATGTTCATGAGTCACTCCAGGATTTCAATTAGGTTTTTTTTTCTTTTGCAAAAAATGAGCTGGTACTGTTCTGAAATTAGATGGTTTTGTTTTTATTCATTGATTTATTTTACAATTTTTTTGGGATATTACATGTACTTTGTTAGCTTTTTAATTTTCCAATTTCTTAAACACTTTAACTTGCGAAAAGTCCCCGAATTTCTACTTTACAGTCATTTAGCAGGACAACAGCATAATTCCTACAGATAATTCTAACAACAGCATAATTCCTAAGGATAATGATCACAAACCAAAGAACGGAGTAAAGAAAATGAAGAGATTTTCAGATTTTAAACCGACATTACAGCTTCGGAAATGCTTCCGTACATCTACAACAGTCGTTTGTCGTTGCACGTATTCGAAGTAAAACATTTTTTTAAACATGACGTTCTGTTGAGTAGAATGCACTGTCATGTATAGCATGTAATTTGACAGTGAAGTTCATATTTAGACAAATTATTTTCCCATGTTTCAGGTATGGTAACCGTGGCCATAACCAGCCGTGCATTCATAAAGGATCTGGTCGTTGTTTCATCACCTCACAAAACCACGGATTTGCTGTGGATCCTCAGACTCTACCAGACGACTGGGATGTGCTTTTTACCAATGCCAATGACCAAACCAGCGAGGGCATTGTTCACAACTACAAGCCATTTTTCAGGTGGGCCTTAATTTCTATAGTTCTATTTGTGACAAAAGCATTACTTGTGTACATTAAACTTTTTTTTTTAACTATATACACTGTTTTGTATATTCTTTTACAGTGTTCAGTTTCATCCAGAACACATGGCTGGACCCACAGATCTTGTTGGACTTTTTGACGTCTTTCTGGATGCGGTTAAAGATGCTAAGAAAGGCAAATCTGGAGCTGGAAAATCAGGTGTCATGCTTTGGATTTGTTTAAATCCAAAATTCCATTAATTTATGCAAATATCAATTGCATTGTTTTTTTTGTCACTTTTCTTATGCCACAGAGTTTGACTTTTTTATTTTGCAGTCAAGCAAAGACTCCTAGACCACCTGACTTACGCTGCGTCTCCCATACCAGAAGAGTTTGTCCGACCTCGTAAAGTTCTGGTCTTGGGTTCTGGTGGCCTGTCTATTGGCCAGGCAGGGGAGTTTGACTATTCTGGCTCTCAGGTGAACAGATTTCTCATAAGAAACCTTAGGAAAACTGTATACGTGTAATTTCAGGCTTTTGCTATTGTGGTGTTTTGTAAATGAGTCCTATAATCAAACATAACTAAAACTAACATTGTGTAATGGTGATTTTGTTTTGCCAGGCTATAAAAGCTCTTAAGGAAGAGAATATCCAAACCATTCTCATTAATCCCAATATTGCCACAGTTCAAACTTCAAAGGGTCTCGCAGATAAAGTCTATTTCCTCCCCATCACACCGGAATATGTGACTCAGGTAAGAGGTGTTAAAAATAACAAACAACTAGTGTTTCTCCAGTGTGGGACAAAAATGGCTCTTTTTGTTCTTGAATGTATTGGTCTATGTATTTTTTTTTTTCTTTTTTGATCTTACCATATGTCTGTCTTTTAAATCTGATCTGCTTATGTGTTTCTGACCATCGTCGGCCTCTTTCTATATCATCAGTATATCTCTCCATCCAATGAAACGTCTTTGTGTTATTCAGTCATTACACAATGAGAGCTTGTAACAGAGTTTTAATTTATCAGGTGATAAAAAATGAGCGCCCAGACGCGGTTCTCCTCACTTTCGGAGGACAGACGGCTTTGAACTGTGGCGTGGAGCTCACCAAACAAGGAGTGCTGGAGAAATATAAAGTGCGAGTGCTGGGAACCCCAGTGGCCTCCATTGAGATGACGGAAGACCGAAAGATCTTTGTGGATAAGATGGAGGAAATCAATGAACATGTTGCCCCAAGTGAGGCAGCCATGTCCGTTGAACAGGTTTGTTATTATGGAATTTATGGAATAATATTGGATTGTTTCTTTCAGTTTTCAATTGAAATTTTTTCGCCACCACCCAAAAACAATGTTTCTATAATGGCATCGGTTGTTATACACATCCTGAATATACTTTGTCCCTACTAACATTAAAGAAGGAATCAATGAATGAAAATTCAGTGGTCCATCCACTTAAGAACGACTGTGTTAATGAAAATTTCCTTTTATGGAGGGCGTTATCGAGAAAATATTGTCTCTTAACGAAATAAATCACCTTTATCTTTAGATTATCAAGATTCTGCATGTAACATGTTTTTTACAAGATTCTGCGTCATTTTTTTTTTATTACAGCTATTACAATGTTTACATATTATAAAAGCTTTTTTTTTTAAATTGTATTTACATGCAAAATTTGTCCCATTTTACGAAATTACCATTTTACAAAACTGCTGTCGGCACAATTTAATTTTGTAAAGGGAGGTACTACTGAACATTTATTTGTCCCACAGTGGGGAAATTGCATTTAAGAAGAGCAAAGCAGAAAGAGAATGTAAATAAGCATAAACAAACATAATTAACAGCACACATCCAGACATTTTCCAAAAATCTTGGTAAATGTGGACATCAGTTCAGATCATGTGGCCTAAAAAGAAAAAGTACATTTTAGTTTAATTGCAAAAAAGTGATTTGATACGCAATCATGGATGTCACACAAAAGTGCAATTTTTAGAAGCATTGAATTAACTTGTTTTTGATTGTTTTTTTTTTTTAGGCAGTGGCTGCTGCTGAAAGACTTGGCTACCCTGTCTTGGTCCGTTCCGCATTTGCACTGGGAGGACTGGGTTCGGGATTTGCCAATAATAAAGATGAGATGATTTCCTTGGTCACGCAAGCCTTTGCACACACATCACAAGTTTTGGTGGACAAGTCACTAAAAGGCTGGAAGGAAATCGAGTATGAAGTGGTGCGGGACGCGTATGACAACTGTGTCACGGTAAGAAGCTGGTTTATTCGTAGCATTATTGCAAAAGAAGTCTGGCCTTTTATGAGTGTTTGTTTTCGTTCAAATATAGGTGTGTAACATGGAAAATATCGATCCTCTGGGAATCCACACTGGGGAGTCCATTGTTGTCGCACCAAGTCAAACACTTAATGACTTTGAATATAATATGCTAAGAAACACGGCCATTAAAGTGATTCGCCACTTGGGCATTGTGGGAGAGTGTAACATTCAATACGCACTAAATCCAGAGTCTGATCAGGTAATTTTTTTTCATGAGTATTTAAAAAATTATGATTCTCGAGTGACATTAAAAGGAACTAGGGTTAGGGTTATATTTTTATTAATTTGTTTTTTTAATCTTGCAGTACTACATCATAGAAGTCAATGCCCGTCTTTCTCGGAGCTCTGCGTTGGCCAGTAAGGCCACTGGTTACCCATTGGCCTATGTGGCTGCTAAACTGGGTTTGGGAATTCCTCTTCCCGTTCTCAAGTAAGCTGAATAGGATTCTTCAAGTACCAAGGTTTTTCACATGCTTTCTGCTTTTTCCAGGAATTCACATGCTTTCTGCTTTTTCCAGGAATTCAGTGACCAATTCCACCACAGCCAACTTTGAGCCCAGTCTGGATTATTGTGTCGTTAAAGTTCCTCGTTGGGATCTGAGCAAGTTTCTCAGAGTCAGCACTACAATCGGCAGTTCCATGAAAAGCGTTGGTGAGATTGCAGACAAAATTGCTTTTGGACAATTGTTTTCATTCGTGTTTGCTGACCATTAGCATAACTTTTCTAACGATATCGGAGGCAGAATTTCTCCAGTTTAAAAACCATGTCCAGTTTTGATTATCACAAGATTTTTAACAACACTTTTAAGTTTGTGTAAATAAAAGTTCATCAATAGTTTTAGAGTTTATCAAGTGTTATCAAACTTTTTTTCTATTTTTAATAATTTTGAATCCTCTTTTTAGATGAAAATATTGTAGAATTGTGTTACTGTTATTTATCATTAAATGAACTTTACTAAGATGTTATGATGTTAATTGAGCACATCAGAACTTTTATTCTGTATAAAAGTCTTTTCTCTTGGCATTTGTCATGAAATGGCCACTGAAGCTTAAATAACAATAAACTCGAAATAATCAAATCGTATATTGTGGAAATTTGAATCTTAACGGTTGATTCCTTACTCTCATGATGCAGCTCTAAAACCTTAACAAAACCAATTATCTTCAAACAATGTAAACCAGAACTACTTCTGAGTGTGGGTGTGTTTTGTATCTAATCTATTTTTCTACATTTAATTTCCCCTTCTTAGGAGAAGTAATGGCCATTGGTCGCAGCTTTGAAGAGGCCTTCCAGAAAGCTTTGAGAATGGTGGATGAGAACTGTGTCGGTTTTGACCACACCATCAAACCAGTTTCTGAAGAGGTGCTCACCACTTTTAAAGCTTTACACTTTGCTTTTGGCCCGTGGGTCACACGCCTATTTTCCATTTCTATATTTACACACATATTTAGTGCTTTTAGTGCATTTGGAAGAACAGTTAGGACTATGCTACTATTAGAATAAAATTCCATCAGAGACGTTCCTGAAAGACAAATTTAGTGAAAATTCACTATCAATGAATTTTCCACATTTGTGAAAGAAAAAACTGAAAATGACACTTTGCATTTGTTTCTCACATTTGAGCAACTAGACCTTTTTTTTATATCCAAATGCAGTTTTTAAAGATGATGTGGCCCGTGGAAAACACAGCAAAGTCAAGTTTGGCCTTCAGATTATGAAAGACTAGATAGTAAACAACAAAGCAGAAATCATTTCAAAATGCGCATGTTTATAGCTACAGTATATACATATTTAAATAATAAATGTCTAAATAAAAGCTATTTGTTTTTGTAGGAGCTACAGACGCCCACAGACAAACGTATTTTTGTCCTGGCTTCTGCTTTTCGGGCTGGCTACTCGGTGGAGAGGCTCTATGAGCTGACCAAAATAGACCACTGGTTTCTGCACAAGATGAAGAACATTGCAGACCACGAGAGACTTCTGGAGACATTCAATCAGGATGAGAGCGCAATGCCTCTGGAGGTGATGAGGAAAGCCAAGCAGTTGGGCTTCTCTGACAAGCAGATTGCTCAAGCCGTCCAGAGGTACTTGGGAAAATGTACTAGCTGTTTTGTGCTGACACCAAAATAAATCCAATTTTTTTTTATTTAAGTTTTTAAGAATCCAGACTCTTATGTGCTTGAAACCATGCTGTCTGCATGTTTAGTGCGTCCTTAATCTATATTTTGTGGTTTCCCTCTATTCTAGTACTGAGCTGGCTGTGAGAAAGCTGAGACGTGATTGGAAGATCCTTCCTGTTGTCAAACAGATCGACACTGTCGCTGCCGAGTGGCCGGCGCAGACCAACTATCTGTACCTGACCTATCACGGCACAGAAAACGATGTGCTTTTTGAGCATCCGCATGTCATGGTGATCGGCTCTGGGGTTTATCGCATTGGAAGCAGTGTTGAATTTGATTGGTGCGCTGTTGGATGTATCATGGAGCTGAGGAAGGTGAGACCATCATGCGTTTCGATCCAGATCAGATTTTTTTTTTAGTCTATGGCCAGATAATGTACTATATAATATGTGTGTGTATATATATATATATATACACATTATAGTATCTATAATGTAAGTCAAACTATGTATGTGAAAGGTTGTTCATTTGACAGAAATTCTCAAGTCGAACAGGTACTTGAATGTATCCTTTTCCTCACCTCTCCCTAAAAAATATGAAAACTTCAGTATATCAGTTTTTTGCGCATAAAATAATCTAGACTAAAACCAGTTTGTTTTTCCAGTTTACACACACACTACTTTTAAACTTGCATGGTGTTTCTGTAATGGTTTTTTTCCACAGATGGGATATAAAACTATTATGGTGAACTACAATCCAGAAACGGTCAGCACAGATTACGACATGTGTGATCGACTCTATTTTGATGAAATTTCCTTTGAAGTAAGAAACGATCAGATTATTGTTTGTTTTCATACATCATGACCGTTTTTGTTTCATAGAATCAATTTGTATTATGTATATACACTCCATTTCTATACATTATATCTTTATGTTTATAAATTAGAAGCATTTCAGTGCATGTAATGTGAATGTGACAAATACAATCTAAATCTGAAATTGCAGTGAAATAATGCAATAAGTAAAAAAAATCTAGTAAATGACTGTAAACGTAATTACTTTGGTGTATTTCAGGTGGTGATGGACATATATGAGATGGAAAACCCAGAAGGAGTGATTCTTTCCATGGGCGGGCAGCTTCCCAACAACATCGCCATGTCTCTGCATCGGCAGCAGTGCAGGATTCTGGGCACCTTACCTGAGTTCATCGACTCCGCAGAGAACCGCTTTAAATTCTCCAGGATGCTGGACACCATCGGAATCAGCCAGCCCAGATGGAAGGAGCTTTCTGATATTGAGGTATGCGAGAAAAAGGTAGAGTTAGAGTTAGTTGTAAAGTTAGTTGTAAAGTTGTACGGTAATACCTCACTTTACGAAATGGTGACTAGGAAATTTCGTAAAATGGGCTGCATTTTGCATGTAAATCCATGCATTCATAAAAGTAGACAAAATGTTTTTATAATATGATAAATTATTGTAATAACTGCAATAATAACACATTTTTGTTAACAGATTCATTTGTAAAGTAAGGTACATTGTAGTGTTGTCACGATACTGGAAATACAACTTCGATACGATACTTGGAAAAAGTATCGATACTCGATACCATTTTCGATACCACGGGGAAATAACGTAACAATTTTAGGGCCTTTTTTTTCTTTTTTCGTTATGAAAAAAATACATAACAAGACTGGAACATGAACATGTGTCTGAATGAGGAATCCCAAGAAGAAAAAGTGCATAAATAAATAAAACTGCTATACATTTGAATTTTCCAGGAGAAAAAAATATTCTCAACTTAAAAGCTTTTTTAAAAGATTAAATTAAAACAAATGAATTTGGTAGGAGCTCTAAAAGTAAAAGAGTACAATATTTTATTTGTTTTTTGTTTTGTTTTGTAGTAGTAGTAGTAATAGTAGTCTTGTGGTAAAGTGAGTGAGTTTTGACTGCAGAATGATGGTGCATTAAAAGAAATATTACAAATTTAGAAACATTTTTGTATGTTTTTATTGTTTGATGAATTCAAAATTAATAAGCTTACTTGTCAAACTTGTATTAATATACACCTGTTGGTATATTGTGGTAGAGTATTTATCTGCTTAAATCTGCCAGAGTTGAACAGCAGTATTTATATAAACTGATTTAGATTTGGGATTTAATTAAACACCATTATTGATCAGCGCATAGACATCTACAGTACTCTAAATAAATTCAAACGTGCTTCACACCGTCACTGAGATCACTAGGATTCATTTTTTACATACCTTTCTAGTAATATCATAATCTCTCGTCAGATGTGTACAGTATTTCACTGAGTTAATGGGCAAAACGGGACTTCAAAACACGCGTATTAATAGTAAAAACAGTTACTAACTTCTCGAAACTCTTTCTACACGTCTGCGTCTACACGTCTTTCTGCATCTCGTGCTCATTTGCCTGGAAGCCGAAAAAGGGGTCGGCACTTTTTTTAAGATCCGTGTAAATCACACTAAAAATACTCCGTCAGTGTTGGGCTTACATACAAGTATTATACATCAATTGAAAGTTTAGAGTGTCTATTATTTTTCTATATTTTTCTTAATGAATACAGAATGTTGTGTTTGTCATAAGAAAATAAAACTAAAACGTGAAGCGCGTTTTTCCTTTCCCGTTGTTAAGAGGAGTCCGTTCAGAAATGCGTCTGAAAAGAGCTGTAACTTAATAAATATGTATCACACAAATGTGAAACACATGTCTACATAAAGCTGAGAATGTCTATTTTTTAATCACGTAAGTAGAATTCAACAGAAATATTGTCCGTGTCGGTAATCTGTCTAAATGTAATAAGATCTTCAGTCCATCTCGGTTGAGTTAGTTCAGCTGAGCCCCGCCCCCGCGCATTCACACACACCAGAGTTTCACACGCAAAAGGCTCAAACACACGTTCTCCTTTATCTCCGCGTTCTCCTTTATCTCCGCGTTCTCCCGTCACGTTTGATGATGGCGCGGATCTCTCTCTCGGACGCTCGCGAAGACTGAACTCGCTGACAAATTTAAGTGCGCATGCGCGAAGATGAAAACCAGGAAGCGCGAATAGTAACGATACTTTTGAATAGTATCGAAATATCGATACTTTTGACAACACTAGTACATTGTTTTGTTGCAATTTTCATGAACAGTTGGTCATTTCGTCAAACTAAATTTCACGAGACATTTCTTGTGACTGAGAAGTTTCTCAATAAATAGCATATTGATCCATTACTAGTCAAATTATTCAAAATTGTTTTACAATTAACCTTCTTTGTCTCTTAGTCTGCGGTCAGTTTTTGCGAGACAGTGGGCTATCCCTGCTTGGTCAGACCATCCTATGTTCTGAGCGGAGCTGCCATGAACGTCGCTTATTCTGACACGGATCTGGAGAAATATCTGAGTAGCGCTGTCGCCGTCTCCAAGGAACATCCCGTTGTCATCTCCAAATTCATCCAGGAGGCTAAGGTTAGATGTTCCCAAAACTCTAACTGCTAATTTATAGGTCCTTTAAACGGTGTAATTAAGCAGAATTGTCGATTTTTGCTGTTTTGCAGGAAATCGATGTGGATGCCGTAGCCTGTGATGGAGTCGTCATTGCTATAGCAGTGTCTGAGCATGTGGAGAACGCTGGTGTGCACTCTGGAGATGCCACACTGGTCACACCACCTCAGGACATCAACCAGAAAACCATGGAACGCATTAAGATGATTGTCCACGCTATTGGTCAGGAACTTCAGGTCACTGGACCCTTCAATTTACAGCTCATTGCTAAGGTGGGCCTACACGTTCCGTCGGGATGAGTGAATGCGAGCTGCTATATTTTGAAAGTTACGCATGCTTTTTGTTCAGGATGATCAATTGAAGGTGATCGAATGCAATGTTCGAGTCTCGCGCTCCTTTCCCTATGTGTCGAAAACTCTTGGAGTTGATCTTGTTGCTCTAGCAACCAGAGTCATCATTGGAGAGGAGGTTGAGACCATTGGACTGATGAAGGGAATTGGGATTGTAGGAGTTAAGGTAAGGGATCATCTTTTCAAAAGTGTATTTGCGGTGAAAATTAATGTCACAATATGTTCCACAGTTTTGACATTAATGAAATGACAGAAAATCTTTACATTGTTGTTTTTATTGTTACATTTTTACATTAAAGGTAACGATTGTTACATTTTACAAATAGTTCAATGACACATTTAGCACTACTGTTACACTGTTATGGTTTCCAAACAAGCTGCAAAAAACTGTAACTAAACAGTTTCAAGTTGTTTCCAGCTTTGGCTGCAGCAACACAACATTGACCCGAAACCAATACAACCGTAATAAATAATGTTTGATTATAACTATTAAAACATAATAATTGAAAACATTCTTTGTTGGTATACAAATTTATATAATAGCACACACTAATCATTTAGCATCAACACTACAACTAAATTATACACTACAGCATTGGGTTTTACTATTCGTAACTTTAGGCTGGCACGACTTCTACTTCTGGTATATCAGTCCCTACTACCCCATGGCATTACACCACTACATATTTCCCGATTCCATGTAGCTTTATAGGACCACAACATGATTCAATAACAATTTCGAAATTACACATCCTGTTTTTTTTTTTTTTTTTTTTTTTTT
>CM051505.1:4177401-4194137 GCA_028031935.1 Paedocypris micromegethes | reverse complement strand
TTTTTTTTTTTTTTTTTTTTTCCCCTGTATTTCCCAAGGTTCCACAATTCTCGTTTTCCAGACTGGCTGGCGCTGATGTGGTTTTAGGTGTTGAAATGACCAGCACTGGCGAGGTGGCTTGTTTCGGGGAGGACCGATATGAGGCCTATCTGAAAGCCATGCTCAGCACCGGCTTCAAGATCCCCAAACAGAATATTCTTCTCTCTATAGGAAGTTACAAGGTATCATAGAAACGTCTCACCTTGAACTAGCGAAATTATAATGTGTAATTTTTTTTTTATTAACTTAGTATTAAACCTGACTGCGGCTTGTGTCTTCAGAATAAAAGTGAACTACTCCACACAGTCCAGACTTTGGAGGGTTTGGGTTATAACTTGTATGCCAGTCTAGGCACTGCGGACTTCTACACCGAGCATGGAGTCAAGGTATAGTGAAGTATACCTCATATATATATATATATATATATATATAGTGAAGGCTCATCTTTTAAGATTTTTTTTTCCCCTCTCAAAATGCTTAGGTGATGGCAGTGGACTGGCCTTTTGAAGAGGAGAGTGACTGCCCCAATAAAGACAAGCAGCGGAACATCATGGACTATCTGGAAGAAAACCATTTCGACTTGGTGATCAATCTCTCCATGAGGAACTCTGGAGGAAGACGCTTGTCCTCCTTTGTGACCAAGGGCTACCGTACTCGCCGAATGGCCATCGACTTCTCTGTGCCTCTCATTACTGACATCAAGTGCACCAAGTTGTTTGTTCAGGTGAGTGGGGATGCTGAATTTTCTGTATTTGTCCAAGGTTATTCAAGTAATGGATGACGATCACACTTCTTCTTGACTTGACTTAACTGCTTTTCATGATGTGTTGGCAGGCGCTGAAACAGATTGGTCGGGCTCCACGTGTAAAAACTCATATCGACAGCATGACCTCACAGAAACTCATCCGTCTGCCTGGTGAGGACCAAAAGCTAGTTTGACAAATAAAATGCAAAGGTTTTTGCTTTGTGGGCATCATAAAAATGAAATGACTGAATCATTAGGTCTGATCGATGTCCATGTGCATTTGCGTGAGCCCGGTGCCACCCATAAAGAGGACTTTTCGTCGGGCACAGCTGCTGCCCTGGCAGGAGGAGTCACTATGGTGTGTGCCATGCCCAACACCAGCCCTGCCATCATTGACCCCAGCTCCCTCATGGCTGCACAGAAGGTAAATGGTGCAATTAGACCTTCGAATAGCGTTGATTGATGCTGATGGGTTTTTCTTGGCGTTTGTTGGTTCAGCTTGCCAAGGCTGGGTGCCGCTGTGACTATGCCCTTTTTGTGGGGGCTTCGTCGGATAATGCCACGCTGCTTCCTTCCATCGCAGCCTCCACAGCCGGCCTGAAGATGTACTTGAATGACACGTACTCCACTTTAAAAATGGATAATGTTTCTTTGTGGATGGAGGTAAGTCAGTTCTCTAGAACTCTGGTATGTGTATTAAAACAAAAATACTTGAATTACAAGAAAAGTTTGACCGTATTGGTGAAACGGTGCATGGACTCGCACAAAAACGATGGAAAGCCAAATCACCATTTAAACATCCACAGCAACTGCAATTTGTTTGCCACAATCTCTGTAAAAAAATGCTCCGGACCAAAGTTTCATTGAAACTAAAACTGGTTTTTGAACTTTGTGTAACCAAAAACAGTTGGTCAATGTCACAACAAATGTTTTTTTTTTTTAAATAATAAAGTAAAAATAATACAGATTTTAATTACGGTTTTATAGTTTAAAATCTACAATGTTGTGTTCAGAGATTTATTTATTTTTTTATTAGTATGTGAGATAAGATTAAATAAACTGTATGAATAGAAGAATAAATGTAACTGACAACGTAACTGACATATGTGTACTGTATGTATATATAATTGTTAATTTTTACATAAAGTATAATTTTTTTATAATATTGTAAAACGATCATAAATACAATACTGTATATCTGAATTCACTCAAATATAGTTTCATTATTTATGTATTCACTATTTTACATAAAAAGTCATATTTTAATGATATTGTAAGTAAGTCATAAATACAACTGTGTGATTGTATACATAATTGTATATATAAATGAATAGATATTGTTTAATACCAAATCTTGTTTTGCTGATTTTAGCACTTTGAGAAGTGGCCGAAGCACCTGCCCATTGTTGTGCACGCAGAGAAACAGACCGTGGCAGCCATCTTAATGGTGGCACAGCTTTATCAAAGACCGGTTCATATCTGCCACGTTGCCAAGAAAGAAGAGGTAAGAAGCCTGGAGATCCATTTTCTCCATCAACTGCAATTTGATGTGTCACTAACAATGCTTTGTTTACCAGATTCTGATTATCCGCGCTGCTAAGCAAAGAGGCATCCAGGTCACGTGTGAAGTGGCGCCACACCATCTCTATTTGTGCGAGGATAACATGTCCGCCATTGGGACCGGGAGGGCTCAGGTGCGACCCATGCTGGGAACACGTGAGGACATGGAGGCGCTGTGGGAAAATCTAGATATCATTGACTGCTTTGCCACGGATCATGGTAATAATTGCTGCTTTTATGTTGTACTGGGATAGTCTCTCCAAAGTCCATTAAAAATTGGTTTTCTGACTTTGCAGCCCCTCATTCCGTACAAGAGAAGAACTCTGAGAATCCTCCTCCAGGCTACCCGGGTCTGGAAACTATGCTGCCTCTGCTCCTTACTTCCGTCAGCGAGGGCCGACTGACCACCGATGATATTATTCAAAGACTGTATGAGAACCCCAGAAAAATATTCTCTCTTCCTGCTCAAGAAGACACTTACGTAGAGGTATTTTAGGCTTGCAACACTATCCACCTTAAAGAAATGGCGTTTTAGGCTTGACCCTTGACCTTTCCAGGTGGATTTGGAGCAAGAGTGGACGATTCCCAAGCACATGCAGTTCACTAAATCAAAGTGGACACCTTTTGAGGGCATGAAAGTGAAAGGAAAAGTTATGAGGGTGGTGCTGAGAGGAGAGGTGGCTTATATTGATGGACAGGTGGGCTTATTCAACATTTTATATGTATAATTTAGGTCTTTAGGTCTAATTTTTCCAGAAATTAGGCAGAAAAATAATTACGTCATAGTGACGGTTGACTATTGGCTGTTGAATATTGATTCTTTGGTGAATTTAGCCGCTTATGAAATAAATCAAGAAACATTTTGTGTCGGCTCCATACGTCGGACTTAAACATAAAAACTCTGAGAACGCTGCACCATTATACTGTATACCACAATGTTTTTACCAAAATGACTGTAGTAAGAGGGAGAACACGAATAACATCTTAACTGAAGCCGATAAGCAAGCAGATAAGCGTTCGAGGAAGATTCGATGCATCTTATATTTTAAAAATTAAGTTGTACGGCACTCTAATGTGCAAAATCACACATAAATTGTAGATTTTTTTTTTTTTTATCAAAAATTTGAGGGACTGGAAAATGTCTTCTATTATAGATTAGAAAGAAAATAACGGTTTGATGAGTGTTGCACTTTACAACAGCAGAGCAGAGAAAGAGAGAATATATTTAAATGAACATACTTAAAACGCATAAACAAATACACACATTTTCTAAACCAAAAAGTAATAAATGTTTATGAATTACCTTGAAGGTGTTAGTTCCACCAGGTTACGGTCAGGACGTAAAAGCTTGGTCCACAGCTCCGGCAGCAACAACCGAAATTTCGAAGGAGGTTCCTAAGGTAATGAACACACAAAAAATAAATTTTTATAAATCTCTTTGATTATGATACTCATTGGTTTCCCTAAATAATGGCAGCGTCTGAGTGAGACTCTGACTCCGGAGCGCCCCCGTCAGGTCACACCAGTTGATGTGGTCCGCAGCCGTGCTCCCAGTCCACGTCGCTCAACTGGGGATGGACGCTTCATCCTGCCGCCTCGCATTCACCGCACGTCTGATCCTGGATTGCTTCCTGGTAACATGGATCTTATTCTCTTTTTATTTTTGATGTCTTGTTGTAAAATGAATCAAACAATTGTTTGTCAGCATCTTTCTTGTTGTGAAATTTTAATGAGCATTGTGCTGCTTCCATTATCAGAATTGACCACTCCATTGGAACCGTATCCCCCTCCTCTGGCCAGGATCCTGTCACCACAATCTGGACCTCAGCAGATCATTCCCCATCCCCAAACGTCTCCTCTGCTGCATCCACTGGTCGGCCAGCACATCCTCTCAGTGCGCCAGTTTAGCAAAGAGCAGGTGACGTGCTAAACCGTTTCCAGTCGTTTCCACTTTTGGCTGCAGTAACACGACAAACATGCCATTCGCCCGGTTTTGTGATTACTAAAGTCTCCCGTGGAATCACCTTCTCTATAATGGCCATGTCGACCACTTTATATGCTTCATACTGATTTGAGTCTTGGGATTTCAGATGTCACACTTGTTCAACGTCGCACACACTCTTCGCCTCATGGTGCAGAAAGAGAGAACTCTGGAGCTTTTGAAGGTTCGCTCCTTGAAGATGGTTCCTCTGGTGTCGTTGGTTGGAGTATAATTTTGCCTTTTCTCACAGGGGAAGGTCATGGCCTCGATGTTCTACGAAGTGAGCACTCGCACCAGTAGCTCCTTCGCCGCAGCCATGCAGCGCCTGGGCGGATCGGTGGTGCATTTTAGCGAGTCCACGTCTTCCACGCAGAAGGGCGAGTCTGTCGCAGACTCTGTTCACACTATGAGCTGTTATGCTGATGTCATAGTTCTGCGCCACCCTGTGCCCGGAGCTGTAGAGGTAAGCCAGGGTTCAATAGCTTACAGTAATGCACTATTGAGTTCCTGTACTTTATACCATATTTTTTTATTATAATGCTGATCCGTTATTAAATTGTCCTCAATGGTTTATTGTAGAATTCAACTTGCTGAATGTGCATTCCCATTGAGGTTATTATTTTTTCAACTTTTAAACTTTTCCTCGTGTTAAATGTTTTTTTTTTTTTTTTTTTTTTTTTTTTTTTTCAACGGGAATGGTTTTTCAGTTATGCTTGGTTCATTGTAGAAATCATGTTCGAATTTTTATACATTAAAATTAATTTTTTGCAGTTTCAGTTCAGTCTATTTTTCAACATGGTTACAATGGAGTCTCCCAAAGTCACTCGATAAACTTTAATCAGTTTGTTTCCTTGTTTCTACTTGTGTCTACTTTTAGCGTGACCAGCTCTCCCACATTCTTTTGAATTTGCTTTAACTAGTTACAATATTTATTTATTTTTGTTAGAGTGCAGCAAGGCATTGCCGTCGGCCTGTTATCAATGCTGGGGACGGAGTTGGAGAACATCCCACTCAAGCTCTTCTGGATATTTTTACAATCCGTGAGGAGCTGGGAACCGTCAACGGCATGACTGTAAGTCCATACGGTGCAGAGTTTGATTACTTTACTTTACTTTACTTTACTTTAGAAATACTGTGTTAATGTATTATATATAATAATGTATTAATGTAATGATGTATAGAAATAAAGATTAGTATTAATGTTGTTTAATTATGTGATTTCAGAGAAATTAATTTCAAACATTTAAAGAAAAAACACATTTTAACAATTTTATATCTGAAATATATTGCACTTTTGCGTTCATTGTCCTTTTAAATGTTTAAAATGGTTTCATTATCACAGATTACAATGGTTGGAGACCTGAAACATGGCCGTACTGTGCATTCCCTGGCTAGACTTCTCACCCAGTATAGAATCACGCTGCGCTATGTCGCGCCCAGGAACCTCGGCATGCCTGCGGAAATTATCGACTTTGTGGCCTCCAAGGGAATTAAGCAGGTACTTTCCACAACACCGTTCAATTTCCAGATTGAAGATTTTTTTTACTATCTCAATTAAATTGATTTTCCAAGTCTAAACATAGACCCACACGCTGGAGCAGTGGGTAGCGCGGTCTAACACCAAGAATCCGTCTGAGAGGTTTGAGACTTGGATCTAATTGAGACTGTGCCTGCATGGGTTTCTTCTGGGTCTCTACTTGTCTTCCCAGTCCAAAAATATCAGAATGAGTCGAAAGACGAGTGTGAATGTGTTTCTGCTTTTAGTCCCAGAGTTGCTTGTATTGGCTTCAGCTGCTCGTCACCCCGAAATGGAAGGTTCAGAAGAAAGTATGGATCAAAGTCTAAGCTTTTTTTTTAATCCACAGGAGGAGTTCAGCAGCATTGAAGAGGCACTGCCAGAAACCGACGTTCTTTACGTGACGAGGATACAGAAGGAGCGGTTTGCCTCCGAAGACGAGTATAAAGCTGTAAGACTCCTGGCATAGTAAATTCAGCTTTCGTTTCTTGATCTTAAAAGTTGAATTGAGAGTTATTGTTATTCCTTCTTTCCTGTTAGTGCTTTGGTCAGTTCATCTTGACCCCGCATATCATGACTGGAGCTAAAAGGAAGATGGTGGTCATGCATCCTCTTCCCAGAGTCAATGAGATCAGGTGAAATATTTCATCATGATTATAGTCGTACCTTGATCTATGAGTTTAATTTGTTCCGTGGTTGTGCTCGTTTCTCACCGTACTCACTTGTCAAATTAATTGTCCGCTTTGAAAATAATTAAAATGCTCTTTAACCGTTCCAGCCCTCAAAATGCAACCTCATCAACTTTGTTTTATAATAATGGTAATCAAGGAAAATCAATTTCCAACTTGCAAATATTATAATGAAAAATGATAGTAAGTGTTTGTAAAGATAAAAGGTTTATACAGTGTTCCTCCTGAATATGCTGGTGGAGGTGGAGACAGAGGCGGGGCTTATGGATAAACGGGGAGGAGCTTAAAATGATTTTAGCATCTTCAGATTCTGATATGTCACTGCTCACTACACCAACTAGCAGTGGCGTTTCCAACTCGTACCTCGTAATTATGATTTTGTAACAAAGAAAAACTACAATAGCACTACAATAAACTATAACTACGTGTAGTTCCTTGCTTGGGAACCTCGCACATGAAACTCCCTCTTTGGTCAAAGTAGCGCCCGATCTGGTTAATATGACTGTCTTTTGTGTGTTTTAGTGTGGAGGTGGACACAGACCCTCGTGCTGCTTACTTTCGTCAGGCTGAAAACGGCATGTATATCCGGATGGCTCTGCTGGCGACTGTTCTGGGTCGTTAAAATATCATTCTTGGGGTTTTTTTTTTTAATAAAAGGGAATGTTGTACTTTTATTGCATTTTATTATGCATACATATTGTCCCTTTTAGTGTTGTAGTTTGTAGTGGCTATAAAGGGATTGAGAGTTGTAGGATGCAGACTACTTCCGTTTCAATTGCTATAACAGTGCAAAATATTTGTGATTTCAAAATTGATATAAGTGTGTTGTTTGGAAATGTTTGGGCACAATTCATTTTTCCAGATGCTAAAAAAACCGCACCTGCTGTTTTTTCACGTTTTATGTGGTTGCAGTATTTTGTTGTCAGTAATGTACAGTTACAAGAAACAGATTTTCATCTGCTACACTATAAACTACTTATGTTGACAATGAGTGATAAAACTGTAAAAGTACAATAAGGTATTGTAATAATTGCACTTTACTGAGTACTGAGTAATCTTAAACAGTTTTGCATTTTCACAACTTTAATGGGATTCTATTATAGGCAATAGCGTGTTTTAATCTTAAAATTTTGCCTCATCGTTTGAAATGAAGCTTTAGACTTTTCTTATGAACATGAGGTCTGTGCAAAATATATAAGAATATGAAGCTGTATTTTCTTTTTCACTTTAAACTGTCTTTGAAGCTTTATCGGTCTCTGTGCCGTGAGAGCTGGAGTCAGGCCACAGCTCTGCATTTAAGATGTGAGAAGAATCCCGGACGTCCAATTCATCCCAGAGAGAAAGACAAACTTATTCCAACATTGAATTTATCATTCCCCACAACCAGTGTTTCTGCTCACATTTTTTCAAGATTCATATAAAGTCGTGAGGTTTTTACTATTACAGTATTTTGGCCTGTATTGTTTTTTTTTTTTTTTTTTTTAAAGCAAAAAACGTTTTAGACAAAGACAATATTTTTTTTGTTTTCTTCTGTGTAGTCAAAAGTTGTTTGTTTCATTTGTCTCATGCTCATGACTTGGTGTATTTGTATGGTTCTAGATGACGTTTGTACTGTCCAATAAAACATTCAGCAATTGGAGATTTTTATTATTTCTTATTTTTAAACAAATATATATAAATAAAAGTCCCTATCTAGCCAAATGCTGGAACACAAATGGCGTTAGAGGTAAATTATTACCACACCGGCCTGAAATACCTTTATTAGTCGTCCTGGTTATTTCTTTAGTGGTGGAAATGGGTTTATGATGTTTATATTATATTATACACTTAAATAATACAGGTTGTTGTCAAATATTATTCTCCCATTTATTTCGCTAAAGTTGAGTAATACAAACACACGTACAAACAAATCACCAATAAACGAATGATTCGAACATAAAGACTCGGTTCCCTGAACCGACTCAAGCACTCGACTCAGAGCGCTGTACACTTTGGGAGAGAGGACATGCAGCAATAGCAATGAAGAACTGTACAAGGTTTATATAAAGAAACACGTCGGCTGGATCTTCTATGATTCAGCCACACTCAACCATACCACACAACCAGCGAGGTCAAGGTGAGTTTTCACCGTCTGCAGGGAAACCCGGTGTTTAATGTAAATAAAACAGCTGTCGTGCTTTCCGCGTGCTAATGCTAACTGCCTTGTCAGCCGTCCCAGTAGCACACGAGTAGTTCATATCCGATTGTGAAAGTATAAACCGGTTCGCGTTGGTACAAATCGTCCGACATGCGGTGTATGTGTTTAAAGCGAAGATTTAATACGAAGCGATGTCGTGTCGCCCGGGTTTCGATGTGAGGGAATTAGCCTTCCGCGTCTGGCGCGCGCTCTTAAACGTCAACAGCATTCGCGTAAAGTGAAAGCAAATTCACAACGGCTTTTTCTGATTCACACAGTCTTCTAAATTAGCCTAGATTCTAGATAAACCAGTAAACACAATATTATTGGTTTATCGTTGACAATGAAGGAGAAGACAGGGCGGGAATAGTAATCTGCGCTGGATTAGGACGGGATTATGGGTTTACAAGGACACCAACCGTTACAACAGCCAACAAGTGGTGTAAATATGATGATACTATGCCCGTGTATATACCCCACAGGACGAAATATACCTTATCAGTGCACACATGGACTCAAAGTGTCTGACAGTCATGTGATCACCCATATTCAACCCAAACACCTTCAGGTTCTGACTTTGATAAAACTTTTCTAGATCCAAACGGCTGCCAAAGAATCTCTCACACTTTACAGTTCCGTATTGTGGATTACTGTGGCTGTTTTGAGAGCATGTTTGGTTCCATTGAGTAATGGTTAGTCAAGCAAGCCAGAGAAGAGCGGTAATGATTTGCTTTTGAACGCTCGTGTTTGAGTTCATTCACAAATTGCCCCGAAGCTGTAGTTATTTCTATACGCTGTCCTTTCTCCCTCCATCTATTTACTTAATGTGAGCTAAAAGGTTAAAGAATGTGATGACTAACGGCCTTCGCGTGCTCCGAACAAGGGTTGATCGAGTATCGCATTTTTCAGTCGTTATCTGGAAGTCGACCACCTATTGTCAGTATTTTTAATACATACTCGACATGTGTGATTTATTGATTACAAGTAAAAACACATAGAAATAATTTTTCATTCTTTTTTTTGTCCAAGTTGACTACTTAAACCATCACTGATTTTGTTGGTTAATGGATAACCAATTAACTGAATTGATTGTTGTTAACTGGTGTTTTTTTTTTTTTTACATTTTGTTGTTAATTTTCATGGATTAGAGTTAATCAATGATTTAACTTTCTGGTTATTTGTGAAGTTTTTCATTTGGTTTTTGTATGAACTATTTCAAGCGCATCAGTATCGAGCCAGTTGTTGTCATCTGGAAAAACAGAATGGCGTGATTAGTGAGCGCACACAATAAGCGCGGCGGCCGCGAGATTCATCTGAAGTACTTCAACCATGAGGTTAAGCCTGAGATAAGCTTACAGCCTGATAAACAGCTGCAGTCTGATATGGGTGATCGTCTGGATTTCCCCATTTAGGATTCTTTTAGCCAGTACATGCATCCATCTATTAATTCATTCATTTATTTTAGATTTCTTCCAATTTTCTATTTCTCCGTCACGGGGAGCAGGAGCTCAGCAGCTCTATGTCTAAAGGAGGGACAACACACTGATTTGATTGCCAGCCAATCACAGGAAGGACAATTAAAACTTCAGAAAGGTGTAGACTTGGCCCCACTGTGTCACCTTATTAGCTAAATTAAGTTGTGTTTATATCTCACACACAATTAGACAAGGTGACATCACATGTAGTAATTATTATCATGATAAAATAATATCAATAATTGTATAAAAAACCGAGCGCAAAACATAAAACGTGGAACTCCGAATAAGAGTTCCAAACGAAACCATTACTAAACCATTGACTATCACAACGTTTTTGAACAGCATTGTGTGATCTGGTTAGGTTTATAAAAGGCTTTGGTTAGTTATGTGGCTAGTCACGCTTCATTTCATTGGCCCCGTGCATGTACCTTGCACAATGACAATAAAGAGTAATCTAATCTCATTCTGAAATGACCACCACACGCCAGTCGTGTAGTTTCAAGCATTGCCACTTCCACTAGACTTTGACCAGAGAAAGTGTCGTGTGAGTGTCAACTGGTTAGTCAGGCTAGAGTTGTAATCCTCAAGATTAGCATAAAGTAATCCCCTTTAGCAAAGACGTTATGAGTATAGAAGCCGTTCCTCTTCCGCCGCCATATCCTTGTGTGCGTCGAGTCAAAAACGTAGCACGAATGGATTTTCAAAGACTAATTTCCATGGCTTCCGGAAGGATTCCACATCAACATCCGAACGCTACTCCTGTTTAACCAACAAAAACTACAGGAGATTGACCTTTGCCACGCCCTGCTTCCACAGGCTTGCGTCAACAATGTAGCAACGGGGACATTTTTTCATGCTATGTTCTGTTTTTTTCTTCTTTACATTTTTCTGTACAGCAAATAAACCATGGCCGAGAACAAGCCGACCACCGACAGACCTCAGAGGAAAATGTCCACCACCGGGGACAGTTTATACAAGGTGCTCGGACTGGAGAAAGGAGCTTCAGCGGAGGACATAAAAAAGGCGTACAGGTAGTGCGAACACTTGTTTTAAAAATTTACATTTCAAGTTGATTGTTTCGATGAACTGTGATTTAATTATGAAAATTATAGCGCATGCACACACTTTTGTTTACGTGTCATTGTTTGGATTTTTTTTCTCGTACAATATTTCCCTTTGTCTTGGGAATCTGGTTATTTTAGATTTTATATTATCTGTGTTATTTCTATTTTAATAATAAGATTATATATATTATAGTCATTTGATTTTGTATTTTAACAAGAGGCTGTGTGAAGTAACAAACGTGTAACCATAAAATAATTTTTTGTTTGACAATAGTATGTTGCGTCAAGTTTTAATAAATGACATCAAAACAAAGAAAATTATTAAAGTAAATGATCAATTATACCACTAATAAAAGTGGTTAATTATAAAAAGTTTCAAGTAACCAATATATAAATATAATTACAAACATTTATACATGTTAAAATCATGTTATTAAATTAAATTAAATGCAAACAATTGATTTGTTATACAGGAAACTGGCTTTGAAATTCCATCCAGACAAAAATCCAGACAATCCGGAGGCCGTGGAGAAGTTCAAAGAAATCAACAATGCCAATTCGATCCTGACTGACGAAACCAAGAGGAAAATCTATGATGAATATGGTTCCATGGGACTCTACGTCTCCGAGCAGTTTGGAGAAGACAGCGTCAAATACTACTTCCTCATGTCAAAGTGGTGGTTCAAGGTGTGGGTCCGCTCCCCTGTAATCCGAGCCTTCTGTATGGCGGTTATTCACTGTTGGATAAGCGAATGGTCCCTCACAGACTGTCTTTACTGTAAATTCAGTGTGTTGACTTTTAGATGTGAAGGATCTCCTTTGATGAAGCGATGTGACGCATAATTCTGCATGATGTAATTGCATGTGAGCAAGAATTAAGGTTATTAATGAGAATTTTAACGTCAAGCAACCAGAAACAAAATCAAGTAACCAGTTTGAAAAGACTTGCAAAGTCAAATAATGGTTATTTCAACCTTTCAATTCAAATTGACCTTGCAAAGTCAATACAAATCCAGTAAAAATCCGTTTTCTTTGAAACGAAGCATCACTAGAAACACATAAGATGTGTTTGCTATTAATGTCAAACATTAATGGCAACGTCGTAATACGGAAAATAAGCTTTTTAGCATGTAATAATCTCTCAAATAAGTGCTCAAAATGCGGCAAGAACTGTGGAATTGATATACACAAAGCAAACTTTTTGAAATACAACCTGTAGTGGGGAAAAGACGGACTTGTTCTTTTAAATCAATGCATGAAGTCGTTGACTCAAGATGTCGCATCGGTCACACCAGATCAACCCACTGACATTTGTTGGAGAAGAAGCCATAACAGAATAACGCCATAATCAATAGCAGCATGTCACAATAGCAACTACGTATATATCTCTAATGGGAAACGATTTCCATGTAAGTGTTAAAATTGTCACAACGTAAAAATCGAGAAGAGGAATATCTTCATTGTTCAGTGTTCAGATTTGTGCGCTCTCAAGATTCATTTCACGTCTTCGCTCGTGTTCCAGCAAGAGCGAAAAAATCGTTGAGGTTTTCTTGGTTGAGCAAGTAGATCACATCTGACTGTTTACAACTGTTCCTGTCATGGCCTGAAGTGTCTGAGCCGTGTCTGTGCCGCAGGCGATGGTCATGTGCTGCGCCATTTCCTCCTGCTGCTGCTGCTGTTGCTGCTGCTGTTTCTGCTGTGGGAAGTGCAAACCTCCAGAGGAAGATGAAAACTACCAGTACGTGGACCCAGAAGACCTGGAAGCCCAGATCAAAGCCGAGCAGGATGCAGGAGGTGAGCTCGGAACGGAATCTAACATTCAGGCTCCGATCAAACCTGTGCTTCATTCGGTCTGACCTAGAGTGTGCGCGCTTTATCTCGAAGATTAATATTGAAATGAATGATGTGTCAAGACAGACAGGACTTGTTTGACTCGCTCGGCCTTGGCTGTTTCTCTGATGGACATCTAGAGCATTTAAGAGACAAGTGCATCAGTCTTAGCTTTTATATTATTTATAGGGTTCGCGTACAAGGCCAGTCTGGATTTAGCACTCATTTATAACTAGCCGAGATTTTTGCAGGTGTGATATTTAAGATAAACCTGCTGCTTGTGCCTTAGTATAAGTAGAAATCCGAGTTCATGTATCGGTGTGTAAAGGTCCGGTTTTTCGTGTGGTCAATGATGGTTTCTATTTTACTTGGCAGGTGAAACCATAATAATTATCCAGCCTATTCCTAGTCCTGATCCAGAAATCGCCAATGATTCTTTACCGGATTCGAAATGACTTGTAAGACTCTGAATATTCCTTATTCGCACAAGTGAAGATCTGCACTGCCTGTTCCACCCCGTGTTTGTTCACGTTTCATCATCGTCGTTAGATAGCGTTTGCTGAATAGCGTTTGCTCTTCGATCATTGGATTTGGTTTTCGGTCTTTATTTAACAGCCTTAGTAACTGATTGTGAATTGGTGATGCTGTTTTTAGGAAAATCCATGGAGTGTAAAAAAAAATGTAACCGGACTGAAACCCAAAGCAGTGATCTTAGAGACTTTGTTGTGTTTGGTGTGCTAATCCCAGTCATGAAACAGAAGATTTGCATGATTTGCATCGGATGCTTTGCATGTTTTCTGGCCAAGCCTGTTTTCAGTGGATGAGCAATGGTTCTCGTGCACAGACAGATAAATAATCCGTGTTTATGCGAATAAAAGCACACCTTTTAGACGCTCAAACACTTGGTGATTGCTCATATGCGCATGTTTTCAAATATACTCGCCAAATTTTGCCACATTTCAAGTCTAGGCAAAGAGGCAGGACACACCCTGTATTGGTGGACAACCAATCACAGGGTGGCACACAAAGACACATTCAAACAATTTCCCAGACTACACTGCACAATTTCTAGACTTAGATTTTAGGGAATCGTAGACACTGAGGAAAACCAAGCCAGCCTGAGAAGAACATGCAAATTCAAACTGACCGGGCCTCAAACTTGGTTGTTCTTGCTGTGGGACGACGGTGCTAACCACTGCGCCCCTAAGAAAAAACATGTTATTTTGGATTAGACAATACTGTACATGACATTATGTTCCGTCGTATGGTTTTCGAAATCCGTATGAAAGAGTACGGGAGAATTATCCTGGAGTTAAACTCCTTAAGTTTGACTTATTACGTACAGTAGATGCCTCATTGTGGATTATTATTGTGCTGAGCTTATGTTTTTTATCGTGGATTGTAAATGTTGTGTTTACTGAATCATCACAGTTTGTAACGATTCTGTCCTCATCACAGACTGGACCGCAGACCAGTTCAGAATTTCCTTTTATGTAGTCGGTTCTTTCAGTCAAAGATCAGTGATTTGGGAATTCCGAGTACACCAGGAAAAGCTTCCAAATTGTATTTGTGCGGAGCCGTTTGCATCATTTCATCTTTGCATGCCCCTCCCCCACCCCCAACTGTTCTATTAATACCTGGTTTTAGTTTTGTATGAGTTGTTGACTTTACTTGGAACAAAGTAGAAACACAATGGATTGCTTTAAAAATCCTCTTATTCCACTCTTTGCTGCGCACGGATGGTGTCTGTTAGTTGGAAGTTGATCCGGATAAGCATCATGAAAGGGAGGTATGTTCTTTAGCAACAAACGATCCACTCCGGCTTCAGCCAGTAGAGGGCCACGCTGTGCTTCTCAGTCTTCAGCACATCTCACGAGACTGTTCTTCCTTGCAGGTGACCCAGTGTTGGCCCAGCCATCTTCCACCAGCGACTCTCAGAATCCAATCATTTGCCCGCCAGTCCAACCTCACGACGCCAAGTGATGCTGACGGAGGCACGGCTCATATCACAGGGCCCGCCGAACTTTAGGCCACGCCCTGACTTTGTCTCGCTGGAAGTGGGTGGCGGCTCGCCAAAACACAAGGAAGCCTCCGGTTACCTCCATCAGTGCGTCTCTCTCTCTCTCCGTCTGTAGCTGTCAGTAGTCAAACGTGCGAGCGGTGGCGTCGGCTGTGCTCACGGACTAGCTTTTTACTCGTGGGGTGTTTCTTAGCGGCTTCGGACCCTTTCCCTCCCTGTCTCTGGATTCCTGGTAGAAGCATGGACGCCAGCGGACGGCCGTGCCAGCGCATGCGCAGCAATAACAGCATGCCTCTACTATGCAGCACCCACACGTGTGCAAACAAGAGTCCATCATTTACTTGCATTCTAAGCGCATGCGTACACATCGTCGCTTTTTTTTTGATTTGGTGACAACACTCGTGCTGCGTTTCCCAGGATTCAAACCACTTTTGTGTTTTTCTACGCGCTTTCTTTTGGCTTCAAATGCAGATCTATCGGCTTAAGCCCTGGTGACGAAAAACTTGGACGTTTAATTTAAAGGCTGGACGTGAGGTTGGCGATGGTTCAGATCAACAGGAAATGCGTAAATGCGAGCAAACCTTTAATGATTTATAGACTTTTTTTAACGGTCTTATTTATTTCTAACTTCAAGGGGATTTAAATGCATATCCTGTTCTCACTAACGACGCACTGTGCAAACTTGTAATTAGTATGATCTAAATCTTGTTTTTCTTTTTTTTTTTTTTTGGGCATAAGGAAATGCACGGGTGAATCCATTTTAACCTGATAAAACCAAATGCCAAATCAGTTTAATGTTCCAATTCCAAAAGTCCATTTTTGTTTGTTTTTTGGAGCACAAGTGAATTTTTCTGATGGATTTGTGCCGTACGGTCATCTGTGTGTTGTTGTTGATGTTGTGAGGGCATTTACTAAGAGCCAATTACATATGTTCACCAGCCAATCATACGGAAACACGAGTAATAATGCCAGCGATTGGCACTGGGGAATCCTCTTCCATGATTTCTCTAATTTAGGTTTTTCATCGGTTCTTCCAATCAACCGTTCTTATGTGCCAGTGGATCACAAATTCAACACATTCAGGAGCGATGCCGTGGAACTATGCCAAACTATCGACATGTGAATTTACTGGCCAATGTTGACCACCGAACAAGTCACTGTGTCCTGACCACGGCAACGTGGAGCTGCAGTGTAAAATTCCTCCGTTTTATGCGTTGTTTTATTGTCTTGTCACTTCATCAGAATTAAAGGTATGGGGATTTGTTTTAAAATGACTGGGGTCTTTTGTTTTGTATTTTTTGATTGCATCTGCGAGTTTTCAAGTAATAATATTACATATAATAACATTATTAATATTTGTGTTGTTGTGTAATTGCACAGCCAAGTGGTTAGAGTTGAAATTGCAACCAAAGGGTTGTAGGTTTGAATCCCTGTGTGTGTGTGTACTACACACTTTACAATGTGTTTTCTAATAGTAATACATGGGTAACAACAATATTAACGTTTGGGCAGTTGTGTAATTGTAACTAGTGTTTAAAGTTGGGATTGCACTTAAAGGGTTGTAGGTTTGAATCCCAGATCAGTTTTCAGTTATCAGCTGCCTCAACACTGTGTGTGTGTGTGTGTGTGTGTGTGTGT
>CM051505.1:4160987-4177396 GCA_028031935.1 Paedocypris micromegethes | reverse complement strand
TTTTTTTTTTTTTTTTTTTTTGTTTCTTTGTTTATTTTAATAGGTTATATGTGAGTTTCTCCCCATGAGACTAAATAAGGGTTTCATACTAGTGGTCGGAATGAACAGAGCTTTGTGCCGACTCTCTCCTGCCATCGCGGTCCAGGCTTCATGTGCTATAGTTGAACCCGTAAGCTTTTAATCAGCTTATTGAACTTCATACAGATGCTCATTAACAGCCATTTACTCCACAGGAAGTGGTGAGCACGGCGGAGTGTACGCAGGAAGTGTTAACCAACTGCCATTCTGTCATTATTAGGTCAATAATTAATTTTTAGACACTTAATGAAAAGCTTAAAGATAAGTTCCCCTGTAGGTTAGTGTCAACAGGATGACATGGAACAAGTGTCTGTGTGAGTCACAGCAGTGATCACAGTGAAAGTATAAAGGATTTAATGTTCTGTATATCTGCATGTCTTATATGGAAAGAGATCTCGATTGGAGTGAGAAACGGGATGGAGGGAGAGAGAGACAGAGTGAGAGAAGTGGGGTGAAAGAGAGAGGAAAAAGATTTAGAGAATAAAAAGTTTTGCAGTTTATACACAGAACAGTGTTTTAGTGAGCATCAATTGTTTTTTTAGAAGGTAATTGATGGTCATGTGACACCGCTGTGGCCTAATAGTTAGAGAGTTGACCTTGTAATCAGATGGTTACAGGTTCAAATCCCAGATATGCAGACCGTGTTGATGTCTCAGAAATCCTCAAAATTCATCTAAAAAATGCAATTTAAATCTGTGTTGGTAATCACATCATTTGTTTGATGGGAAGCCGGGCGCTCCCTGGAAGCTGTGAATTCCTGGACTGGTTCCACACACACGCACAAGCCACTTCCTCTTTTAAATGTGAGTGATGCCGTTGGACTTCAAAGGAGCTTTTGCCTGTTTTAGAGCCTAAAATGCCCTGAAGTGTGTCCCAAAAATATTAGAATCTGGCTCCCAGCGCTCCATGACTCAGTTTCATGACACTTTATCCTGTTTCATCAATGAGGCTTAAGCTTAAGTAGTGGCACAGATATGCGATTCACGGGTAAACGACAGTGACAGACTCCTCGGGCGCTTTCTGATGCCAAAACACTAAATATAACTATTATATTTAGACTTTATTCCAGTGACAATAAGCAATGTGTCACGATTCTTCTGCTTGGAAATGTTCAAAAACTCGCCTGAACTGCAGAAATGTCCCGTCCGAATCTAGGGCCTAAGGACCAAAGTTGCCTTGTGGCAAACCATGTCGTCTCAAACACAGAACAACAATTAAATCATTTATATACTAACGAAGATTTTCCTCCAAGTTTAGTGTTAAGGCAAGCTCCTTAACAATTGTGCTTTTGTCGCAATTTCCTTTACAATTTGTGACTTTTATTGGGGGTTTTATTACTTACCCAAATAAAAAAAATGTAAGAATCTGCTTCCTGAAGCTTATTCAGTAGATTGGTGTCGGTAACACCAATGATTCTAGGTTCAATTCCCAGAAACGGTTGAAGCATCTGCTTATTGCACTTGTGTAATTCATTGAAATGAAATAATTTAAAGGGAACCAAGTTCAGTGAATATATGTCAGAGGAGTAAATAATGTTACGTATGTGATTATACTTTTTTATTTTTTTGCATTTTTTGTTACATTTTATTTCTGTATAAATTTATATAGATTATTATATTATATATTTTATATTATTATATTATATATTACGTTAAGATATTTTATGTGTATGGACTGAAATTGATTTGATCTTAAGATAAAGTTTTAGAAATACCAGCTATATAACATAATTGTGCAACATGTTTAGTGATTTAATGTTTTATTGTTCCTTTTTTTCATTTACATTCTGTAAGAATGTACAGTATATTAATATTATATATTATGATTAAGATCTACTTTAGTCTTTTGTTTGACAACGAACTTTTTATTCCGTCTGGACCCCGAAAGCATAGAACCAGAACCAATTTCTAGAACCAATAAAGGAAACTCAAATAAACCATTAAAAGGATAAATAAAACATTAAAGGAAACGAGTTACTAAGTATTTTAGTTGATGTGCAAAGCGTGTCCACTAGGTGGCAGTGTTTCCTCGTCGTGGACTGATTGGAGCAGACCGAGCTAAATATAAGCTTGGAAAAAAATGTTGATATGAAGAATGTTCTCGTTTTAGAACAGCCTATCATATTAGCTGCATCAATCACGTTTTAAACGCAAATGTATTTTACTTCTTTTTTTACACCATCCATCATTACAGATTCCCCCGAAGGAAAGTGAGATTGCGCGTCTTGCGTCAGAGAGGAGGAACTGTTTTCTCGTGTAGTTTATCGTGACTTCACTGATCTGACGTGGAGAAACTCGAGACGGAGCTATAATGGCTAAAAATGTTAATAAATAAATAAAGATAATACAATTAACTAAAATACGTACTAAATACGTACTTTTGAATTTAAAGTCGCAACAACGGTTCACTTTTTTTAATGGTTTTACTCTTTGCAAAAACAAAATAATTGTTATTATGTATTTGTTCATCTGCAATTGTGAAATATCTGTTGCATTTATTTTAATTAAAACAAATCTTTATATGTTATGCAAAGTAAAAAAAAAAAAAGATTACCAATTTGCAAGATTTTGTTTTACATTTTAGCAACGCGCACGCACGCACACGAGCACATTTGGGTTTGTAACGCCAATGTTCGCAAAGCACAAACAACCGCGTCACATGCATAAGCAAAACGACATACTATTTGACGAATAACGTTACCTTTTGAAGAATCTGGCAACCGTATTAGGAAAACACCCAAGCTAGGTTTCTTTAAAACGTCCTCATCCTCGTCTATTCCCGTGGCTGACTCTTCATGACGAGCCTCAGGTGGACAGACACGCTGACGCCGAACTTAACGAAGGCTATAGACGAAACAACAATCACATTTAGCGGCTGTTCAAACGTCACTGAAATTGTCAATTTTAGTACATTTATTACAGAGAAAGAGACCAACACTGCCACAATTACCAAAGTTAAAATGACAAACAAGCCAAAGAAAATTACCTCTAATATCTCGCTGGTTAGCAACATCATTCATAATTTACACCGCACAGGCCCACACACAAACTTTTCAGATGAATGCCTTTGCAATTACGGCAAACACTGATTTACACGCGGTTAGCCGCTATAAGGCCGCGTCAGGTGTGAAATCATGCCGAGACCGCGCTTCCGAAACTCCCTCACGCCCCGCGGATTAATATGGACCACGATTGTAGACACCTTCATATACTACTAATTACCAAACATAACATAGTAAAAAAGTAATGGAAGTCACTTACGAGTTATCTTTCACTCCTCTTGTCTCTTCCGAAGGTCGACCGTTGGAGATCCAAGTTTGAAATGTACAGAAACATGATGTAAATTCTCGTCAAACGTCACACAGCCCCCAGAATGCATTGCGGTTTACAGAAACATGCTGTATGATTAGCAAAACAGTCTAAAATGTTGCTGTACTTTTTACAGCAATTTGTTACAGTGTATATCACTTATGAAGGTTTTCAATTAAGACTAAACATTCAAACCCTTATTGGCAGTTCACAGTAGTAAACATGAACAGATAAAACGTGAGAGGCTTATAAATGTATTATATGTATAATTATATTTTTTTTGCAAAGACTTTTGCAACAACATATCTGCGGAAAAGCCCCAAAACGTGTTTTCAAACAGCCACAAATCATCCTCTTACACTCTTTAATTACACAGAGAGCATTGGACAGGAGAAATTCCCAATCAGCCAGGACATTTTGTCAAGCTGCCCAAAATCCGGTTGCCATCTGTGTCACACGTGAGTGAAGATGATGGTGAATTACAGGCAAGAATCCAGTTGTTTTCCAATGTAATTCTGTTATAATAAATATGTGAAATCTATGTGAAGCATTTCTGTCCGCATAAAATGATCCGCGATAAAGTGAAGCTAGTTTAATCTGTGGTCGAGTTCTTCCCTACTAAGTAGAATTTTTTTCCCCAAATATTATATACCATTTAGTTATTGATTTATTAAAAAAAAATTAACTATTAATTATTTCTTTAAATGAAGGGGAAATGTATTACTCTTTTAGTTATTTAAATATACCTTTTGTGGTTTGTTTACAGTTACAATATCACAAAAATATTTTTCCCATTAGATTACTATTGTTACTATTGTTATGTTACTAAATGTAACATTCTTACCACAGTATTGCAATACTGTAATCATAGTCAATTGTCATCGATCAATTCTACAATAAATTAAAAAGGGATAAAATAGAATCAATTGATAAATAGATCCACATGCACCTACTGTACTATCAATTTAGACAAGATAAAACGAAGGCGATCATAAAGCAGGCACAAGTGGGAAAACTCCCATCATGTCGGAACACGTGTCACGATACCCTGGGAAATATGCAGCGTCACAAGCTCTTATTCCACCTGCCGAAACATTGATGACCCACATGATATTGAGGTCGTGACCCCCTCGACCTCCCGTGACACGGCTGGTAATGAAGGTCCTGAGATGTGAGTCACCCGTCCTGTTGTGCTTGAGTCATGGCGGCTTCTTCTGCACCGGCTTTGTGTCTCTCAGCTCCATGTTCTGCCACCAGATGAACAATGACTAAACTCTCCAGAAGACCACGTGCATGGTGGACACCATATGTCCATTTATTATTTACAACGTGTCCCGGCTGAAGGTCACGTATCACTATAAAAGGCAGTCGGGCTGCGGCTCTTTGATTTAAAGACGGCTGGATGGAGTAAACTGGAGGCTGATGGTGCAGATCTTCTCAAGAGTCATAATATGTGCCAGGTGGCTACCATGACATTTTCTCCTTTAGTCACGGCCCATTATAAACACTGAATCACTCATTTCAAATGCAAATCGGCAAAGTTTGATCAGTCATGACGGTCAACGTTCTTATCTCGGCCTTCACATGCTGTTCTCTTGTCTGTAAGTGTGGATCTCACAAGACGCGTCGCCAAGTCTGACATGGCTTTCTTGTGAAAGATGACAGTTTGAGTGCAGTGGTCATGTGTCTTTCTAACAAAGGCCTGGGACAATCGGTTTAGTTCTGCGCTGTTTGCCGCACACACACTTTAGTGATGTCACAGCCGTCTCGCTGACCGGAAGTGATGGAGCAAGAAGCGCTGATCTTTACAAGAACGATGAGAATTCGTTCTAAGATGGAGAAATAGATGCAGCACATCTTTTCAGCATCCTTGAAGATCCCAAACTTGAGTAATTGTACGGATACCTTACTGTAAAAACGACTCCATTACAAGTTCCAAGTCACCAATTCCAAGAATACTTGAGCAAAAGTCGACAAGTATCCAGCTTTAAAAGGACTTAAGTATTTTACTAGTAGTGAATTTAGGCTTAAAAACACTAAGACGTGGAAAATAAAAAGAAACTTGTTTCAATAAAAAAGAAATGAAATTTAACACCTCAATGTTTCAAAATGCCTAGTGGTACTTTGCAGTTCCAAATCCTGGGCAGATTCTACAAGTGTGTTGTCCTCGACCTGCTCACTCTGATCTGCTCATGCTTTGGATAAATGCGTTGGCCATATGTCTAAAGCAAAGTAAATAATGCACATCCAGTCCATGGAGGAACCTCAGAGGAACCTGCTCACTACTGCACAGAAACACTGTAAACGACCTTCAAGATTCTCCAAGGATGAACACCGGAGCCCCGCTTTGTCGGACTGTGAATTCCAGGTATTTTTTATGAGCTGTTCTCAATTTCTTTCTTTTTCCTCTTGTTGCTTTATCCAGCTTCTTAGTAGCCTTAAGATTAAAAAGTTAGATTACAGAATAGACCAGGGATGCTCAACCTCCGGCCCACGGGCCACACTTGGCCCATGAAATGCTGTTTTGTTCCTATTTAAAAGGTGATTTAGTGACTTAGCTCATTTGGGAGAAGACGTTCAATCGAAGACTTTAAACAAACTTTCTGCATGATGAAGAGAAAAACCTCTTGTTCTCGCAATGCAAAAAAAATCATCTACCTTCTGCTGAGATTCTGCATCCAAACATGGTTTCTGAAGAACCACTGCAGACGCTCACAAAAGCAGCATCAGATGGTGAGTGCACCGATTTTTTACATTTAAATTTTTTTCCTCATTTAAGCATCCAAACTAATTATCAATATACATTAAATTTTTGTAAAGAAAAGTTTGTCTCCATATTAAAACGAGGCATTTTATGTGAGGCTTCCAGGTATCTCCAGCCCTTCCAGACCTCCGAGATGCTTGATGCAAATGATGCTGCGCTGTGTGCTGATTGACAGTGCTGTACATCCTCTAATGTCCTAGCTGATATTGATCAGCAGAGTCTCTCCCAGCAGGGAACGGAGGGTCCGAGACCCCTGTCCTTTGACGAGCAGCTCCAGCATTCAATAATTCACTGCGACTGGGAGAAGAAGACTTTAGAGGAAGGTGATGGAAAGGTGTAATTGTTTTTTTGAAGCGGCTTGGCTATAAAGTAGTCGCCTCAGGTGAAGACAGACGTTTTTTCAACACGCTGGAAAGTTTCTCCTAACTAGTCACGTGTGTTGTGAAAGCGTCTTGAAGAGCATCTTTATGTTTTAACCCTCCAGTATTAATGTAAAGGCCCCGTCGCCCATCTTTCTCTTTCCTGTCTTTATTCAGGAAGTGTTCCGAAGGCAAGGGAACGATGAATGATGTTTCTAACATCTCAGAATGATGGTTCATACTCCAAGCTAAAGAATTTCCGCAGTTGCTGGGAAATGTACGTTTTTGCCTATTTGGAATTGATGAATAGTAGATGTCGTACCATAAAACATCATACGCAGGATTTGGACACCATGTTATATCTCAGATTTTTTTATTTAATATAAAACGTCGATGACGAAGCTTTTATCCAGTGGCTTTTATCGAAAGGTACTCGAGTAAATGAACTTTGTTACTTGAGTATTTTTGGATACTTTGTACTGAGTATCAATAATATAAGCAACTTTTACTTTTATTTGTGATTGTGAGTATCTGTATCTGTGTCTTTACTCTACTACATTTGATTGGACACGTACTATTACTAATTACATTTTTTACTAATTACTTTTTCTACCACGGTTAATTTATTGGGCTGACGAAGTGATATACTAAATTCAGTAAAATAGTAAATTTAGTTAGAGTAAAGTACTTAAGTTCTTTTAAAATTAGTTACATCATGACTTTTACTCAAGTCTTTTTGGAATTGGTGACTTGTAATTTGTAATGGAGTAATGTGTACACCTTACAGTAAGGTGTTTGTATGTTTACTCAGTTGCGGTTTGCAGGTACTCTTTGCATCTCTGCTTTTATCCAAAGACTTGCATTGAATTGCAGTTGCACGGAGTCAGAGGTGTTGTTTTAAAATGGGTCAACAGCTATCTTCAAGATCGTCAGCAGTACGTGGATTATGCCGGGCACCGATCCGGATTGCTAGACATGCAATGTGGAGTACCACAAGGCTCTGTACTAGGACCAAAATTTTTTGTTTTATATATAAATTATCTTTGTGAGATTTCAGATATTTTACAGTTTTGTTTGTTTGCGGATGACACAAATTTTTTGTTCGGGCAAGGATCTGGGGTTTTTAATCAATACTATTGAAAAAGAAATGGTCCTGCTTCAGAAATGGTTTGATGCAAATAGGCTATCATTAAATTTAATGAAAACTAAGTTTATGCTGTTCACAAACAAAAAATTTACAAGTCAGGTTGAGGTTTTTTTTGGAAAAATTCAAATTGAAAGAGTTTCAGAATTTAAATTTTTGGGTGTCATTATCGACGAACAACTAAAATGGAAAGGGCACATAAATTGTATCAAAAAGAAAATAAGCAGAAATCTGGGTATACTAGGCAAAGTAAAACAGCTGATAAGTTATGAAGCAATGAGAATTTTGTATTGTTCATTGATTTTGCCACACCTTTTGTATGGTTTGGAAATATGGGGAAATTCTTACAAGACTAATTTAATGCCTTTAAATATTTTACAAAAACGAGCCTTGAGAGTAATGCATAAAACTTCTCCAAGAGAGTCTACTTCTGTATTATTTTTGCATTCAGGATTACTTAAGTTGAATGATTTGGTAGTTTTGCAAACATTGTTAATTTTGTACAAAGCAAGACATGGTCTGTTGCCTAATGGTTTGCAAAATGTATTTGTTTTAAATCAAATGCATAGTAGAAGGGAAAATGATTTTAAGTTACCATCTGTAAAAACAACATTGAAACAAAGGTGTATTTCATTTTTAGGTGTACAGTACTGGAATTGTCTGGAAAATGACCTCAAAAAATGTCCTAGTATCACTATATTCAAGTGTCGTTGTAAGCGGAAAATGATGCAACTGTATGGGAAATGATTTAAAAATTGTGTTTTGTTTTTTGTCAGTATAAAAATTGCCATCTGTGGTTATTATTTATGTTGTGATAAGAATGGGGTAGGAGCAAATAAGACGTGGTCTTCTTCCCACCCCTGTTCTTAAGGTGGAATATGTTCAACATTACCACTAAAAAAAAAGAACAAATAAAAAATGAAATGAAATGAAATGAAATGAATACTCTACGGATTGAAACCAGAATTTTGGGTGTTGCGAACATAATTTGTGGGAAAAAATATATTTTGTAATAAAAAATAACAAAAAGAACAAGTTTTGGATTGTTTGATGAAACAATAACCAGTTCTTTGCCTTCCAAACACTAACTATCCTAATCGACATTCTCACAGGCGATGACTCAAACAGCCTCCCACTTCCACCAGCCCACTGTATTATACATTAGATCATAATATTCAATTTCTTCGATATTGTGGGGAAGGTTCTGCATGTATTAAAATCTGAATTTCTCATAATCTTGCATTTCTTCCAGCTGTAGATTTGAACTTCTGCTCAGTTCATTCAAACTTTGGTAAGTCGACTTAGAGAATGTATATTTTTATAGCTATTCCTTTCTAGTACTTATCGTGCTATAATCATTTACATTTTAAATTGTACACCTTTTGTGTACAGCTAATTTAGTTGTTTGCCATTTAAAAACACCAGCAGAGAGCGCTGTGGCATTATGTAAAAAGTGTTTATACGGTCACTTCCTTTTTTCAGGCAATAAAAATGGCGATTATTCTGCGAAGCGTTTTGTTTATCGAATTTAAAGTAGAAAGACAAAAGCGATTTTCGGCTGAGTCGGAAGTTGCTTGCATGCAAGTGGTAAGATGGACCTTCTTGCTAATCGCTATTTGTCTGCAGAAATGTAAATAGTCGAGAGAAAAAATAAATTTTATGTAAATATTGTTTGTCCTTTTTTTTGCTTCTTATCACTCCCTCTTATATATATTTTTTGTCAATTATGGATAAAGATATTACATGCATTGATATCAAGCCGATTTCGTCGTAATCAAAAGAGAACCAGGGAAATTCTGTAGTTTGGGTCGACCATGTATTATTGACATGATGAAATGCTTAAAATCTTCAAGCAAATAAGAATATGCTTAAACCAATTTAACAGATTTAAAAATAGTGACTGTACAACACTGAGTTGAGGCTTTATGTTGAAAACAATTTCACTTTTCTCTCAATTTTCTGAAATTCCCATCTGAGAGGAACTTTTCCGTGTTGAACTTAAAAAATATATAGTAAGTGTTTCATGAATAAATATAGCATATACCTTTTCTTTTTAAACTGAACTAGTCAAATAAATTCCCGTTTTGATGATTTTCTAATTTCAAATTGTTTTAATTATGATTAATTATAATTCATTTTATAATTAATTTGATAAGTAATTGTGTAATTAGTCAGCACTTTTATAAAAGCACACTGCAATTTTGCCACTCACCATTAGGGGCGCTTCACGTAAAAAAGAATGATGATGTTGTTTCTACGCCGACCACATGCTTGCAAACAAAAAAAGACTCCCTCTCGCATCATCATCCTCTCGTTTCTTATGCTTTGTTGTACCAAATTTAACCTCTCGTTGTGTCCTTGAACCTCTCAGATCCGAGCAAAGCCTCAGACATGGAAGGAACAGAAGCAGATTATGAGAGTATGGCCCACTCCATCATCAACACAGAGGAAGTGGCTGACACGCTGAGAGGAATTGACTTCCAAACAAGTGAGAGCTTCATCTGTGACGTCACGGCCAGAGAGCTGCAGATTGATGTTCAGGTACCTGTCGGCACAAATACTCCATGATTTGTGTGCAAAAAAACATTCAATAAAAGTGAACATGCTAGAGTCGTACATCGCACGGATGTACTTTTAAAACCGCCTGGGACACCAGGTCGCTTCTTTTTTGCAAATTACAAAATTGCCTTTTGACAAAACATGTTTTATGTCTTAGTAAAAGCCTTAGGTCAACAATTTTTGTCTTAATGATTTAGTACAGCCTTATGACAACATTATATTTATGTCATTGTATTGCCTTATGTCTTAACATTGACTTGTGACAAAAAAATGTTACGTCTTAGTATAGCCTCATGACATAAATAAATGATGTCTTAGACGAAAAATGTTGTCATGAGGCAATACTAAGTATAGTCTTATGACAAAAAAGGTTTTTTATGTCTTAGTATAGCCTTTTGGCAAAAAAGTGTCTTATGTCTTAGTGTTGGCTTATTACAAAACATTTTTTTGTCTTAGTAAAGTAAAAAAAAAAAGTCTTTATTCTTAAGTCTTTATAAAGTCTTAGTATTGTCTTATGACAACATTTTTTGACTTGGTATAGCCTTATGACAAAAAGGTTTGTCTTATGTCTTGGTGTTGCTTTATAACAAAATAAATTGTGTCTTAGTATTGCCTTATGTGTCTTTTATGTGTTAGTAAAGCCTTATGACAAAGTTTTTTTTATGTCTTAGTATAGCCTTATAACAACATTTTTTGTCTTTGTTAAGCCTTATGACAAAAATGTTTTGATGTATAATCTCTTAGTACTACCTTATGTCTTACGTTTGTATGTCTTAGTAGTATAGCCTTTTGACAAAAACAATTTAGTCTTAGTAAAGCCTTATGACAAAAAAAGTGTTTTATGTCTTAGTACTGCCTTATGTCTTAGTGTAGCTGACAACATTTGGCCAGCTGCAAATTTCCCTTATAGTCCGTATAGTTTACCCCTGAACGTGAATGTGATTTGCGAGCGCCATGAAAGCAAAATAAGTGAAACTTCTGAGCCTTTATCTATTCTACCTGGTGCTCGAGAGTCATTTTATTCCATCAAGCCATCCAATTTCAAGTCAAGATGACCCATCTTGAATCATGCGAGACGTTTCATGCTCTTCTACGATGGTTGAAAGACAATTTACAGCCAGTATTCAAATTCAGTGTGTGCTGGACCAGTTTTGTGGAGTGAAGTTTATGGTCAGCTTCATGGTGATTCTGTTCTGAGTACAGACAATCACAATTACGCAATCACTAAGATGTTTTAGTGAAGAGCTGGTCGCTCGTGACGTGAGAGTGATGGAGTCGCATCAGTACCACTCTGGCCTCCAGATCCACCATCACACACACTTTTTATGAACAGCTTCTCCATGGGGTTTCTTTTTTCACTTTATTCCTCAGAAACTTTTGTTTTCCTAGCCATTGTCATTTTTCTGCTTGCTCATAGTCAATGTTATGGTTCAATTTTACTTGTTGTTCTGGTCATTTGAGTTAATCGAGGACATTAAAGTTCAAACTATAAAATATATCAAAAATATTAAGTAAATATGATATATTTTCTAAACAAATATATTATTCATAAACTGAATTTATCGATATGACCTAATCAACATAACATTTTCTACACACTTTTTGACTCTTTGAATATTGAAGATTGTAATTAAGAGAATGGGACTTTAATTTTGCCTAGAAATGTTGTTTTTCTTTTCCCGTGCATTGATCATCTCCGCATCCATTAATATTTCTAATGCCGTGAATCTCACGCATGACATGATCATCCCAGTCAACAATGTCTTTCTTCATGGTCCACCTGACTTCCTGACCTTATAGGTTCTTGGGCCAGAATAATACAGTCAAAAGTCAAGAAGGTTGAGAAACGTGAGTGGCACGTCAACCGGCTCAACATTTGTATTCCACTCAAGCCATTTTCTCTTCTTCACTTAAAGACCAGAAACCTTGGTCAACTGGTCCAGAGATAAGCCATCGACTTCCCCTACGATCCGTATCTGCTCTAATAGGAGCCCAAGTCTCCGAGAAGAGAAGGAAAATGGCAGTGGCAGGTTCTCCGGAGCTTTCTTCTCTTCCTCTAATGGTCTTTCCGCCCCCACCTGCATTAGAGACGCGCGTCTATTTCCACCCATTACTTAATAACCGCTCAGTCTGAGATATATAGAGGAGAAGATCTACGACTGGTTGCATGTGCTCAGAGACTCCGACCTTGTCGCTCCTGCTGTCACCCGGCTGATCAATTCATGGCGGTGAAGTGAGAGAGTGAGAGAGGAAGAGAGAGAGAGAGAGTGATTTGGCTCACTCTGATCCACACATGGAGTGTGTGCACTCCAAATGAAGATGGAGCTTATTTTGAGGATGCGGTGCGTCACACGCTGACGTTCCAGCCTCCACGTAATTTAAAGATGCAGCTCGGACTGAAATAAGATGATTCTTCAGTGTCACTTTTCCAGAGTGTTGATGGTGATTATTTTTTTTTGGTGGTCGGGTCGGACCAGACCGGACCCTACAAGAACACATTGTTCCCTTTCACCAGTGTGAGAGGAGAGTGTGTAGTTATTCCCGAAATAGACACAATCCAAGTGAAAGATTATGTGGGACTTAAGTCATATTTTATTTCTCTGACTTGCGCCGGGAGTTTCAGGGAGGTTTTCTTTAATCTCCTTTAGAGATTGTGTGTCCTGAGACTCGGGGAGCCACGCATCAGCACAATTCACCCACACGCTTTGAGAGTTTCTGGAGCTTCCCACATTCAGGATACGCTTAAAGTGTTGCAGGATTTGTTCCTTCCTTTAGTGTTAATGTTCCTGGAATAATTATCTGTCTGTCTCTCTGTTTATCCACCTGTCTATCAAACAATCTGTCTATGTACCTGTCTGCAATCTGTCTCTCCCTCTGTCGGTCTATACATTTGATTGCCCACCCATCTCTCTCTCTTTTCATCCACCCATCCATTCATCCATCCATTTTTTCTATTCTATTCTTTTCTATTCTATTTGTGCATCCATTTGTCTATCTATCTGATTGATAGATAGATGGATGGATAGATAGTTAGGTAGGTAGGTGGATGGATGAATGGCTGGGCGGATAGATAGATGTAAAGACAGATGGACATAGAGGACAGACACTATCTATCCGTCACTTATTCTGTCTATTTATCTAAATAAATATCATCCATGCATCTAGCTCTCCGACCGACCGACCATCCATCATCGGTCTGTCTGTCTATCTATCTATCCATCCCACCATCCATCTCTCTCTATCACTTGTCTGTCCATTTATAGGACCACCCACTCATCTACCTATCTATCTATCTATCTATCTATCTATCTATCTATCTATCTATCTATCTATCTATCTATCTATCTATCTATCCGTCTGTCTGTCTATCTATCCATACGTCCACCCACCCACCTATCAATCATTATAGTTTTTAATGAGCAGTAACTCTCTTCCTCCTGGCAAACATTCTGCTGGCCGTTACTTGTAAAAGGCATATAGTCATTTATTTCTGCAGATTTATGTTCAATATACAAAGTCACGTGTGGGCATTTCGGTGCAACATGTCATTTACACAATGAAAAGCAATATACAATGTACAGTAGATCTCAAGCTCTTTGTAATATTGTCCAGAACAGGTAAAGCCTCTTGATCGAAGCGCTACAGATCATCGGTTCCTCGCCCGGGGAGAAGAAGAGGAGACACGTTTGCACTATTACTGTGAGTAGAATGCTGTAAGTACGTGGTAATAAGTATTATGAAGAATGGAAATGTTGGCATTATTCCCCCAAGCATCTCTTAATGATGAGAAAACATCCCACAATCAGTTTGTTGAGTCAAACTGACCGACTTTATGGAAAAGTCAAGAGGAATGTTCAGCAAGGCCGACATTTTATTGACTGCTTTTTCTTTACAAACGAAATACCCCAAAAAATGATTTGCCATTGTGATCTTTCTACACCCCCCCCCCTCGTAAAGCTAAGGCTTATAACACAGATTTGTTGGTTAATAATAGAACACGACAAAGAGGCTTGTGGCCCGATACAGATGAATGAGTTTTCCTTATTTTATAACAGTTAAACCCCTTTGGATGGTTCGCGTGGGGGGGAAAGGAGTGTTTGAATTGGTCCACGTGGAACGGATGCTGATTCCTTGTTCTGATTTGGTCAAGAGGTGATGGAGGAGAAGCAGCAGCAGAAGAAGGTCACCAAACAGCTGGTGAACTCTTAAAAATAAAGGTTCCAAAACCACTGTAGTTCGTAAACTTCTATCGCTTAATTTCCCGCCTTCGCCTTCAAAGAATAACGCCGACTCGCGGCTCTCGACAAACAAAAAGGCGCGTCAAAGATCAGCCGGAGAACCTTTATTTCTAAGAGGGTCCGCGGAGCAGGAGGCATCGGTGAGTGTTTTATGCGTTAGCGAGTTGATCGGAGAGAGAAAGAGAGGGGGGGGCATCGAGCTTGTTCTTTTCCCGCCTTTTGGAGCCGCCGCCAAAGATCTACAACTACTTCCCAACCTCGTCGAGATATTTGCGGTTCAGTTCCGCCTGTTCCCGCTGGTTCTCGATCCGCGCCATCTCGATCATGTTTCTCAGCAGGTGGAAGGTGAGATCGATGGAGATCGGGGGGTCTTCGTTCCGTTTGGAAAACTCCGTCAGCCCCACGGCGCTGTGCTGCTCCTCCTGGCGGGGACGCGAGACGAGCGCTGCTCTCGGAGCTCCGGAGTTTCTTTGCAAATACTCAACGAGTTTCTCACCCACGAGGTAGGACAGGGCGCTTTCTCTCGCCCTGTTGAACAGCACCTCGTCTAGCTGGTTGTTCATGATGCTCAGATCGTGGGGTCGGCCGGTGCTCCGCGGGAAGTGTGTGGTCAGTAAGACTGATGTGATGAGCAGGACCAGAGGGACAGGCTTCATGCTGGACGCAGCGAGCTGCCTGCGAGAAGCAAACAAGTGTGTCAATAAACAAGCCGACAAACTCATCAAAGTTACGGTTTTAGTGACGAGACAAGCGGAGAAAACATGAACACACTAACAGAATAATGAGTTGTTTCCGAATGCTACATTTTTAAATACAGTTTATGTATTATAACCGAATGCTACATTTTTAAATAGTGTTGAAAATAACTCAGATCCAATAAACGCGAGAAATAACGGGGCAAACGCGACCGTTACCCGTCAAACTGCCGATTCAGTACAAAAACTGCCTTCATCAAATGCAAGCGCCACTATCAATAAAATCACACACACACATACACCACATCTAAGAAGTCCACCAGCTTTAAAAAAAAAAATGAAAAAATACACACGTCCATATAAAAGAAAAAAAAATCGCAGTCCGTGCAACTGCACAATAATCAAACCGGCGGGACCTAAACTCCGTCAAACGCGCCGAAAAACAGTTGTAATGTCCCCAGTGAAGAAGTTGAAACGAGTCATTTGAGGTAAAACTTACTCGGTCGCCTTCTGTCGCTTCAAAAGTGCTTGTGGAGAAGAGTGTTTGCACACAGACGAGCGTGGAGCGCCTGTAGCTCAATGGTTATATACATCACACACCGCTCCATTGACGTCAGTGCTGCTGCATAAACTGCTTGTAAATGAGGCAATTCTGGAGCGAAAAGGAGAGTGGAGGTAAATGCTGGAACTCGGGGGCGGGGCGGGGTGAGATGGGGGGGGCAAGGTGGGGAACCCTCCCTCCGCAAGGCTGCCACTCAATAAATCAGTCAGATCGTGACATCACAACAAACTTTAGAGGCATTTTCGGGCAAACTTTTAGCACACTTGAATGTTCGTAGTTAACGCGTTAGTTTGTATTCGTACCTGAGGTGATGCGGTCGTGATGGCCTTCTGCTTGGCTGGGCGCGCGCGCGGCGGGAGGCTGCGTCTCTGTCCAAGGTGCTGAAATCCTCCAAGATCTCAGCAGCACGTTTAATAAGAACTACAACTCAACTCCCGCGTGAGTCTCAACTGAGAAAACGAGTACATTATTTCTTCAGGCAAAAACAGTTATTTAAAAGAAAAAAAAAAGACTATTTGACAACAGATTTTTACACATATATCGAAGAACAGCATTGGGGGAAAATGACTGGGTGATGAACAAGTGAAAGCAAAAAAAACTATTTATGGCATCCACCCACTAATTGCATCCTTACTTTACATCCTCTAATACACACACACACACACACACACACACACACACACACACACACACACACACACA
>CM051505.1:4137900-4160968 GCA_028031935.1 Paedocypris micromegethes | reverse complement strand
TTGACTTACATGCAAAATAATATGTTCTCTCTTTTTTTTCTCTGTTTTTCTTACAGTAAACCCGAAGCATCAATATATTCCCCTTCCCCACCTCCTTTTCTCCAACCTTAACACAAACGCAGTTACACCCTCTGCCTTAAAATTACATTTTGACCCTCAAACAGATCTTCAAAATTGTGGAGGGGGGCAACGGGGAACACACACATACACTTTAAAGTTGTTTGCACGGCTTTCACTACAGAGCAAGTGTCAATTTATATATAGCGGAAATAATCAATTGCTCACATGAAATTAAACACTTTGGACTCTACACTAAATTAGTTAGTTGCGGATGTAATTTGATTTCAGGAGAGATTTTACTGGTCATCACAGAGGATGTTCAGCCAGACACTGTGAGAGACAGTCAGGCTGAGGAGCAACATTTATTGTTGGAGGAATAATGACAAAAAAAAACACAAAACAGGTGCAACTAAAAACACTATGCAAGATAAACTCATTTAGAGCGAGTTCTCCGTGTCAGCGCTTTCCTTCCAAACACAGAGCATCATCCATAACAGCGATAACACTAGAGCAGAAATGTGCTGACGTGAACGACTTAAGAACACTAATAATAGTAAACAAGGGTTCCTTACAAAAATAAACTTTGAATGAATCCACAACTTAAACAGAAATAGCACTTATATGGCATGGGTATTAAAATAAGGCAGGACTTATGAGGTTTACATATTTTTAAAGGTTAATAGTTTAAATGTTCAATGATTAAACACTTGTTTGCTTACAAAAAACAGCTAAATTTTTTTCAAATGTATAATGTGTTAAACAGTTTTATCACTATCCATAAACACTATAGTGATCAAAGAACATGTCTGGCATTTTAAAGGAGGCTGTAGTCTTGTTACTTTGTCTTGCTACAGATTTGTGCAATGTTTCAAAAACTAACCAACCAATAGGAACACGGCATTCTCAAGCGTGAGGTAGTGAGGAACGTTCCTCCTATAACATCTTATTAGCTTTCCACGAGAGATAAGAGTTCCAAGCCACAGCCACAATCTGAACAACAGCCAATCTGCAAAAAACACAAGCGGCACTTTTTCATTAAGCATTTAATTAATTTAAAAACACGTCATTTTTTTCCCACTTAAAAGATATGGCCAAACACACACAAATAAATAAGACGAAATGTGTTTTCAGGTGATACACTGATCACCGGCCTTGAATTGTTAATCCAGGGTCTGTATGGCTGCTTAATCAAAAATTCCCAATACAGTTAAAACAATTGTGCATAATTAACTCATTTTAAAATCGACTGTTTACATTCGCTTCATAATTTCTAGTGACGTCTTCAAATCTGTGCGATCAGCAACTTCGGCTGATTGGGGCAAGTGGCTTTTAAAAGGCGAGCGTTACCTGTAGTGGAGAGGGATGAAGTAAAAATTGGCAATCTGGACCGGTGGCCAAAGCTGGAGGAAACAAGCCACGTCACATCAGTGAAGCCTGGACGATTGTTTATTAAGGAGAAAAAGCCAGTGTAAAGGAGAAAACACTTACGTAGTAATTGGAGATCAAAGCATCGGTGTAGTCCTGTTAGAAAAATAATATTACAGTTCATATTGTACAAAACAACTATTAGTATTGCTTTCAGATTTTACAATTTCATTGTATTCTTGTTGTACAAGTCAATAAAATATATTAGACTATATTATTCTCTTTTACATTCTATTCTATTTTCTATTCTATTCTAAAAGCACACATTAAGTCGGGGCCGAACAGAATAAACAAGTACTAAAAGTTTATTGATAATATGGAAAAAAACAAACATGAATATTGTTGTCTTTCTTTCTTACTGCTATTATTTAGTCCTATTAATAAGACACAAATATTACAGTTCATGTCTTACAATACATCTATTAGTATTGCTTTCAGATTTTACAATTTCATTGTATTCTTGATGTGCAAGTCAATAAAAGATATTCATCTACATTGTTCTCTAGCCTATTCTATTCTCAAAGCACACATGAAGTAGTGGCCGAACAGGATAAACAAGTACAAAAAGTAAAATATTTCTAGAATGTTAATATGGATAAAAATAGACAGGAATATTGTCTTTCTTTCTTTGCTATTAGAATAAACAAACTTTGATATAAAGTCTTGTTCTCCATAAGAATATTTTCACTCAAAATGTATACTGATTCTACTCTGTTAGAAATACAATCTTGAAAACGTAAAAAAAAAAAAGTGCTTTACAGTAAATGTAATAATTACACAACTATAATTCATTGTTTATGTGTATTATTTATTGTTGATGTAAATGTTTTTTTGCGTTTCGGAAAAGTACGGTATGAGCCATTAGATATTCAAATCTTCAACACTTGAGTAAAACTAAAGGTAATAAAAAAACCCCAACAAAATAACAATTCTCAACAACCAAGACGAAGCGTAAGAAAGAAAATCACACAAAAGCTGGCACAATCCCACATCAGCTCTCCGTATTTTTCATAAACTGAAGCTTGTAGACACAAAAGAAGTAGTTAGCGGTTGTTTCAGGCTCTCATTAAGCCGTGACTAATGACGCCCCTACAGAAGCCACGGGTCATGCGCATCACACGCCAGACAAACCCTTCTGCCTCGTAAAAATCAACTCATCCGGAACACCGGGGTCCCGTCTTGCCACTGCCATCTCCGGAAAGGTCAGTCGTGAGATTGAGTGTGTAAAATCAGCCCGTTTTACCCACTTGTGCTTTTTGTGTGTGTTCTTAACAGTTTGTAATTAAGGCTAAACAAGGAAGCGGCCACCTGGGGTGAGACCACCGGCGGGCCGACACGTCACTGCTTTGTTTCCTGTGATCTTGACGTCACACAATCCAAGCGTTTGGACCGCTCCGGACACGGGAAAGGATGCTAATGTGGCCAAAAATATCCTTCAAAGACTGTGAAACTCCCTGGAAAAGCCCGTTAGCGATTAGCTGCGAGCGATTGCTAACAATGATCAAACCAGGTGGGAACGTTCCCGAAGGAAGTGAATTCAACACATTTGAAAGGCCGTGTTGGAATGGTGGAAACGGGTTATAAATACAATCACGATGAGAACCAAAATGAGTCGATGAGCTGTTGACTTGAATCTTTCTGAGTTAATGCGCATTTAACCTTTCATTCCGATATCAACAGCGGAATGACTAACGACTCACAGATGAGAAGAAAAGCAACAGCATTTCTCAGAACGTCCAGCGGCTCATGCGCACTCAACTTCCTGTGGGGTTTTCAACACTGTTAGGCAAATTATAAAGGTGTTAAATAAATTAGAGCGCCGTTTTAGAACGTTCACGCGGGATTTGTTATCTAAAGACATTGTGTCGTACAGCGCTTGCAATATCTGAATCCAAATTCCCAAGTAAAAGATTACATTTCTGTTCTGTAAATGGCCTGACGAGATTAGTTTTGAAGAGGGTCCGTTGACATCTATATTTTGTCACTGGACCATAGTAACTATATTTTTAAAATAATATTTAAAAATATGATATATACTTTGTTTACATAATTATTTATATTTAATCATAATATTATTATTACCATTATTATTAAAGTAATTATTAAGCAAAAGAAAAATGAATAAACATTTATTTATATTAACAAAAGTTAAAACATTTTTCAGTGTTTAGGTAACATAGAAATGTTTGAAAATACTTAATCCTATAATATAACATTTTAATATTTATTATAAATGATATATTATGTTTTTAAACAATTATATTACATACAATAAATATATATATAGTACCCTGATAAGGGACAAGCCGAAAGAGAAGTAGATATAGTACAATATATGAACAGTAAATGGAAAAATTGCACATTTTCTGCAAAACTAAATTGCAATGAAAATGTATTATTATAATGTTTTATACGATATCTACACGGTATCTAAATTTATATGGTACTAAAAAAAACAAAACAAAAAAACAACAACAGGCAATCGCATTGGCAGCACATTTGGGGTCCTTGACATTGGCACGAGGCCTGTATAAGGTCCTGAGTTCGGCTTAGGCCTTTTTTTGTGCAGGAGAAATGTTCTCATAAGCAACCGTACTGGTTGGGAGCAAAACCAGACCACGTTTGAAGCAACCAGAATGAGATTAACCAAACACTCCACAAAGGTGTTATAACGATCGACTTTCACCTTGCATTTCTTGCGGCCGGGGTTAATGAGCGCATTTATCATTAGCTTTCTGTCTTTTTTGACATTTAGGTGACTGACCTTTCAGTCTCATTTTAACTCGGCCACCGTCCCTACATAAATAATTGATGGCCCCTACTCGGGGAGCAATGCTGCGTCAAGCGTCGTTCCTGCGAGCCCGTGACTCACTCAATCCCTCCATCAGCGGAAATACTCTCTAATTACACTGCACCAATAGACCGCTCACAGGACGCACACTTGCTGGACTTTCAGGATTACAGATGAGGAAGATGAACCTACAAGTACGGGGTTTCAATTACGAGATATTGATAGGTTTTCACTGATTGCTTGAGCTGTTTCAGGCCACACTATGGAAAACTATAGGAAACTAAAGGATCTGTTAACAACAATTAATTAATATCTAGATAATGTGGGGCAATTCCTACTATACTCCAATATTTAACTTAAAAGGTTTGCTTTTGCTTTTACAAAATGACAAAAAAACAATTAACTATAAATTATAACAACCTTACAAATTATTTTACATACGATATATACAATCTAATTAAGGTAAATAATAAACGTATATTTCCCAATTAATCTTTCACATAAGGCACACTTTTCTCCAGATTTTAAGGGCACACACTACATTTTCAAAAATTTTTCCCAATTTTATTCTATTATAATTAAAATTTTATATGCACCATTTTCTAAACGTTTATTGTACACCTTTTTCTAAATGTTTTTCTTTTTTGTATGATTGTATGATTTTTTTAATCGGTTATCATTTTAAAAAAATGTATATTTTTGGTTTGTTATGTACAATTTTAGCATTGGTACTTTGTTTTAAAGCTAAATATTTTCTGTATTGGGTTCTGAATTTAAGTACGTTAAAGAGTTTTTAAAGAGTATTTCGGCGTGACAAACTGACCCTCTTCAGCTTGGACACGTTTTCTTCCACCGTAAGTCCATTGAGAGATCCAGAAATCACCAAGAAAGCACCCAAGAAACATGGAGCAAAGCCCACCTATAAATAAAGACATATATGTATGAGACAAAACGTAAATCTTCAGGTGACATTTAAATAGACATTATCACCGTGCAATATCAATCAAGTTCAACATTTATAAAATGCTAATCACGCCAAATGCTTCGTTTATAGACTAGTGGCTCGCATCTGATCAAATATGCAAGAGCAAGTGCTGAAAGCACTCAATGAATGGATCATTCTTTCACGAGACAATGAAAGAATGATCTATCCATTTATAACAAGGCTGATCTACTGGAATGAGGTCTAGCTGCTTCCATTAAAGATGCCTCGGAAAGAACAATAAATGATTAAACAACTCTGGGAATGGAACATGTGATCTTTGGAGTTTCATTCTCTACTAGTTGAGTCAACATTTAGTTCCATTTCTATTCATTCCGATTCCACTCAAATGTTTTCGATTAACTTAGGAGGTAGACAGCAACACCGAGGTTGTGTTTTCGATTCCTAGGTTAAGATCTTTTTCTCCATAAGTCTCGGTCCCAGTTTTTGAATTTCTCATGTGTCTGCATGTGTCTCTGTCCAAGGTGCTGAAATTATCATGTAATGTAACAGCACGTTTGATATTTACAAAAAGCTACAAAATCCGTCTGCCATAGGCAAAACAGTCGTTTTTAATTAATATTGATCATGCATGATGCCCTTTGGCCTCAACTATTCAACTATTTGCTAATTTAGTCTGATCTATTTTAAAACAATCTGAACTTACACAGCCGAAGCGAGACTTGAACTTACATAAAACCAAATTTAGCATTCAAGCCTCGGATTCAGCAGGAATTTAAAAAGTGGGTCTCTAAAAATAAACCTTGAATCTCTTATTTTGAATAAACGTGGGGGAGCAGGCCGCTGCCGTTTGGGTATAATCCGCCCATGGGGAAAGGGTCCATCTTCCATGCTTTTGTGGCCTTCATCCTGTACATTCACTCCTCCGACCGTGTAAACAATGACTTACGCAAACACTCATTTGTTTGACTGCTTATCAGAGAATGGATTACTTGACATGCATGACGGGAGAGCTCAGAAGGAATCCCCAAAAGGGATAAAGCACGTAGCGGCAGAAATAGAGCCACGGTACATGTGAGTGCATAGTCCTAACGATAAAAGCGGCTCTAAACTTCCTAGGACATTCTTTATTCAAAATAAAATGTGTCAAACTGGTTTCCAGAAGTCACTACAGGAACCGAACATGGGCTCACCTGGTCAGCCAGCATTTTCTTCAGAGCAGAACCTTTAGTGTTTCCAGTGACAAGTTTGTCTAGAACCTTGTACCATCCACCCACTACTGGTCCCTGCAGACAATTTGATACAACAAGTTTGAGTTGCAAAAATCAAAGTGTAGTGTAACTTTGATTAGAATCCCGCCATTGAACAACATTATTAATGGAGAGATGTGTGGAAACAGCGGGCTGAAGTTTCAAGCGATCCTCAGTGAATTGATCTGTTTTATTCTCATTCCCCGTGTGATTTTGGAGTCAAATTGGTCAAATTCATCTGTCATCTGTCGCTGGGAAAAATCATTAACAATGACAACTGAAGCCTTCAGTAAATTTCACTTAGAATAAATGCATCATCTCTGTTCAGTCTGAGGAATCTTCTTTAAAACGCAGTTTAAGAAAAACTGTTGGTTTGCGTGAGTTATTTTGTAATTTTGCTTTAAAGGAAAACAAATAGGAATAGTGTTTTATTAATATTTTCAATTTTTCTGCTGTTTTAATATGCAATTTCCCCGCTGTGGGACAAGTGAAATACGTTTATAACACGTGAGACGTTTAAGTCAAATAGTCAAATGTGTGCAATTGTTTTATATATTTATATTCAGGGCACAATACATTTTATGAATATGAATTTAGCAATACATACACAAAATAATCGATCTGTTAAAAAAAAAAGGTTTTCTTTTTTGAAACCTTAGTTTTACTGAAAATCCAAATTACTTGAACTACATTTTACAAAGTTAATGCATTACTTTGCACTAAAAATAAAAATATAACACATTTGCTTCCATCCCGTTTCAAGAAACGACTCATTCAAACACACATTCCATCAGAGTTCAGGTCTGTACATCACCTTTAGTGTTTTAACAGCTGTGAAACAGGTTTTACTTTGCTAATGATGATAACTCTTGAGCTCTGAAGGCCGAATCAAACGTGTGTTGAGGCTTGTAAAAGCTCTGAATCACACAGGCCATTTGCAGATTACACCTCAAGTCATTTGGACAGAACTAGTGCATTAATGCTTTGTGTAAGTGAGAGAGAGAGAGCGAGGGAGAGCTGAACGTTTAATACGTCAATCACTGTATGTCGCTGTGCAATCTGATTACACGTTCCTACTAACAGCGAGTCTATAGCTAAACATATACACTCACAGAAAGCTCGCTGCAAAAGGTAACTGGGAAAATCCATACATTCTTTTAAAAGTAAAAATGCCTGCGAGTAGCGCATTTATGTGAATATAAGCACCCCATAATTTTCAAGTATAAAATAAAATTTTCAGGCTAAATATATCTTGTAAAATATGTCTTTTTCTTCTTTTGGCAAACCTAAACTGTGACATTGTGTCATCAACTGTGTCATTTTTCTTGAATAATAGATTAAGTAAAAATAATCAGTTCTAGTCTTTACCAGACGCTTCACGATGATCGTTGCTGTTAAGTATTGTTTTGCCCTGTGCAGCAGATTGAGCGTTTGGATTGTGTTTGTCGTCTCTGTCTGTCCCAATAATAATTATTGCATTTAGTTTATTTCTATTTCAAACACTTTATTTAGCCACTGCAATGTGTCCCTCTGTGGCTAATGTTTTTTACACTTCTGTTATTCAGCTAATAAAAGCTTATTTGCATGTCTGCCTCCAGAAACCTTATTTAAAGAAAGAATAGAGGACATAATGCAGAATACAAAAAGACAACGTATTTACATTTATTTGTGATGGCTCCCAACTTGAAATGTGGGAAACGTGAGCTTATATATAAATGCTTTTTTTTATATATGCGCAAACAAGCACCCCTCAAGTTTTTGAGCCTGTAAAATTGGGAAAATGGGGTGCTTGTATCCGTGTAAATACTGTGTTTTCCATTACAAAACTACTTTCTCGTATTTTCTAGTGCTTCTCTGTAAAGCACACACATCTAGAAGACCGGGAAGGTCAGAAATGTGTGAATGAACGGCGCAGCACTGGAGACTTACGACAAAGAAGAAGCCAATGCTCATCATCTTGGCAGTGCGTCTCAAGCTGTGATTGGCTAGTCCGCGGCGCTCAATTAGCTGCTGAGAGATGACATCACCCACACCTACCAGCGAGCCTGGAAGAGAGGATGAAGACGGTGACAGTCTGGCATCTGTTTGTCCCCGATGCCCAGCGTGAGGGCAGCACACAGGTAATCACCACAACAAGAATCCACGGGGAGATCTTTCTTCACCCATTCACTTCTTCAGAACAAAGCAAAAGGCGGCAAAACAGTGGAGCTTGGCTTTCCTTCTAGTTAGAGGTCATGTGGTCGAATCCCATGGAAAATAATGGAGGTTTTTTTTGTAATGTGATGCAAGCCACTTTAGATAAAACCTATACTTTTTAACATTCATGATTTATCTTTGACACAAAGATAATTACAAATAGCGTATAGATCATTTGTTTTCTAATGACTGCTTTTACATAGTCTCCTTTGATTTATCGTTCAGTGACGTTGAATATTTTCAATGGATTTCATAATGTATAGATAAACCCCACTAATCACTTCACGTTGTACAACAAGCACTGAAAAACTACAGACAAAATATTTCAACTAAGCGTAATGTAGTTAAATTACAATTAAAAAAAGATTTTAAGCAGTGTATCTCGTCACCAAAAAAATGACCTTTAAATGTCACATTAAAAGTTGTAGGTCTACAGGCCCTTTGGAGCTCCACAGGGGTCGCCATGAAACAGATGTTCTCCTGTAAAACATGATTAGTTTGACAAGCCGTGCCACAAATTCCCGTCGACACTTGATCAAAAAAATTCACGCTGAGCCTAAAAAGTACAAATACATAGCGCAAACTTTCAACTGCAAGGGACATATTTAACATGAAATATTTTTATATAGCTTTAAAATATTTCAAATGTCATTTTTGCCAAATCTTGGCTTTGGAATTTATTGGACACAGTTTTGTCAAATAAAATACATTAAAGTTCAAGGCGCGGCCAGGGTCGTTCTGTATGTAGTTATGTATGCATGGGTTTCCTCCAGGTCTCCGGTTTCCTCCCATAGCCCAACATCATGTGTTTAGCAGAATTAATGTCTGGAAAAAAGTTTATGACTTTGAGTCCTTCTCTGTGATTGGTTGGCTACCATTCCAGGGTGTGGACACAATGTTTCTATATATTTTCTACAACTCTAATAATCCCAATATTTCCACTATTATATATAACACTCACTTGTCAATAAGTCCGAGTTTGAAATAGCAAAATGTTCCTCTCTAAATCGTCCTCCACTTTAAAAACCACTATACAAACATTTGATGTGTTGCTATAAGATTCGGCCCAGACTAATAATTTTGTTGTTTCTAGCCTTTAAGCAACCGAACCGAAAGGGACACGTCAAGTCCGTAAGGTATGTGTGAGCGTGTAGACAAGTTTATGAGTGTGCTCATCCATTCATCTTTGAGGAACGCTGGATGAGCAGAGGCTGCTTAATATGACGGATGGAAAGCTCTAGACAGACTGCAGCCCACTGCCTCACACACACACACACACACACACACACACACACACACGGTGTGCCAATCACATTGACAGAGCTGTTTCCTCCCGAAAGCTGGAAATGTCACAGGTCTCCTTTCTCTTCACACACAGTTCGATCGTCTGCAGCGTAAGGGCAGCAAACAGAGCCATGCATTATGCATGTGTGCATAAATGGAAAGCTCAGTGGATATCGACACTTATCGGAAAGACAAAACGGATACAAATTTCAATAGGAGAAACCCTAACCAATGGAATCCATTACTCAACCATCTTTTCATTCGTCTTTTGCTTCCCACAAGGAGCTCCGCTTCACGTCTGCGCTGATAACACTTGCTTTGAAATATATTTTAAATACTAAATTATTTTACTAATATTATTTTTACATTTTATTTTGTAACTTAGGTTGAAATAATACTACATGCTGAAATCGATATTTCTAAGGGTGGTCGATATCGATATTTCACACCTGTGGTTCAGTTCATTTGGTCCGGACCAAGGGCAATAAATGATATATTGTTGCATTTTTCTGGAATTTTGATCCCTGTTCAGACCACACCTTTTGCTCTCATCCGAACCAAATCAAAATTCAGTCATGTGACAACATCCACGTCAGTCATTGGCCAGATGTGTCCTTTAATATTTCCTAAACTGCTTTTTAATTCATCAGAATTGCGGGTAAACTCCAGTGAAACCAGTGGAAGTAAAAAAAAAAAAAAAAAAAGCAAAAAGCAAATAGACTTTATTACATAATAAATATTAATATATTAAATAATAATGCCTTTATTTAGTCTGGAGAGACAACTGCACTGGCTTATTGTGCCTATATTAAACTATAGAACTATCGTATAAAGTTTGTATTGATTGCTTGAGACAAACATCTATTACCGTATATACACATTTTTATTTGGAGAGTGTATCGGGGATGCGGCTGCAAAAGAAATGTTTAAATGCTGCACACGGCGAATGCGACTAACACGGCAGCTGAATGTAGGTTCAAGTTCGGACCGTGTTCTCACCACAAGCGAGCGGTACCAAAGTTGCTTGTTGTTTGTTACTTTTTTGGTCTGCTTTGGTGCGATCAGAGTTCGATTGCCTAAAACTTGTACCAACATTTTCATTTACATTTTGGTTTACAAATTGTGTTTGAGAAGCAAATCAGACTACAGAAGTCTTTATTTTGTCTCTCAGTTACTAATATACTTTAAGGTGTTTTCAGATTTGAAATGAAAGTTTAGTCCACTAAAATTGGAGACAGGAACGAATTGGAAAGTCTCAGAGGAGAGAATGCTGGGGATATGGTCACCAGCAGAACGATGCTTTCACTCAACCCGCTGTGAAAGAAACCCTCGGCAGGAGTCTCCGACCTCATTATAAACAAACTCATATTAATAATACAAAAAATGAACTTGCCTTGCGCTGTGTTGCAAACACCAGTGACTCAGTGTCAGAAAATGACTAACCGAACACAGGACTGATGGCACCAAGTGGGTTTGGGAGACTGGCATTGTGAATAGATGATTAGCTTCTTCATATTTTTCACAGAAATAACAACTCTTAGGTATGACTGTACTGGGATTGGCACGGCCCTGGTCATACTACAATAAAGGGAGTATCGTTTTTAATTTACTCAAATTGTGCATCAAAATCTCTTTAAATATTCTCTTTATTCAAGACAAATTAAGATTAATTCTGCATCTGTCTAATGCTTTTATCTAAAATAACTCCAATTTAACTGAAGTTATAGACTATTAACTTTATATATATTACCGTATATATAATAAACATACACACATATTTAAATTAAGTTTATATTAGACTTTATCTGGGAATCATCAACGGACAAAATTCTTTTTCCATATTAAAATAAAACTACCAGATAAATCCAAATGCTAACTTAATTGTTAAAAAAGCTAATTTGATCTAATCTTGTAAAGAAAATGCTAAATATATTTGGAAGACGGCCGCTTCCCTGCACTTAACCAAACATGGTTTACCGAAAAAAAAAAAAAAAAAAAAACATTATGTCTTACTCAACTACAAAACCCTAGTGAGGCAAACACAGCCCTGCTTAAGAGACATAACCTTTTCATAAAATGTCAAGGAAGGACTAATAATCCAGTATAGCAGGCTAGAGAGAGCCAGGAACCTTTGTTGGGCTTTTACTGGGTCATCTTATCAAAGTGACCGAGGCTTATTGATCACGTCGAGCAGCAGAGGAGGCCGAGACGAGAAAAAATACAGCGATGATAAACACTAATGCTTTCCACTTCTTGAAACCTTCGTTAAAATCAGATGGTCGGATGATTCACAACTTTCCAAGTGGCTTTTTTCATTTCTAGGTCACGGGGAGCTGTCAGAGCATTTCTAGTCTGACGACAAGTACATGCTGGATTGATGGTGGACTTAACACAGGCGGAGACAGAGAGACATTTACAGTGACACCTAATGACAACTTAGTGTTGGCCGATCTTCACACACTTATTTAGCAATTTGGTCAATTTCCGGGTTAATAAATGGTATGCAACAAATCACTACAAGAGATTTATGACGGCCTGTTAACATTACACTTTTCAAAATTACAGAAACTTTTTTCTGAAGCAACTTACAGAACCAGCAGTTCGGGTTAAATGTCTTGCTAACAAACACGTCAGTAGTGGTCTAGTGAAATCTTGGGTCACATTCTCTCAAACCCAGACATTCTGGTTCTGATTCTGGTTTTCAGCAACTGTTTCCTAAACTGGAAACTAAAGAAGTCGCACTGATAAAGCCTCAACATCAGATAGTGAGTCTGAAAATTACTGCACTTCCGCAAATATAAGCACCTCTTTGAATTTTCAGGCACATAATACAAATTAAAAAAAATAAAATATATCACTTTCTTCTAAAAAACATATTTTGTGAGTCAAATTTATTTTACTTGAATAATGGGTAAAAAAAAACAAATTACAAGTCAATATACATGGGCGTACTTCGGGATTCACCCTGTATTCTGGAGGTCGGAGGTCTGATGTTATTATATTTAGTTTATTTTTTATTTCTTCCAGTGTTATTTAGCCTCTGTGTACCTAATGCTTCTCTATTTATGTTATTCAGTCAAAAAAATTATTTATGCCTGTCTGCCTCAGGAACCATTATTTAAAAAAAGAAAAGAGGACACAATGCAGAAGCTCACCGCTACATAAAGACGAGTTGAAAAATAGGTGCTTATATTTGAAATATGCGCAAATAAGCACCCCGTAAATTTTTGAGCATCTAAAATTGAAAAAAGGGGAGCTTATATTCACGTAAATATGGCATAGGCTTTTCATTCCCTCCTCGACTGTGCAACTGTGGCAACATTCACACAAAAGCACAAACGCACAACTCCACTCAAACTCAAACTCCACAACAAAACCCCCCGACCGGGTCTCGACCTCGGCTCCTCTGCACCACCACCAAGATGCTATAAGTTCTCGTCCCATCATGGTGAACTTCTCGGCCTTGAGTTAAAAAGTGTACAGAAGGGCGGTAAAGGTTTTTTGGGGTGGGGGGGTGGGGGGCAGACACCCACGCTAGCCGACCGCAAAGATGGTTTGTTTGTCATTACGCCGTGCCAAATAAAATGCAATTTACCACACACTCAGGTGCAATCTGCCCCGCATCTTGTGCCAACAGCAGTGTGGCACTCATCTATGCTAAATGCATCTCCTCGGACCAGGAAAACGCTGATGTCAGCTCAACACTCATCGTCCGTCCTTGAGGAAACGTCTCTGGGGGAAGAAAGGCCTGATTGACGCACCTTGTGCTTAGTGAAATTATCTGTGATCTATTTGGCAAGACCGTGTCGGCCGCCAGCACCTTCTCCACAGGGACCGGCAGCAGGCTACGGCAACCCTACTCCATTTAGCTGATGAGAGCGGTGTGAGATGGCTTACCTGAGGAACAGCTCCATTCATTGGGATTTGCCCTCGTTGGATGACATTGATTTTTCTGGTTCTTCATTTAGCGCAGATTATAGGGTTGATGCATCACTAATGACTTGAAAACGGAAATGTTGTGGCTTCATCCCCTCCGTTCATTCATTTATTCACTCACTCATTAATCTCTTCCCCTCCGCGATATAAATAAATCAATTCGGCCAAGTGCATCGTGGGATTTCATGACAGCGCCAGACGCTTTTTTTTTTTTTTACTTTTAAACACATTTTGCAAAAAATCGAAACTTTTTAAAAAGTTGTTTAGTTTTCATTTACATTCAATTTTCATTTCAAGTGTTCAAAACACCACTTTCTGCTTATGAGGTTGTGGTTTAAAAATAAAATTGCCTAAAATTTGTTTGCTATATTTTACATCATTATATGAAATGTATGAAAATATAAACGCTTGTGAGTGACGTTAATGTATTTTGCTGCAGCCGATTTTGCATCAGAAACACTTAAGGAGAGTAGCTTGTTCATAATGTGCGTGTGCATATCCAAGTTCTATTATGGTACATAAAAAATGTATTATTGATTTTTTTTTAAGTTAAAAAATAAAACACCCCACACAAATATTCAATGTACATCAATATGAATCTATAATGTCACATTTATCATGCATGCTAAAAAAATCAGAAAACTGATTAAAAACCAATAACCAGCTCTAATATATTATTCATGTATTAAAAAAAATTATTACTATTATTTACATAGGAACAAGAGAAAATCGTAGAATATTTAATATATAGTCTTACTAATAATAGCAGCAGCTGAAAAAACAAGAACAGGAATCACACACCACCTTTATCTTTATCACCCCACCAGATAAAGTCAAATGTTATTGCTTAGTTTATTTAAAGAAAAGATCAGGAGAAAAAGTGCAGTGGGCCACAGACTGAGAAAAGCATCCAGCCATTTTTTCATTCCAATAGGACCCCGCATCCCTCCTGTTTGAACCGTCTTACGGTCTAATATTAAACCTATACCCATAGGGCTCAAGTCTCTATAAATATTCCCTCTCCCTGATGTGATAAACAAAGGCAATGAATCATAGCTCAAGTGTGTAATCTTGATTACATAAACTTGCATCCTCAACTGCTCAGCCGGATAAAGCCACTGGTGATTTTAAGCGTTTTCGCCAAGTTGTCACCGCCGTCTCGCCCAATACAAACTCATCCCCGCAATAAAGTTTCCGTGACTCACCCCACAGATTATCTTCCACGTGACTATCGATTTTAAAAACTTACGCAGACACAATCACTGTCGAATAAGTCTGATATTTATAAGAGCAACTAAAAGCATGTGAATTTAAAGCAATCTTTTATAGTCATAGTATTTTAATCACTTTATGTACTTAAAGTGTTGATAGAAACAAAGATTGTCCGGACTAATATAACAGTTTATGGCAAATATCTGATGAAAACGGATCTTTGCTGCCACCTAGTGTGGACAAAATGTATGTGTTTATATTTTGTTTATACAATATGTGTCTGTCTGTATCATTTTATATACAGTATATGGTATGTATTTATACACACACACACGGCACAAACACACACATACATATATAATTGTACATATATAGTTGGTGTTTTAGTATCACTTTTTTGCAACAGAAAGCATTTTTTCAAGTTTCTAATCATAACTGTAAGGCAATTCAAACTTTGTTTGGACATAGTCTGCTAAACACATAAACAAAAAAAAAGGTGCGCACACAAACAACCTTTAAACCGACGTCTCTAAATACTCTACATTCTTCCTTTAATATCTCACTCTGACCTGTAAAATCCAATGTGCTGGAGTACAAACAATCAGCTAATCTAATTGTTGCTGAGAAGGGGTATCCAGTGTTTATATGGTCGATCTATTATTGATGACCACAACCAGTCGTGTTTTCCAAAAGTGGTACAGCAAACAGGAAAGGTAAATATTTCATCAGTGGCGGCTGAGATAGAGTTGACCTGGAGGCAACTGAGAACATCAGACACATACGTACTGGGTTGAGGAAAAAACTCAGGACCACCTTCCTAAAAAGCCTCTGGAAATGCCAAACAAACGTGTGTGTGTGTGTGTGTGTGTGTGTGTGTGTGTGTGTGTGTATGTATGTACTCACCAGCAGTTACAATTTGCACAGTCCATGGGTGTTTGGTCATCAGCGCTTGATAAGATCTCCAGAGGGTCGCCATTGGACAAAGTCTACAGCGGAGAAAGAAAATGGAGGATGAAAAAGCAACGAAACTCTGTATAGGGTTTCAACTGTCACATTTCTAGCAGGAAAGACCGATATTGATGGCATTTATGATGGTGATCATATTGTTATAAGTAGATCACATCTCTACTTCTCTTCTGGCTTTTCCCTTATCAGCGAGTCATCCCTTTCCACCTCATTCTATCCTAAGTATCTTCCACTCTGACCCCAGCCAACCTCATGTCCTCTCTTACAACATCCATATATCTCCTCCTTGGTCGTCCTCTTGCTCTCTTCCCTGGCAGCTCCATCTCCAACATCCTTATACCAATATATTCACTATCCCTCCTCTGCACATGTCCAAACCATCTCAGTCTGGCCTCTCTGACTTTGTTGCTAACACAAGTAACGCGAGCTGTTCCTCTGATGTGCTCGTTCCTTATTCTGTCCAACCTCGTCACTCCCAAGGAGAACCTCAACATCTTTATCTCTGCTGCCTCCATCGGTCGTATAACAATATTAATATGGTGGATTAATATTGATCGCATAAAAACTATTTTTGCTAGATAATTTCCGTATGAAATACAACTAGATTATTACTACTATCTTATTATTATTACTACTTTTTCTTTCAAAACTTTGTCTTATAGAAATGTCATTGGTTTCAATGTTACCTTATGGCTTATATATATATATATATATATATATATATATATATATATATAAAACAATACTGTATCATCCAAAAATTCTGAAATAAACAATAACAGTTTGCACAATTTGGAAACACTGGATGATAAATGTTTACAAACGTTTTGTATGTTTTAAAACAGACGCATTTATATGTAAATCGGTAAACCAACAAATGTTCTTTATAATAATACTAATATTAATAATTCTAATAATGCATACAGAGCATACGTTTAATATTTGTAATTTACGGAGTCTCGCGACCAGCAGTGCAAAGCGCGTGCCACCAGTCTGGAAGTGTTAACTTGTCAAAGTTTTTTACTAGAGGGGAATAGTAACACATCAGTTCGCTGTTTTGTAGAACAAACGTTTAAAAACATCTCTAAAAAGTGTCATTTTTCAAGAGTGCTTTTCAAAAAATAAGTATTTGGAATTATAGTTACTTGTCACGCGCACAACCGCACAGTTTGTCTTACCTTAACAAAAGCGGCAAAAAGAGTTACATGAGATGTTTTGCTTGGGTGAAAAGTGACGGCTCTGGATAGTCAAACGACTACAACACGCACTTCAAGCGTTGAATCCTTTTTAACTACACATCTGTTGGTTCTTACACGGCCTCTTACGCAGCCACGACTGTTTGATTTAGTTTAGCATAATATATTTTACTCCAAAGTCTGGTTGAAACACGTGACGATATTCGCAGCGCGCAAATCCGGAAAACAAATACAGCACATTTTCAAAATAAAAGTCTCAAAGTTGTAGTTTGTTTCTTCAGTTGAAACGTTTCATTATTATTATTATTATTATTATTATTATTATTATTATTATTATTATTATCGTTATTATTAATTTTATGTTTTTTGAGAATATATTTTAAATTAAAATATTTAAAGTGTGCGTGCACACGAACACACACATTTATTATATTCATTATATCTATACATATCAAGGTGTTATTGTAGTGCCTTTTGTTGTTGTAGTGCCTTTTGTTATTGTAGTGTATTGTTACTGCCTGCGAACATTGAACACACTCACACACGATTTTGAATCACAGTGAAAAAATACAGAATAGGTAGACATGACATTTTTTTTTTCATCCTTTAATTTTGTCCCAAAGGTTAATTTGAGTCAATTTGAAACTTGTAAACAGATACAGTAATTCAGGTAGTCATCGATAAAACAAAATTACTATTTTAAACATTGTTGGCAATGTAGTGAAGACTAAAATGATACATTACAAACTAAATGTACACTTGATTTACTGCGAATGACAAAATCATCCAAAAAAATAAAAAATGTAATATTTACAAGCAAAATCAATAAAAAACATTGAAAGAAACTGCAAAAATTACAGATACAGAAACATGATGGAAAAAGTTTATCATGGTCTCCGATAAACTATAATTAGGTACTAATAAAAAGATAGTAGCCAAAGTGCATCCGTCCTTTAGGAACAAACGCTTGATCCAGAACACTACGGCTTGTTCACATTCATTTACAGTAAGTGCATTGCTGTTCTGTCCTACATTATAAAAAAAAACTTCCCATAGAGAAGTGAAAGGTTCTTAAAGATCATCCTTTCTCCATTTGGTTTATTTCTCAAAAAACAAAAACAAAAAATGATTTAAATAAAAACAGATCCTGTGAATGTCAAGTTTATGTCTGCTTTTTATCAAGCAAAAAAGTCAACTAAATTACAAAGAAATAAATAGAATTTACAATTCAGACTTCAAGTGTACTGCACAGAGCAAGGCCGCAAGACAGAATAAACACTGCTGATCTTGTAAAGTTACTAAAAGCCAAACACAATCCAAGCGTTTGGACCCGATTTCATCTCTTCACTGACAATTGTCCTTTTTCCATTCATAATTCACATAAAAAATCTAAACCAATTCAGTCGTTTGTTCAAGCAATGAGTTGCAAAAAAAAAAAAAAAAAAAAAAAAAAAAAAAAAGACAGAAAACGTGCAAAGACATTCCAGGATACAAGAAACGTCTACCAGCTTGAAGAACGTAACCTGCAATTTCCTCCCAATCGACAAATTACATTCCGCTTCCCAAAAGCTGATCCGTGAATATCGGTATGGCACTTTGGAGGACGCGATTGTCCTTAAACGTCCTTTGTGGCCTTCAATCAGAGCGGCTGGAGAAAGCGTCTGCGTTTGTACGGCAGGATGAGAGCAAGTGCTTAAAAGTTCCTGCTCAAGCACATGCAAATAAATAAATGTACAAACGCAAGATCAGAATTCAGTAGTCCATTCCCTCGTCGCTCTCGTACCAGTCAGACGGGGCGTCCGTACCAAAGTACCGGTCCCCAAAATTACCTGCAAATTTACCATCATTATTTACCATTAAATTTCCTCCACTACATTTGAATTGCCACTTATTGTTACTTGATAGATTGTGATTGTGTGCGACAAAGCAAAACCCCTTTTCTACCAAGGCCAATGTCTTGGGCAGGCGATGTGATATCGCCATCTGCAGGATGCTGAAGGCACTGAATGCTATTTATCAGCTAAATCCAGTCAACGTGAATTCACGGTTGCACTTTTTTCCTCATAAGTTTGAATTAAACTGACTTTTAGTTCTTTTTATCTATTTTGTTTTGCCAATTTGAAACATTGAGGTGTTTCCTTTCTAATTTAAAAAGCATAGAAAACCTCATAAATAAAGAGTTTCTTCTTTTTCCACATTCCTTGGAGTTTGTGAGCCTAAATCCAATACAAGTAAAATACTTCAGTTCTTTTAAAAGTGGATACTTTACAACTTCAAGTCTTCTTGGAATTGGTGACTTGTACACCAATACAAAATACAGACTGAACAAATGTAATTTGCATTTGAGTTATTTTTACAGTAATGTATCAGTATTTTTACTCAAATGTGGTTTTCAGGTACTCTTTACACCTCTGTCAAACACTGTTTTTTCTTTTTTCTTTTTAGAAGACGTACCAATCCCAGGAATAATGTGGAACTGGTCGTTGACCCTCTTGTCCACTGCAGTAGTGATGATGCGCACTTTGGGGAAAGCGTAAGCCACAGAATGGACGCCCATCTCGGCCATGAGCAGAGAGAGAAGGAAAATCTTGTCCTCGTGGACGTCATGGTCCTAAAACAGAAGATTTACACATCATCAAATTTGGCACCAGCCTGTCTGAGATTGGAACTGATCAACTTTCGGTTGCAATTCCCACTTCTTAACCACTAGGCCAAAACCATTTCATTTAATAAACCCCAGTTTACTACATAGTATAGTAGCTACATAAACTAACAAAGTAAAAGGTTAAAGCAATCGCTACACAAGCTTTTCACCACAGCAACTAAAGTTTATTGAAATATAACATGTTATGGACACACAAAAAGCATCTTTAGTTCACTGTGTTTGGCAAAATCACGGGAAAAAGAACATCAGGGAAGGCCAAAAGAAATCCACATTAAATAAAAATTGTATATTTAAAAAAAATGATCAGAAACAAAAAAACATTACGTCAGAAACTAGGAAGAGTAAATTGGCCTTGTTTGATGAAGCGACTTACAAGTAAGACTCGGACGGCCATGAGCGCGGCGGCGCCGGTCGACACTGTGCTGTCCATCAGAATCACATAGTCCTCGCTGATGTCTTTGGGCAGACGCAAGTAATGAAGCTAAGAAGATATTCAAATAATTAGAAACATCCATCAGGCATTGCCAAGTCAAAGTAGTTTGTTATTAAGACGTTACATGAAATTCGAATCAAATCTTAGAAGAAAGCTTAAAAAAAGTTGAGTCAAACTCCTTAAAAAATTACCGTAATGAGATGATTTAATTGTAATATACTGTAATAAACAAACTGTTTCAATTCAACAAAATACTATCTAAATTGTTACACAATACACCACTAGGGGGAGCTGTGCACCACACATTTGAATGCATGTTTTATGAATGGTTTATAATACAGTAAATGTGAAGAATGTAAAAACAACTTTTTAACCTTAAAAACATTTTAATATTTCAATTTTGGTAAACAGTCAGATTTCTCAAAAGAGAAAAATCAAACAACAAACCAAAACCTATGATGCTGATAAAAAAACCTGTTGTGCATCACCGTGCTAGAGACAAAAAAGACAAAACATGGTGGCAGTACCTCAGGCTCTCCCGTGTCATGATTGGTCTGGATAAGAATCTTTCCCAGGCGAATGTCTTTACAAACTGCCATCAAGGCCTGTTCCATGGTCTCTCCTGCCCGCAGTATGGACACACCAGTGATCTATTGACCAAAAACAATGTAAAAACTAAATAAATAAATAAAAAAATAAAAACACAGGCTAGAAGATGAGATGAGTTTTTCTCTAGCCAAATAAAAGAAAGCATTTTGGCATATTGATGTAAAAAATGTCCAAGTAACAGCATAAGGTCGAACATATGTAATGCAAAGTCAGTCGTGAGGGATAAAAGGGTCTGCAATTACAACAAAAATGACATAAACGTAAGGTAATATTTAATAATAGTAATAATAATGAAAACATACAAACCCTTTTCCCGCTAAGCCTCTTCCCTTCATACACTGTTCCCTGAGGAGTTTCAACAGACACCGGCTGAACAGAAAAAAACAACGATAGGACAAACTAAAAACCAGAATCAGAAATGTGCATTTCATTTTTTACAGTCAGAAAATGCTATGTAATGCCATTATTTTATAAGTTACTTGGCTTTATTATTTGAAAAATTGAATGCTGTTGCTTTAAGGGCCGTGGCTTGAGGACTCTGTGATAAGATGTTAGTTCATCAGAAGCTATAAGGTTCATCAGGATGAGAAGCTTGTGGCTCTCACCTTTAGCGGCAGGAAGGACAGTGCGTGCTCGATGAGAAGCCTCATTAATCTCTTGGAATAGAAAATAAATTCATCCCGACTGGTTTCTTTATTCCTGCATAGTGGAGAGAGATGAAGACAGTGTGACTCACGTATTCTGGTCCTTCTCTACACTAAACCACTTTTAAAGACTAGATTTATTCAAATGCGTTTTAATTAGAAATGTCCCGATCTGATTTGGAGAATCGAAATGAATTTAACTGAAATTAACGGATGAACACTGATAATCAATAGCATCAATTGTTTGTGAGTAAAAGATGCAATTAATGTAATAATTGACTGTAATACTACATTTCTCAAACTTTGTGTGTGGATCAGAGCAAGCACTAATGACTTCTATATTTTACCACAAGGATAAACTGACTTATTCAATAAAAAAGAGAGAAAAATGTAAATAATACAAAAATTGCTTTATTACATAAAATATAAAAAAAGCTTTATTGTCATTGCGCATTTTAAAAGATAAACACAGGCACAACTACAAGTGAAAGCTGAGGTCCTACCTGATAATAGTGTGCATCCCTCGGACCTGTGGCGTGCTGACCATGACGCTGAGGGTCTCTGGAAGCGGCTGACTCTGGTGGGCTGAAGCCAAGGCAGATCTAGGACCACAAACCGGTTCAATTTATTCAATTTAAAAAAGCAAAGAGCAGCAGTGCATGCAGGGAAGAGTAGAGCGTGATTTTCTCTGATGCAAATCTGGCGGTGTTGGTGTAGTGGAAGCCGAGCGAAGGCCTGTTCACTTCAAGTGTGAATAATGTTCTACAAGACGCTCCACGACAGAAATGCAGAATAAATCTTTCTTCTATATGGCTGTTCCCTACACGGAGGGTTTGTTTAACATTAACATGACTTAAATTGAACAGGCCTTCAAACCAGGAGGGAGAAAGACAGACAAAGAAACCTGAAAAAAAATCCCAAGTGTTGTGTGTAAATGTACAGTATATGTGATTTAGGTGCTTTACACACAAATTTACATATACACATGCAGATAAAAAAATACTGTATACATATATAGAGTGTATGTATGCATGTATGTATATGTCTTATATGTACGTCCATTTTTTTCAATGAATATATTTTAAATGCAATGCAAAAATAATTCCTTAATGAATGTTTTTTTTTTGCTTTCAGATTTTTGCAAATTAACAATTTGGTTAGCAGGATTTAAGATTACTATTATACTGGGGGGGGAGGGGGGGAGACGAAATCTACTGTCCTTACGTGAAGAAACCCAATTCAAATATAAAAGAAAAAATTGGAAGAAAATAAATATGGATCTTTCAGGTGTTCTTTATCTTCCAAAATAGCAAAAAAAAATCTGATAAATCTTTTACAAATTCAGGATCGAATGCTGGAATGTACAGAAACATTTTACAGCTCTTATTTTGTACAAGAACATACACGAGCATACAAAATGTGTTAAAAAAAACTAACAAAAAATTGGCAAAAAAAAAA
>CM051505.1:4118460-4137878 GCA_028031935.1 Paedocypris micromegethes | reverse complement strand
AAAAAAAAGAAACACTTTAGAAAGTGTTAATGAAAAGAAAAAAAGTTGTTAATGAAAGCAACCGGCAAACCTTCAAAACATGAGCAACAATTTGCAGGAGATGGATTAAAGCAGGAAATTAATTTAAAAGAATTTGAGAAAGTGCAAGAAATTATTCTCACATATCCCAGCGGAGCTTCCTCTGAAGAAGGAATTAATGTTCAGTGGGAGAAAATGATGGAGAGACAGAGAAGAGGAGGAGAAGACGAGCTGATTAAAGTCTACTCTGCACAGACAGGACATCGAGACGACCATGAGATCAGAATGAGACTTATCTCAGTGGTTTTTGACCGAGCTGCACTTTTAAATTTGTGCCATATCACAATGTGCAATTGTTACACTCGTCCAAAACGTTACATGTGATTAAACTAAACCACTGAAATAAACCAAACTTTGTGATGAACAGAATGAACAGATTAAAGGTTGAGACAAAAGGAAAACAAGTTCCCTAGTCATACTTAGTTCACTAGCTATTTACTACTAAGGTTCCAATAATAAAGTTCCTATTTTTTTTTCTACCATTCCTTCTGTCTCCATTGAAATCGTTGCCGTTCTGAGGCACAGAAGGAAAAGACAGAAGCAAAGATTGAAGGATGGAAAATAGAGATGGAAGGGAAGGAGGGGAAAAGCAGCCATACCTCACTGTGATTTCACGCTGGGATGGTTAGAGCAATCGGTCGGGGGTTTAGCAATCATTTCATTACAAACATGTACGGGTAGAAGAGGAATAAAACAAAAAAAGAAAAAGACAAACTGGTGAAATGAGATCTCCAGTGAAAAAGCCATTCCAATCAGTCTGCTTTCAGAAGTCCATCAGGAAGCCATCAGCCGCTCAAGCATCCCACGTCTGATCTAATACAACTCGGCTACTGACTTTCTCTTCGGTTTAATTTTGTCACTCCTACATTTTCTTCCTCGTCAGGCCAAATATTTTTCAGTTCTTGCATTTGGTCTAGTCCAGTGGTATGAAGTACTTGAGTAAATGGGCTTCATTACTTTAATTGAGTATTCTTTGGCTACTTTGTACTTATACAGAGAATAAAAAAAATTAAAAAGACATTTTTACTCTCTACTAGACTAAATTTGTGATTGAGTATCTGTACTCTTTACTCCACACCATTTGAATGGACAATTAAATTACTCGTTACATTGTGATTGTTGGCGACAAATTGGCATCTCATTCTATATCATTCAATTTCTTGGTCGAACGAGGTGATATTGCCATCTGCAGGATGCTGAACGTACTAGATGCTATATAAGAGCTAAATCACGTGAACGTAATGACGTGACTTTTTTGCAGTAAGGTATCTGTACTTTTCTGAACCTGTTTTTTTTCACCAAAATAAGTTCCAAAAATGTCTACGATCTATGAAGTAACTTGTTTTAGTTTCTTAAATTAAAATCTTTTAGTTTAGAAATATTTATATAATATCATAAATCATCCTGTCGCGCTACACAGCAATTGAGGTTGAAATAGTTCATCCATCTTCTGCTTTTAAATAATCGCCTTTAAAAAGCAGCACAAACACTTTTTTGTCTGTGATAGAAGACAGAGTGAAGCTGGAAAAAAAGGACGACAAAAAAAACACTGACCACAATTGAGCGTATGTGTGGAATTGTACAGAAATTCATAAAAACGTTTCTCTGTGGCAAAAACGTGATGAAGAGAAAACACTGTTAATCCACAAACTTTCAACTTACGGGAAATTCCATTATAGTAAAACGAGAGTTTGATAAATTACTGATACATTTCTTTCGCATGCAGATTCATCGGACGCGAGACTTGTAAGCCGTTTCTCTGCGGCGTGACACTCGCCGTCCCTCTGGCTTGATGGGGAACGTCATCTGTCTCTTAGAGAAGCCCATGGCTCATTAGTCTTAAAGAGATGCCATTCCTCATCATGACCGATGCAGAGCGAACACATCTTTACTGCGTTTATGACTTTTTCAGTCTGTCAGGCATTGGGAAACGATTTCTAAACTCAGTGGCAAACATCCATCATCGGCCCATAAAAACATGGCCAATGCAGATCCTTGATCACAGTCGTCACTTTAGAAGACTAAAACCGTAGTTCAAGCGGTCACTGCGTGAGTCAAAGGTGAAATATGGGTCAACCAGAGGTCAAAAAACAAAAAAATGCACACGCATGCAACACTTCAGCCCGTTTTAAACTGAAAAAAAAAAAAACCCCAGCATGCAACATTTCTAGATTCTAATGAAGCAAAAACCGACATTCGCAGTCATTTGCCTCAGAGAAAGCTGTGATGTATTTATTACCTTTTCCAGCTGACTGTGGACATGCTGAACGATCAGATCCAAGGCCACAAAGTTCTCACCACCTGACGTGACGCAATAGAGAACTTTTATTTTGCTATCCCACTTTACAGATAATCTAAATCACATTATCATTCACTACTCGTATTTAAGACAAATCTCCTAATCGCCGAGCTGTATTTAATGATCTACAGTGTAGTTGTAGATCTTCACCCACCTCTTGGGACCACGATATCTGCTACCTGCACAGTCGGCTCGATGTACTGCTCAAACGCCGGCTTGACAAACTTGTTGTACTGCTTAATGACGCCTGAAATGTCCCGTCCTCGCTCCATGATGTCCCTCTTCATACGCCTGACCAGCCGGATGTCAGAGTCCGTATCGACAAACACCTTCATGTCCAGCAGCTGAAAAAAAAAAAAAGTCATAAAGTGTAAAAAATTCTATTTAAAAAAAAGTGTTTTAGAAAATGATGCTAAACATGGATGTGCTAAATATTATCATCACAAGAATAAAGTGTTCGAATTCCCCCATAAATATAGAGCTAATTCATTGCAAATCGGGCAAGGAACATGCAAGGGTCAAAAGGTCAATTGTATATCACGCCTAAAGTGACAGGAAGTCTTTGCTCATCCGCACTTAAATTAATGACAATGTATCCCATCAGCATCACATCACTGCGCTCGCAACACCGACTCTGAAAGGTTTGAATCTCGCAAAACGAATGACATCAATTTAATGTGCATCACTTGCAGTTGTGAAATTCATGTTCGTTTTTTCAAACAAATATTATGTAGTTAATTTCTTTTTTTTTTTTCAACAGTTTAATATTTTTAATCAAACTGTTTATTTAAACAAACATATATACTGCATGTAAACAATTATATAAATACGTACATCAACACATTATATAGGTATGCTGTATATAACTTTTTATACTGTGTGTATATATACATTGTACAGTGTATGTGTTAAAACTGAAATACCCACTTAAAATACAGTTAAAAAAGGTGTATTTCTCTTCAGAAAATGGTTTCCCATTCAGAAAATGGTTTTCAGAAAAATATTTTTCAGAAAATATTTTCTTCAGAACATCACAGTGTTTTATATTTTATTTTCTAACACAGAGGTAGTAAAAGCCGGGAAAGAGGAGAAAAGGCAAGACCAAGAGTCAGACCAAACTCAATTCCTTGTTGTCATTCGCAACTTGGCCAATAAAGATTCTAATTCATAAACTTAATGCACATACACTTACACACAAACTCATTTACACATAAACTTCCACATACGGTACTGTAAATTTGCTTTAATTTATAAACACACGCACACACACACACACACACAATTTGTATATTCTCACACAAACAGCCAAATCGCCCATATTTCTCTTCCAGAAACGTGAATCGGATGGTCCAGAGGAGAAAACAGATTGGCCGTTTAAAAGTCCATTCAGCAAAGCGTAACTAAGGATCAATCAGTGCGGCGCTGAAAGTGGATGGATGAGCGGAGCATCACATCTCAGAGTAACGCTAAACAATCCAACACCTCTAAAGAGCTTCGCTGGCAGGGCTGCTAGGAAACTTATGACGGATCGGACCTTTCCCGCGCAGGGAACATGAGAGGGTCACGAGGTCAAGCGTACATCAAGCTTAAAAGGACAGGAAGTCATCGCTCATCCTTACGGACCATCATCTCGCTGGGGACGATGGGAACGGAATTCTTCGCATTCTTGAGTGAGGACGAAGCATTTATTAACCAGAAGATGCAGAGATGCGTCGAGGACAATTCCTTTCGTCGTCATCACAGCGTCACGCACATAAATCACGTGGAGCCGAACTGCTTCGCCAATCCCGACTCAATAAGTCCCATTATAATTCTATAGATTTCTGGACGCCTTGTGCGAGAACTAATTGAAAAGAGCGACGAGGGCAGAAAGCGTCGGTTAAGACAAACGGCAGCTTTTCACTTCCTGTGGCTGGTCTTCACCTTTACTAGTCCAGCGTTATCAGTCATCTTCATTGTGTGAGAAAAATGGGAAACAGTTTGTAAAAATGCAGATGAAAACAGACAACCAAGGACAGAGGGAGGATCGCTTATCTTTTCATTTATCATGCACTTTTTTACTTAAGAGGACAGAATAAAGGAGAAAACATGAGAGAAAGAGTGAGCACAATAAGAGCAAGAGAGTGAGAGAAATAAAAAAAGAACAAAAGCGAGAGGCAGGACGAAAGGAGCAGAGAGAGAAAGAGAGAGAGAGAAAGAGGGAGAGAGAGACAGAGAGAGGGAGTGCGCGAGACAGAGAAGAGGGAGAAAGAAATGAAGAGAGAAAGAAGAGGTAAGAAAATGCTAAAGAGAAATGAGAGAGATGGGGAAAAAGCAGCAGAGAAAGAGAAATGGACAGAGGCAAAAATAGTGAGACAAAGAATGTGGCAGAGAGAGAAGAGAAATTAAAACAAAGTGGAATCAGACAGAGGCAAAAAGAGAGAGAGACAGAGAGGCAAAAAGGCGAGAGAGAGAGAACCAAAGAGAGAAGCAGACTGAAAGGCAAAGAGAAAAACTGAGAGAATACGGCAGAGAGAAACAGAGAGAGAGAGAGAGAGAGAGAGAGAGAGAGAGAGAGAGAGAAATAAGCGATAGAGAAAAAAAACAGAGGCAAACATAGAAAGAGTAAAACAAAAATGATAAGAGAGTAATAAACTAATAAAACCATGTAAAAGCACAGAAGTTTCAACAAAATGGGATTTAAATGACAAAACAATTAATAGTATTATTAGCTCATTATTATCATGCATGTCTGAAGCATTCCAGTGTTATCCTTTATTATTTTTATTAATATGTTATTAATATGTTATATACCCTGTAAAACAATAAAACATCAATATTTCAGCCGGTCCTGTGATTTACTGTGGTTCAGCATCAAGCTCTCACCACGCCCACAAACACTCCTTTTCCTTCCACTCTATTCTTTTCACTTGACCTTTACCTTTTACTAGTCTTCCAATTTTTCCCTTCCTGCTTTACGACTCCCAGGCCGCTCTATCTTTCATGCCAGGAGCTTTTCAATTATACTGTACGTCCGCCTGACATTAGATAAGTCTGGGCCATCAGGTTTAACTGTGGTTGGTGAAATCACAAGCTTCTGCTTCATGTCGACTGGAGCTAAAAAGAAAGACTTGCCTTCAGCAGCTCCTTGTTGGCAAACGCCAGGATTCCCTCAAATATCACAACATTGGCACCATAGACAGTTTTCTGCAACAAGAGACAATGAATCAGGATAGAATTAGCATTCAAATTAACATAAATGTGAAAAATGTCATAACAAAGCTGGGCAATCATTCATTAGATAATTAACCCTTCAAATAAATTCGACAAAACAGTTTCACAAATTATTGATGATAATAAATAGTCTTCGGGAAAATGAATGCAGTATCTAAGTTTATCTCATGATAAAGGTTACATGAGGTCAACCTAAATGCAAAATGAATTTGCATTAATTAATGCATTAACAGTTTGAATAAACTGAATTTGAGTTTGAATAAACTAAATTGATCAATAGTTTAAACAACAGAAAAAACAACGATGATAATAATAATATAATCAGAATAACATTATACGGATATTTTTTTTAAATGCAGGAGTAAAAAAATCCCTGTAATATTCTACTTTTATCATGATTTTTATCCATATTAACTGATGAAACAAAAACATGATCCTTTTCATGAAAATAAATTGCATCGGCGGACGCAATAAAAAATTTTTAAACAAAAACACATTTATTAGCGGATAAGGAAAACCTGCTAAAAACTACAAATTCTATTGTGAACATTTATGATTTTGAAACTATGAAAAAATTAAAACTTTTTTGTAAAGGCCTATAAAAAAAAAAAAGACCCATTCAATAAGGAAAAACTGTGAACTGTTTTGTTGTTAATCGATCAAGCAGTTTTGCTTTTTAATGGATGCTGAAAACCAGTGGGAGTGTGGCGTGATGCTCTGGCTCAATGCTTCCCTGCTTCAAATCTGAGAGCATTGATGGTGTCATGATCCCATTAAGATAGATCCAACCCAGAAGGAAGCACGTCCCGCCAACTCCTGGAGTATTGATCCTCCCTATGTCATTCATTACCATTCTGACCCCATATCAGCTCAGAAACGCTCCCTTCAGAAGGCCTGACCCACAAACTTCAGGAAGTTAATGAAAGTCCTAAAACGACCATAAGCGTGTGTTTGAATTATAGACGCGACACACACACACACACACGCTTACCCACTCCTTGCGGCGACTGTGGGTCTTGAAGTCGTACACTGGCACTTTGATGCTTTTCCCCTTCTTCAGTTTTCTTAGCACAGTTACCAGCAGCTCAAAGTCAAACGCGTCGGGGTGATCGAAGTTGTACTCGTTTCTAGAAGCCAAATCCTGCTCTTCTTTACTAAAAACCTGCAAAATGACAAGGAAAAACAGCTGGTTTTAATATTTATGCTTTTAGAGGAAGACTGAAAAGGGTGATGAAGTATTAATATACAGTATTTGTAAAAAATTCCATAGTCATTGAAGATTTAGAAATAAATAAATGACCATAAATTGGTTTAAGTGTTTATTTTTATAGTTTGATAAATACACATTTACGGGTGTGACTGTGTGTGTAAAAAAATATCAAATATGGTGTGTGTGTGCGTGTGTGTATGTATGTATGCAAATACACTGTAGAGATAAAATATATAAAGATCTTTACATACATACAGTATATATTATACACAGAGGGAGAGAAAATAATGATGTAACATTATAATTAATTTACACATATAAATAATAGCACTGTTAATTATTGTTATGCTATTTAAAAAAAATTAAAAACAAATTAAAGAAAATAAAAAAACAAAGCAACAAAATTTCACATCACACTATATTGGATCACTTCATAAAAAACTGAATTGAAGTTAAATGGAATATACATTAAAAAATATGTGCCTTCATAGTTTTAAACTAAAATAAAATAAAAAACAAAATAACCAAACAATTATTGTTTGATGTTTCACACGCAATGCTTAAATTAAGCAAAACACAAATAATGACCAAAAAAAAAAACCTAAAATGACCAAAGAATAAACACAACAAACCTTTCCAAACGAAGCTTAAATCAAACCTCCATCATTAAAGCCAGCAGACCTTTTCCACTACAGCGGGAAGGCGATTGACAGATAGAGCCGCTTAATTAGAGCACTAATAAGCTGAAGAAACCATTACTTTAAACGCTTACTGATTTGTTGAAGACCTTCTACAGAAACGCATTAATTTACTAAGGGTTCGGCGGTTTCAACACATGAAGAAGTTCCATTAGCAGCTCCTTTAATGGCATTGGCGCTTCGGAAATCTGTAGCCATTACAGAAACACCTCTGCCTCTCTTGGGACGGATGAGCAGAGTCTTCCATCACAAGGCGAGAACATACCTTATAAAACGAGTCCATAGACAGCAGCACCACCCATGGAACATCCAGAGCCTCGATGATCTTATTGGCCACGGTGGTTTTCCCAGATGCGCTTCCTCCGCACAGGCCTGCAGGAAACAGCAGGAGAAAACATCTGGACATGCAGCTGGAGAACCAGTGTGGGGTTTGAGACACATTAGTACGGTTCTAACGCTGTAGTCTAATCGGTTCACATCATTAAAGATGTGGGCTTGATTCAATAGCTTAAGGATCAATGCAATGTATACTGGAAAAAAAAAAGTGTCTAAAACTAATTTGACGTTTAATGGCCTTCTATTCGACGTTTTAGGGTAAATATTTAAAGGACATGGTTGAAAAATAGAAGTCTTGTTACATGTTTTGCTGTACATTTATACATTGTTGTACAATCTTTTTAAAAATGCATATAATTACATTTGATTTGTTTCAAACTAGTGGCATACATTTACAGATACATCCATTTATAGTGTGTGTGTGTGTGTGTGTGTGTGTGTGTGTGTGTGTGTTTTAAATACATAACACATTTTTAATAGTAATCAAATAGCAATATTAATAATATTTTGTTTTATTTATTTATTTGTTGTTTATAAAGTCTACAAAGTTTCAAAATGTTACAAATGTAGTCATACAGGATGATTATAATACAACCTACAATTAAAAAAATAATAATAATACTTAAATATACTACAAATACATACTGTATATAATACTCACAAATTGTATGTGATTTTATCTCCCTATTTTCTAACCTCAATAAGGAAGGACTGGTCCACTTGGTTGGCTTTATTTCTCTCCATCTGACTGAGCGAGCAGGCGACGACAGCCACACCAAACATTTTTAGTAACAGGAATAATTGACTGGAACACATCCAAGTGTGAAATTGTAGCTCGGACGACAAGCTTCTTCAGAGTAATGGATTGCATGCTAATGACTAGTCAGACTAATCTATCTGAATTAAAAAAAAAGAAAAAGAAAGAAAAAAAATAAAGACTTATTTTGCAAAAAAAAAAAAAATATCTTATCAAAATTGGGATTATTCCTCCTGACAAATTGGGTGAAAATTGACATATTAATTAAAGTAGTGACAGCTTGCAGTATAATTAAGCAATACTTCATTTTCGGATCCACTTTTTCCATTTTTAGGCCACGTGGAGCTGGAGCCAATACCAGCAAACATGATTCTGACAAGACACACCCTTGACTGGTAAACCAATCACAGCGCAGGACACTTTTACACACGTATGACCAACTTTTAATTTTCTTGAATTTTCTTTTCAAACCAAATGTGAAACAAGATGCAAACCTATTACAAAGGCTTCTTTAAAGGTGGTCCCGGTGACGTTATACCAGGGCGGACGGCCGGCGGTGTAGATCGTCCTTTTATTAGTCCTCAAAAGAGGGGGCTCTGTTTTGCTTTGGCTGGTGGTCCGCTTCCGTGGAGAAAGCGAAGGAGTGAGGGGACACCTCCGTTTCAGAAGACCATCGAGAGAATCCTCACCACTGTCAGAAAACCACAAACAGCAAGAAAAAGAATAAATGATTAAAAAACAAGAGTAGATGGTTTTAACAATAAAACAATATAAAATCACAATTGACCAAATCCTGATTAATTAATGAAGACAACTGTCGTGTTACGTGTCCTGGGTCCATCAGAAATGCCTTTGAAATCACAAGTAGGTCCGTTTGACCTGAGCGAAAGATCATGAACTGTTTCACATCGAGAGCTTGAGGGAATCGGGGTCTTTTCAGTTCCCTCAGAAAAAGTCGCTCACGTGAACATTCTGTTGGTGCGGTAGAGGGACCAGAACCTTCTTTAGATCTCATCCAGGAATCCGCACATCTGCTCAGGCCGAGCTGAACCTCATTTGAGTAAGGCTCTCATCACGTGGCCCCTGGACATTGGTGGTCAGCAGCTTACTGACTGAGCAATATGGATTTACAACTGTTTGACGTAGGTCAGGTATGTCAAACTAAATTGCACGAAGGCCGAACAAGACAAACCCAATTATAAAACAAACACATTTTTAAACTAAAACAGACAAAAACATGTTCCTTGTAAAATAAACCTTACCTTTAAACAAAATCCTGTCAAAATTATAGACATAACTGTACATTTAATTCAAACAAAGCAGGGCAGTTGAAGCGCTGCATCATGGGATGTGTAGTTTGTGTGTTATCGGCACATCATATCGCCGGACCATTAATAGTGTTCATAACAGTTCAATATCAATGGTTCTTGCGGGATGGTTATGATTGTACGCTGTGTGCATCTTACACCACCTTAAAAGAACGAGACACGATGTATAGACGCTGTTTTAAGCACATTTGATTGTGATGATTAGCATTGATTCCAATGGAATGGCATTATCATGCAATTTATTTCTCAGCAGGAACGTTTTTACTCAATTGAAATAAACTTGACATGCCGACTGATGCACTTACCTGTCAGATCTGAATATAGACTGATCGTCCTCCTCGCCTCCTTCTTTCGGTTGCTGTTGGATGTCGGTTTGGCTCGTTGTCATCGCCATGTTTCCCGTCGCTACACCGCGAATACGCATGTCCGGAAGCGCGAAAACGTCATAAATCCGATGGCGCGAAAATGGGTTTGTTGGTCCTACATGTGGTTAATTTTAGCGAAGGACTGGTTGGGCAATTACCGGTACTACTATATTTTGCTAGACTTTTCTTTTCTAAACTTCAATTTTCAAAAGAACTTTTTGTACTCACGTCGCTATTTCTTACGTCGTTATTTGAACGCCAAAAGCAGTTTTTTAACGACTCGAAATAATTTACATAATTTTCCGTGTCATAATATTACATAATAAGCCGGACAAATTAAACCGATACCGAAAGATTTAAATCGTGCAAAACATACATCGTCTTTTTCTGCCAATCCTAGTACGACGAAGGCAAAAAAGCGCCGCTTTTTAATTATTAATGACCATGTGACGTTGTCATTTCATCATCCAATGACAGACGTCGGGCTTCCGGAATTTAAGTGTATGCAGACGTTGGTTTTTAAAAGCCCACCTTTCGCTCATGAATATTATTATTATCAGTTCCTTCTCTTGGTGCGACTCCCAAATTCGATCTCCGGACTGCTGTGGTCTCTGCACCACACCGAGTCTCACCCGCTGCCAAGTTTGCCTGCTCTACAGAAAGCATCGGAATTATTGATGCAATGGGTGTTTGTACTCGTATTTTCCAATGGCTTGGAAGAATTATCATTTCACAGTATAATTAACGGGAATTTTCACATCTATTAGGATTTTATTGTTTATTTATTCGTTCTTTCTTTGGTTTCTATATCCGCACGGGACATGGATCATCCAGTCAATTCAGAAAAATCTCATCTCATCAACGAAAGGAACGCCAAAATATACTCCTTAAAACTAAACAGGTAACTATTTAAAATACATTATGGGATTATTTTTTAATTGTGGACTTCTTGATTGATTATCAAATTTAGTTTGCTCTAATACCAAACTGGAAATTATAATAGAGTAAAATGTCTTAAAAACATTGCATCAGTGCATGTCTATTTTTAAAGTATTGCACTTTGAAATAACGGAACCTTGTGCAATGAAGTGTTGCAATATGCTTTTTGAAATTATATATGTTTTTATTTTTTGTTGACAGCAGGTTTGTGAAAAGGCCTTGGCGATCCATATTAAGCAAAACGTTATTATCTTTATCATTGCTTTATCATTTTTGATTCGGGTAAAAGCCAGGTCGTATTTAAAGTCATTTAATAATATTCCTCCTTACACAAAAATTAAATAAAAAAAAACATTAAGTTTACTTGACATCTCAGTTTGAATTTAGTTGTTATGTTTGATAACCTTTTATAAACAGCCTATTGTATTTTACATGTATTGTTCAAATGGGAATGCGTCTACAAAAAGCCGAACAAAATATTTTATTTCAAATGCACAGCAAACAAAGAAAAAACGAATGAAACACGATTGTTTCTGAATTGAAATAAAGCTATTCTGTTTGACAAAAAAATAAAATGTTTTCAAAAACTGCAACAGGTCAGTAATGTTTGGTGAACCAAGAGCACTCCATGCGACTTTTGAGTTTTAAAATTGATTTATATTTTATGTTTTCAAAAAGGGATATATTTTTATATATTATAAAAGTACATTTTATTAGCACTCTATAAATACATTACTACAGCGTGGTTTTCTGTGCAACATCTTCGCACATAACGCATGGTTTTCAGACAGCTAAAGAATTAAAATATGTAAAAAGAAAAAACAATAAATACAGTATTTTAAAGAAATAACGCAACTGTCTTTTAACCCATTCGAAGATGACTTCCACCTAAAATAAAAACAACTGAAATTATCAAAAATGTTCTGAAATTGCTTTCTACGTATATATATTTCATTCCACAAATGCCGCAAGCTGTTAGCACACGATTAATCTAGCAGATAACTCATTCGATCCGACAAGCTCTAACTTCACCGAGGTAGTTAACAAGAGAGACATATTAAATATCAAATTCTGTAGATTAGGTGATGGCAATAGTTTCGAAATACTTATCAAACTAAAGACATTAATCCATTGATACGACACTGGATTGGTAACACAATTGCGATCGTTCGCACGCTGGATTGTGCGCAAAGCTTCTGGATCAGTGTATCATCATGTCCGTGTCCCGGTGGAGTGATTAAACAGACGCTGTGTTCCACTCGGCTGCTTCTTTTCAGCACAGCAGCCTGATGCTGTAGCTCGGTTATCTCATGCGCACAGAGATTGCGCTTTCCGCCCCATTAGTCCCATCATAGCGGCCCTTTCTCCACAGCATACAAGTCAGAGGAGCCACAACAGACCATGTCAGCAGATTCAACCTCAATAGTGCAGGTGTACGTGTTAATCATAACAGATTTACAATGGTTAAGATAATCGGAAATGTGAAAGAGAACACAACATGTGACATAAAACTATAAGAAATATGAAAATGAAAAGCACACATCAGTAATAAAACATATTGTGCATCTTATGTAAAATACTTGCATGTGCCAAAGAGGTGATACATATGGAATTGCGCAATTTATATTGTACTAATAATATATTTGCAATGTTCTTTGCAGTTTACTCAATACACAACATATATGCACCACATAGAGTAAGGCAAGCACAAATTATAAAAAGCACACATAATTAACACCAAATAATATTGAATGTTTAAAGATAAATATTTGATGTTTGACTTGTTCAGTACAGTATTTCATTATTGACAATAAAAATGAGTTTCTAGAGGAAGCTGACATATTACACCTATACTGCAGTACACAGTACATGTACACAGAAATGTTACATTCTTGTCCCAAAAAGTAACTTACAAGTTCAGGAGTTTTTTAATCCAAGGCTTCTGTATAGAATGTGGCTAGAGTATCTTTGCTGAATAATTTGCCTCTGTGTTGAAGAAACGACTTTTAATAAACCAACAGCCATGGAACATCTGAACATAAGTCTCTCTATAAGGCATTTATGACTGGGTCAAAGGTCAAGGTCACAGGCTTCAAGTTTTTCTGTCTTATTAAAAACAACTCATGCACACGTTATTGTTTTTGACTTTTTTTTTCAGATTATTTCCTACATAATATTTTCAAAATTTCACAATCTAAACAATATATATAGGCTGAAGGGTAATTGTAAAAGAGGCTGGGGTTTTTTGTTACCTAATTTGTAATTTTTTTTTAATTAATTTACAAACCCCCAAAGTACAGTAAACTCCTTTTACTGGTTTACTGTAACCCTAACCAAAAGTCATAAAATCTCAACTTGACCAGCAAACATGTGACCAAAAGGGCCCATAGGTCCCTACTTGACAAAAACAAGCATTTAGAGCCCCACTCAGACTTAAATGTCTCCACACACATATATACACACACACACACACACACACACACACACACACACACACACACACACACACAATATTTTTTCATGTATACTGAAGGTTGAATGAAACATATTTACTTACCCATCTTCATTAAAGAGACAAAACAAATGGAAAAAAGCAAAATGATAAAACTAGCATTATTGGTAATCATATAGCATAATTAAGTTTTTGAGGCCCTGGGGCCCAGCAACGCCCATTTTTAACCCTTACTCAACCCTTACTTATAAGTTACTAAACCTGACAAGCGATTGTACATTTGCATTGTAACTCCATGGCGTTTGGATCCAGTGAATTCTCAGGTGGTAAAGGCGGCTCTCAGGACGCCCACGTGGGAAACGGGGAGATGACTGGTGCCATTGAGATGAAGAGACCGGTTGGAACACACTGCCATGGGAAAAAAGCCGAGGTGGTGGAGATCTCTGATAAACTCATAGCAAAGAAAAAGCTGTACATCGCCTCTCTAGTCTGCCTGGTGTTCATGATCGGAGAGGTTATAGGTAAAGTACCGTGATTTACACTATGCTTTCCACGCTCAATTAAAGCACATTTTGCATCTGAATAGGCATTGTTTGCATTTTCCGGCCAGTGGAATATATAAAGCAATTTATCACTGTCACAGAAACGCACTTTAAAGCGTTGAATCGCCAATTTATAATTAACATAATTTAGAAAAGAAAAAAAAACAGCATTTGTGTGTTTTGTTTAAGAAGTGGATTTTGATGTATTATTAATACATTATTAATTAACTATTCAATAATTAACTATTCAAGTAAACATTTTATTTTATCATTATTATTGTTATTATTATTATTATTATGTAATTCTGCTCCATTTAAATTTGCCTCTCGTGCATTTTTTATTATATTTATGATAATTCATTGCTGCTTTCTGGACGCAGGCGGCTATCTTGCGCACAGTCTGGCCATCATGACGGACGCGGCGCATCTTCTGACTGATTTTGGCAGTATGATGGTCAGTCTCTTCTCTTTGTGGATTTCCTCGAGACCACCCACTAAGAAGATGAACTTTGGCTGGCACAGATCTGGTGGGTCACTCTTTTACTAATTTTTGTTTAGCATCATGGGATTCAAAACCATTTTTGTACACCTAGAGCATCACAGGATTCAAACCTGTGACCTTGAAGAAGCAATTATGAATGAGAAAATTAAGTTGTGAAACTAAGTTGTAAAAACAAAAGCCAAAAGAAACGTGAACTGCAGAAAAATAAATGTAATTAAAAAAAACATGTACACAAGTGTTTATAGAAAACTCACTTATAACACATGTCTAATAACAAAAATGTTATAATGTAAAATATATATTAGGTTTAATATTATTGCATTTAATATAGAATAATCTGTCTGTTTTCTGCCTGTCTGTCTGTCATTTTTCTCTGTCACTGTTCTTTTTCCAATCTATTTGTCCGTCCCTTTTCTCATCTGTCTGTCACTCATATTTCTCATCTGTCAGTGTTTTTCTGTCTCTGTCATCCATCTTTGCTTTTCTGTCTGTCTGCCTATTTATCTGTCTGTATATCCGTCCGTCCATCTCTCTCTCTCTCTGTGTCGTTTCTTTATCCTGTCTGTCCTTTTTCTCATCAGTCAGTCTTTTCTCATTCATCTGTTCTTTTTTTGTCTGTCTGTCTATCTATCCATCAATCTTTCTCTCTGTCAGTCTGTCTGTTTCTCTGTAGGTCTGTTCTATCATTCTGTCTGTCCTTTTTCTCATCTGTCTTGTCACTCATATCTATATGCCCTTTTTCTGTCTCTGTCATCCATCTGTGCTTTTTCTGTCTGTCTGTTTGTCCATCCATCCATTCGCCTGCTTGACCGTTTTGATCCATCCATCTAAAACGAATATTAAAGCTATTAAACATAAGCCTCACTGTATTGTCTTGGCAGAGATTCTGGGAGCGCTGGTTTCTGTGATGTCCATCTGGATCGTGACTGGGGTGTTGGTGTATCTGGCCATCGAGAGAATCATTAAAAACGATTATGAGATCGAAGGCCACGTGATGCTCATCACCTCAGGCTGTGCGGTCATCGTCAATATCATGTACGTTCATTTCATCACTTTTCTTGGAAAAAAATCAAATAAAACGAGCATCGATTTCACGTAAAACGCTTGCGATTTTATTTCATAACTTCTTGAAAGTCAGCAGAAAGTTTCACAGAGCTGTTGATCATGTGATGGACTGTGTTACAGTATGGCGTATATTCTACACCACTCCACCACCTTCCATGCACACGGATCAGGCTACCACAAGATTGATGAGAGTGGGAGGAGCCCGGTGGGTCATGGCCACTCCCACAGCCTCCTGGGTAGTCATGGCAACACCAGTGTCAGGGCCGCGTTCATTCATGTGCTGGGGGATCTTCTACAGAGCATTGGCGTGATGGTGGCAGCCATTATCATCTACTTCAGGGTAAATAAGACCATTAAACATCGCCTGTCTCTTCTGTCCATCCTGAACTGTCTTTTCGACTAATGACATTTTTGTATAAGATCAATTTATAAAAAGAAATAATATAATAGTATATACATGTATATACAATATATATATATATATATATATATATATATATATATATATATATATACAGTACCCATATGTTCTGAGTTGTCTGTCCTTTTTCTTCCTTCCATCCATCCACCCATCATTTTTTCTGGTCCATCTATCTACATGTCTAGCTATGCATTCATTCATCCATTGATCCATCCATCATTTTTTCCGATCTGTCTATCTACGTATCCATCTGTCCATCCATCCATCTATTTATCCATCCATTATATTTTCTGAATTATCTATTTATCTACTAATCGGCCTATCTGTCCATAAATCCATCCATCATTATTTCTGGTCTATCTATCTACATATCTGTCTAGTCTGTCCGTCCATCCATCCATCCATCCATCATTACTTATGGTCTATCTATCTACATATCTGTCTTGTCTGACCGTCCATCCATCCATCATTATTTCTGGTCTATCTACATATTGGCATGTTTGTCCATCCATCCATCCATCCATCCATCCATCCATCCATCCATCCATCCATCCATAATTGTTTCTGGTCTATCTATTCACCGTACATATTTGCTTGTCTGTCTGTCCATCCTTCCATCCACCTATCCAGATCTGATATATATGTCTGATGAAATTCCACAGTTAATTTGAGTTGTAATGTAAATAATCTCTCTCTCTCTCTATCTGGTCTGAGCATTGGAGCTTATTAAAAGCATTGGAGCGTATTAGAAAGCACCTCAGAGCTTCTATTGCTTTTTGTCTGACATCTGTAGCCAAATTCATTTGGTACTTTGTAAAGAAGCATTTTATTGCCCTTTTGATGGCATCGGTTCCTCTTGTTCTTTATCTCCTCCCTCAAACACAGCCAGAATACAAAGTAGCTGACCCCATCTGCACTTTCCTGTTCTCCGTGTTCGTCCTGGCCACCACCATCACCATTCTGAGGGACGTCTTCCGCATTCTCATGGAGGGTAATTTAACAATCAAATATCTCAAAAGAAATAAAACATTTTTGCAATAATCTGGTAATTATCTTACTAAAATTAATCTGTGGCTGATGTGTTCAGGAACACCCAAAGGCATCGAGTTTAACTCTGTGAAGGAGGTTCTGCTGTCACTGAAGGCCGTGAAAGCCCTGCACAGTCTGCACGTCTGGGCTCTGACCGCAGGCCAAAGTCTGCTCTCCGTTCACATCGCTATCGGTACATTCTTCTTTAGTCATGTCATTGAATAGTAATCCAAGTCATTTACTGATTCTTACAAGCACGTTACGCGTATATAAACACATTAAATGCACATGTACAGTTAGGTCCCCAACCTGCGGCCCGCAGGCCAAACATATGTGGATGCTGTTTTATTTCTATATTATGACTGTACGCAAACACAGTACAGTCGACTCCTCTTAATTGGGCCGCCAGTTAAAGGGGTGAGCCGCTTTTTTGGGAGAAATCCTAAAATTCAAAATCATTTTCCATAGATCAAAAATGTGCCGCTTCATTGGGGCAAAATGGTCGGGGTCCGATGTGTCCCAATTAACAGTATACAAACAAGTCCAATTCAATCATGTTAGGCATATATAAACGCATTAAATGCATTTAGGTCCTCAACCTGGGCCAAACATATGTGGCTGCTGTTTTATCTATATTCACACACTAACTTGATTTAGTCGATTTGATAGGAGTTAAGAATTATAAAAAAAATTAAATATACCATACTTCAATATCTAAAATTTTATATGTTGTGCCCTTCGAAATTCACAGGAAATTCAATTTTGGCTCTTATATCTACATACATTTATATATATATATATATATATATATATATATATATATATATATATATATATATATATATATATATATATATTATAATTAATTAATTATACTATGTATAATACATTATAATGATCTATACAAAAAGTTGTGCTATTTTGCTATAACAATGTACCATGATGAAACGTCAGCTTCACTTCGTCTTCTCTCATGGACCACTGGCGTTTTTAGTAGTTTTCCAGTTGGACTACAATATTGAGAAGGTTTAGGACTCAACTTATCAGAAGACTTTCTTTGTGGACAAATGTCATTGTAATGCTATCGTGTTATTCAATAAACTGTAAAAAACACGCATTTCAATTAAGTTTTAAATGTGTCTGCTTCAGAGGAGAACACCGATCCACAGCGGGTCTTGAAAGAAGCCACAGACCTTCTTCAGACCAAGTTCGGCTTTTACGACACAACCATTCAGGTGGAGACGTATTCGGAAGACATGAGCTACTGCGTCCAGTGCCAAGACCCGGTGGACTGAGCTGGAGACCACCTCTACAACATCTACACTCACGGAGGTGAAGCCAAAGATGGAAACACTGCGCAAACGTCGCCCTCATACATCACACGGTGCATGCCACACGCTATTTTGTGATTTCGCAGATAAAATCCCACACGATGCCATTTCTCGTCAAAGCTGTAAATTAGAAGGAGATGATTTATTGGACGTGGTTATCTGGCTTCACCGAAGGCCTTCTCTTGCCACTGCGCTCGGCTGGAGCCGTATATTACGACGCGCCGCATTGTAATTGCCTGTCGGTAAAGGATGAGTATTGATGTCGCTTCCTTAACAATTAGAAAAGGGTTTATTATGCTCCAGTGAGTCTTTCCTCCGCTGTCAGCGAGGGTCTCTAATCGATGCCGACGTCTGCCAGGCCACAGCCTGATGTTGTCCTGCTTAAGAGGAGATTTGGCTCAAGTGTAATTATAGATTTTGTCGGGGATCCGGACACTTGTCAGACGCTGCGATACTATTTACAAAAGCCGGCGAGCGCGGTCTGGCTCAGCGCCATATGATGATGCAGGGCGTTTTGGACGGAGTCGAAGGCACACGAATACGTTTCGTTCGCAGCATGTTCGACATCGGTTTCTGTTGTGTTTGGGTACGAGTCTCTGAAAACAAGCCAGAATAGTGCCAAGACTACAAACTACAATAATCGTTTTCTTTTTGCTTTAAAGCTGACTACACTAAAACAGCTTGTAACATTTCAAAACGAGTACTGAACACACACACACAGTACACAATACAAATACATATACATTTATAGATGTGTAATATGTATATGTATATACAATACATATATACATTTATAAATTGAAAAAATATATATATACATACATGCTGTGTACAATACACACACACACACACA
>CM051505.1:4068900-4118436 GCA_028031935.1 Paedocypris micromegethes | reverse complement strand
ACACACACACACACACACACACACACTGTATATGCACACATTCTCATATAAAGTATGTGTGTGTATGTATGTGTTTGTGTATATAATATATAACTGTATAAACAGTTGAGTACAAATTATTATCCCTACAAAAGTCATTGTTTTAAAAGCATTTCAAAAGTGCTTTTGAACTGAACAAAACATTAACACATTACACATCCTAGTTTTGAAATATGAAAAGTGGTGTCAAATGTTTTTTTTTTTGGCTCTGTAAATGGACTTCTGAAATACTTTTAAAACAATTTTGTAGGGGTGCTAATATTTTAGCCCTTAACTGCACGCACGCTCACGCGCACGCGCACACACACACACACACACACACACACACACACACACTGTATACATACGTAAATATAGCATATACCTATACACACACAAACATGCACACACAATTCTTTCTTCTGGATGACTGAATCCGACTAACATGAGCAAACTGTAAGTGAGACGGGGTCTTCTGACAGGGCCGGTGGTCTGGCCAGAAACACACAGGATTTCTATCTGTGACCACATTCCAAGTGGAGGCGCCGCAAAAAATCTCCTCGCATTCCATCGCCAAAGGATTTCACTTCCAACGGTAAATTACTGTATTGTGTGAACAAAGAATTGTGTACACACACACTTAGTTCAATTTATTTCCAACATCAGTTCTTTGTGATTTATTTGGAGTGGATTATGTGACTGATTTGTGTTTCGACGTTTTGTGTGGCCTGATAAAAATAAAAATACTGTTGTGATTTGTCGTGGCATCCGCTAAGGTTTTGCCTGCATGGTTTCTGTTTTGTCAATGGCCAGGAAGTGTAATTCATCCACTCATGGAATGGAAGACTTGATGCTATTTTTGTCCACATATTTATATTTTGCTTTAATAAAATGAATCTATTTGGAAGAAAAGTTACAGCATTTATTGTGAATAAAAACGCATTTTTCACTGTGTTGATTTACAAATACTGTACTTATAACAATCATTGTTTGAAAAAAATGTATTTTATTTTCTCAATTCATTTTATGCTCAATTTATTTATTATCATCGATGAATTATATAAAAATTCCAACACATTGCACTTGACTTTAATTATTGGTCATTTCATGATCAGATTTTGGAGGTACATGGATACTGTAATTAATTATTTTTACATCAGATTTCTGAAGGTACTTTGATCTGTAGTAAAATTATGCAAATCAAAACAGTCTTGTGTTTTTTTCTATATTATTTTGAAACACAGTAATAAGCACGAAATTTAGTTAAAGCAGATGTAATCAAATACACTGCACTTTAATATTAATAGAAAATAAATTTATTGTGCAAAATACTGACCTTTACGTGAATATACAGCAAATATTGTGTATAAAACCTACTCAATGATTAGCATTGCAACTTTACAGAAATTATTACATAATAATACACATAAAAATTCAGTTCAATGAATGAATGTTCAATGAAATGGTCCAAAAAAAGATTTACATGAAACCACATTATAGGGGGGGGGGTATCTGGAATGTTAATTGTTGCATGTAAGCAAACTAATTTGCATTTCATAATTATTGGAGAATACCAAAGAGAAAAGAAACACAATCAATTGAAACAGATAAAAAAATGGCAGGTTGGGATAACACACAATCACATTTTCTCTTTCCAGTATAAATTAAGATTCAAGAATTTTGGAAAAAAAAAAAATGAAAATGAAAAAAAAAGTATGTGATAAAAAGCCCAGTCCCCAAACATCCATGTTACACCACATTAGCCACACCAACCAACAACAACAAAATACCAGTAAAAAAAAAAGAAAACTAAACCTACAGAAAGCAGATTGTTCTATGATTCCGTGATTTCTCAGTTTGTGCCAGGCTAAAAACAAAACCCTCCGCAAAACATAAAAGCGAGAAGATTTGGACGTAGAAGAAAATACTCATTACCTTGTAAAAGCCAAGTCTAAAATGTGTCGGTGACAGTGATTGGTTAAAAAATCCAGTGGTCCAGGCTCCGCCCCCAGGAGGCTACCGCACTTGAACCGTGTCTGCTGTGCTGTGATGGACGACAGTGGCTGATCTTGAGTCCTGAGACATGAACATGGATCTGAACTGGGAGCGAGTCTCGTGCAGCTCCTTCAGCATGACGGAGCAGCTCAGGCCACGCAGACAGTGGACCCGCACCAGACCCGACTGACCACCGGACAACACCCAGGTGTATGCGTCCATGTTCGGGTTTAACCGTACCTGAGACAGATTTAAAAAAAATAATGCAAGTGAAAACATGTTTGCAACTATAATTTGAAATTAAACCGTTAAAAAATAAAACATAAAATATATAAAAATTATAAAATAATATTATTCTTTTTCATGAATGTACACAAATTTAATTGTTTTTTAATTATGTTACAAATATTTTATTTAAAATAAATTATATATAATATAATGCATTATAAATAATATAATACAATGTGACCAGTGATAATAGGAATTTATATAACAAAACTACTGTAGTGAATTATACTTGAAGTTGGTTGCTTTGAATGAGAATGTTATTACATATTCACATTTTTTACATTTATGTTTTTGAGAGAATAAAATAAATATTTCAGGCAGATCACAGCATCATAATTTTCATCATAATTTTTGGATTACTGTATTTACGCAAATATAAGCACTCAATTTCTTTCCCCAATTTCAGAAGCCTGAAAACCAGGGGATTCTTATATTTGTGGGGTGCTTATATTCGAGCAAATACGGTAGATTAAAATTAATAACCAAACCTCCACACAACATCTAAGGATGTAAAGCAAAAACTCTGAATTGTTTCAATAATCCCAACTGTAAAGCTAGTAGAGGCCAGTTTTAGCGCTCGGTCAACACAGGCGGCTTTCTGCCTCTCCTGATCCACACTGACATTTTCCTAATTTTACAGGCCATTAGTTTCTGTCAATCCAGCTGCTTAAGTCACAACAAACCACTCGGTCTCACACAAGCACACACACACACCGCTCCAGACAGTTCATTGTGTATGTGAAGCACGTATAACAAAATGAAGCAGTTTATCATCATAGAAAATGTATCACAAATTACTAATCTAATTACTCACTGCACTGTGCTACTATCACCACGCAGATTGCTGATGGTTCCAAGGGTCTTGAGTGTGTGCATGTGTGTGTAACTTCACTGGAAGACTAAATGCAGAGTACAGTTTCGACACTGCCCCTAGTGGCCACATTGAGAAACTCACTCCCTTTACTTGACAACATAAGAGTCCATCTCACCTTGTAGAGCGCGTTCAGCTGCATGTTGCTGACTTTAGCCGAGCCTTTCAGCTCGTACTGTTGCAAGTGCTTCATCATGGGACGCTTTTCCACTTTCGCAAAGTTCATCTGAGAAAAAACAAAGGTCAGCATTTCAGAAGCAAAGTGACAAAACGATTTAGGGCCAAAAAAAGAACCCAAGAGCTGTTGGTTTGCAGTGATAACATGACCAAAACTGCATATACTACCACGCCTTTGACTAATTAACAGTGTCACAGTTTCGCAAAATAATTTGCGAAATGAATCTCGTTTTTTAAGGTAAATTAATATGCTTATAATTAAGAGTGAAAGATTAATTTGAAACAGGACTTGAATGACTCTCACCCTAATGGCCAATAATTTTACTTGATTTAAGTTTTATTTATTTATTTATTTTTTTTATTTCTTATTTTTTCCATGTAGATTTTTGTCAGTGCAGGCATTTAGTCTATTCGCTTTATTTATTTCTAGGAGTTCTATTGGAATTTAACCGCACGTTAAATATGACCAATCAAAAAGCAGTTTATTATACGCTCAATAGCCAATGAGTGACATGAATTTGGTCACATGACTCAATTTTGGTCCGTTTCAATTGGTTCGGACCAGAACAATCAGTGTGTGTGTGTGAACAGGAACCAAAACTGCAGGCGAAAAAAATCAGAATCAACTTTAATGTCCAAGTTTGCACAAGGCGACAAAGAACAAAATGTGATCTGACTTTGATTTGTTCCCTCTTATTACAAAATAAAAATGAAAAACAGAATAAAACATATGCAGAATATTAACCATAAACACTTAAGTGATAAAAAGTAATAAATACATAATAAAAATGCTACAATGTATAAATTGTTGACCTCGATTCGGACCAAACAAACCGAACCATCATAAGATGCTTTTTCAACTAATTTATAATCCTTTTTTTAGCCCAAAATTGTCTGGTCACAAAACCGGTTAAAAGTGACCACGGGTGACGGAGAAGAGTTCAATCAGCTGGAATGACTCAGCGCCGTCGCAGCCCGGACGGTGACCCCAAAGTGAGCGTGTGCAGCAGGCCGTGGACCAATGAGGGTGAAGCACTGGAGCGTGAGACGACAGAACAGATGGAGCATCCTCGTGGTGGGGGTGGGCCTTCAGGGCTTTAGGATGGATGTAGGGTGCAGAACTGAATCAACACTTCACCTCTTGGATGCTCGGGAGAGAATAGTGAACGTGGACCCTCTAGAACTCTGAACTGTGTCTCTTGCGCTCGCTCAGGTGTGTAGGGAAAATAACTAAACCAATAAATCCACCCCGGCCCAGTCCATTGCACAGTCGGCGTGTAATGATGTGTGGAATGGGCTGGAGGAGCCACTCACATGCAACTCAAACACACACCGTGTGGCTAATGGATTTCTTCTTGATCTTGAAATTTCACACAGTGGGACTTTAGTGATTAACCGAACGCACACCTCTACACTTATATTGTAAGATGCACATTTTGTGTCGTTCAGTCCTGTTTTGCTGTTTCGCTTGTTTTATTAAACTCCTTTATAATTACACTCGGCACGCAGTGTAAATATCATCTCTTATTTTATTCCGTTTCCCCTGCGGCTGCTGCTGCGTGTAAGTGTCATGGCTGTTTGCAAGTTGCTCATCCTTCCAACAAAAATCATTTATGGCCTGAAGCATTAGGACGAGACATTTGGGACTTCCATATATCACAGCAATGTCTTTGAGGCGAGCAGCTTTTTATTATTGAACGCAACTGCCATTTTTTGAAAACTCGGCTTGTTTATCGCAGATAATAATTTCTGCAAACAGTGAAACTCAGCAACTATTGGCTGATGGGCTACTGTGTAGAGTATGGGTGGAGCTATGCATTTATCTTGACTCTAGAATTATATAAAGTGTCAGTTTATATAAACATGGTGTTTACGTTAATAAAAGCACCCCGCCCCACTTTTCATTCATTTCCATTAATAGAACATAAGCACCTTACGTTCTAAATTTCCAGAAACCTAAAATTCTGGCTAAATACTTCTATTAACAATACTTATTTCACCAAAACCTAAATTATGACTACACTTCTATATTTACACAACACACATACAGTATTTTAAATATGCGCATACAGTGGACTTGGGAAATTAATGTGCTGTTTTGTTTCGCAGAAATTTCGTAAGCTGAGCCACATTTCACATCTAATCATCTAATCCGTGCCAGGCCATTTTCAGACAATTTTGTTTCATAAATGATAAAATATTTGGTTAAAAATGTACAAAAAACATGTTACATAGCAGTTATTTGGTTTGCCCTTATTGGATTCTCATCTCAATGCATGCTAGCGGTAAGAAAAAGACGCCCTCCTTTCGTATTGCATAAATACTTAGGAACTCTGGACGAAATTTTGGCAGCGGCGCATTTCAATACTATTATTCAATAATAATTCGTTATCTAGGACATTTGTAAGTTGGGTTACCACTCTATAAGCATCCCTCAAGTTTTAGCGCTATGAAAATTGAAATTATTATATTCGGGTAAATATGGCATTTATACTCTTAATACTCTTCAAATAATATTCTTACCAAGTTTAAGTCGTGAAAATGGAGATAGTATTTCTTTCTTGCTCCATTGTAAGTCTGTGGCTCTGTCTCAGGATCTAGTCCATGTTCCTCATCTGATCCTCCATCCTCTTCCGCGTCTGAAGTTCTCTTACTGGGCTCAATCGGGATCAAGTCAGTTCTGTATAAAGACTGTAAGACAGCAGATTTTTACCAGGATGTCTGTAGGAGTCAGTGAGATTTCTATTATATATCCAGAAAAAGAAACATACAAATCTCCGCCGTTTTACATGGGAAATGGTTTCGATGTCAGGAAGCAAGCAAAACAAACAGTCTCCATTGTCATCGCCAACAACAAAGGTATTGATCCAGTCAGACAACGAAATACTCTGTAAAGAGAATTCATTTTAGTACTCCATTTTGCTTGAATTAAAAAAAAAATATCATCTGCTTACCCAAACTGTGGCTTTTCTAGGACATACAAAATGAGGATTTGTTGCAAAAAAGCCTGAATCAAAATAATGGATCCCGTGTTGTCCGTGTCTACGCAGAGCACAAGAAGTACATTTTTGATTAAAGTCAAGCGTGACATTATGTGTATGTATATTAAAACGCTTGGACTCACGTAGAAAAGCAACACTCTTGAGCAATTAAGATGCCGCTCCAAAACAAGGGCCAGCAGACTTCAGTGGCCAGACAACGCTTTACTGCATGCAGAGGTGAGTTTTTTTTCCGGAGGTCCCACATCTTAGCCATTCGATCATCTCCCACGGTCACCAACAAGTTACTGCAAGAATAAATAAAAAAAGGGTATTATTACCACTTCATTTTCTGGGAGCCAATCCTAGCATCTCACATCCTGCTTGCCAGCCAATCAATGCTGAAAAAATTGTATAGAAAGCGTATGTCTTATAAATAAAAGCCTTATAAATAAAGTTTGTGCATAATAAAAAGCTCATTTTTGCTGGTCTGTTAGGAACTTTTTTATTTTTCAATGGGTTTGGTTTCACCATCATCTCCAGGGTGCAGTTATCTTTATTGCTTTTACACTTGCTTTTCTTCCACATCTTTTCCTTTCTTTTGCATCTCCATTAATGAGCTCTGTGAATAGCATCTTTTGCAATAACCATTTGTGTCTTACCCTCCTTGGGCAAAGTGTCATGTCGACAGGCCAATTAAAAGCTTCTTAAGTATTTTAACATAATTAGTCGAATAGATGAATAAGTCTGAATGCATGTTAATACGTAAATACGTAAATATGGTGCCCCTACTTTAGGGATTTTCAGCTATCGCGGCCGGTTTTGGAACCTATCTACTGCGACAAATGAGGGTTCAGTGTATACTAAAAGACAATCATAAACACGTCTGACTTGTTTAACGAAATTAGTGAAATAACTTTTGAGTATTTTCTAATTTCATGACCAGCATATGCAGTGCTCTTCATTTTTAAAAACTCAAAATTCTTAGCTTCACTTCACTTGAAGAGCAGGACAGAAACTCAATTACCATGATAACTTTCTTATGCTTGCCACAGAGGACTAACATAAGGTCACACTCGCGTTGCTTTAAATCTAAACGCTAGTGAAAGATGCCAACACTCCTCATGCTGAAACAAGACCGTGAGTGGAATCGTAATGTGTTTCATCTGAACGACTGCGTGATCACACAATCACACGCCGGTAGAATTAACCGCACTATAAAATGTCGATAGAGATTCTCAGTCATCCAGAGGAAATCGTCAGAGGGTTGAATCATCGCCACTAGATATCTTCTTTTCAAGGGAATAGCTTTCTTTAGTTGGACTTAAGAAGACACTGAGAAATGCGCTTGAGAGTGATTGATTTTGTGTTCATTAATTAATGATGCTCACTCAAAAAGCTCTAGAGAATAATCCACATTCACATCCACAAGACTTTGAAGTTGGTCAATAATGGTCCCAAACATGTCTTACCTTGAAGCTTTGCACCAGGTTAAGGATCGGATGCACTCGTTGTGCGCATGAAAACAGTGGTACGGGTAGAGAATCACTCCTCCTGGTTCCTTCACTTTCAGAAGAGGCGACTTGGTAGTGAGATCCCACGAACCAACTAGACCTTTAAAATACTGTACGTAAGCTCGTGGTTGTTAAATAATACTTTATATACCTTAATCCAGTGTGTTTCCTCAAAATACAAGACCACAATTTGCACTCTAAATTAGAACTGATCAATAAAATAAAAATCAATAGACGAAATCTGCTGTTCTATAATGTGACATGAATAAACACAGCCGTTTCTTCTCCATTATCTCAACCGGCGTTTAGGCTTTAATTCTGACAATAAATCATATATACAAATTAGACCAAGGGCAAGAGAATAACCATATCTACGCAAATATAAGCAACCCCCTGATTTTTCAGGCAGAGAGAAAAAAATTCTATTAATGGGTGAACATAAGCATCTTTCTTGGTGTTCTGACTTTCCAGAAACCTAATTTTCTGGCTAAATACTACTCTTAACAATACAGTACTTATTTAACTTCTTTTAACAAACCAAACTTGTAACTCTTTTACTTGAATAATAGATAAGAAGATAGTAACAATAAACATTATTTCTGAAAGTAATAGAGTACATCTCCTACATCCATATATGGGCGTCTTCTGCTGCCAGGGGTAGGTCGCAGACAATTTATTTTGATTTCTTCCAGTGTTATTTAGCCACTACTAAGTGTTGTGTCGCGGCTAATGTTGCTTTAATTCTGTTATTGAGGCAAAAAAGCAAATACGGATGCATGTCTGCTTCCAGAACCATTATTTAAAGAAAGGAAAGAGGACACAACGCAGAACGCATTGCTGCATGAAGACAGCGCATTACTGCTTATTTGCGATTGCTCCTGACTGAAAATATGGATAACTTGGCGCTAATATTTACACGTATGTTTGAAATTTGCGCACATAAACAACCCCCAAAATTTTGCGCTTCTAGAATTGGAAAAAAGGGGTGCTTATATTTGCAGGGTACTTTTGAAAAAAGTTGAAAACACGCTATGCTTTGAAACACGTTACAAAAAAACTGGTAGAACAAAAAAAATTTACCATTAGTAAAGCCAGCAGCCAGGAGGTTGTGGGGTTTGACATTGACCCAATCAATAGTCAAGCACAGGCCACATTGCCCTTTATGATCCATCTGCCTGTAGCCCATTTTCAAAGTCACAATCGGTTTTACCTGCATTAGCAGAACATTTTAAAAACATTCAAACAGCAACAGCACTAGACATGATGTTGAGATGTACACAAAAGGTTTTAGATTTAAATAATTATTGCATCACAAGTGTGTAATTAAAAGCCGTAATGCTTGTTTAAAGAAAAAAAAAAGCTGTGATCAGCTGCTTTGTCTATTTGAAGGCCTTCCTTCTTCCGTGACAGCTAATTTCCAGAAGATCATTTTTAGATCATGGAAAATGCTAGAGACGACCGTAAAACGGGAACAGATGTGCCCGGAGCAGTTTTAGCAAAAAGTCACTTCAACTGTGAAATTGAGCTAGAGTGGAAATTACACATCTGAATCAAGCAAACAAAGCAGTGAGCTGTTGGCGTCCGCGCTGCGTGTCAAACGACACAATGGATGTGTAATGCCTCACGTTGTGTGCAGATTGAAACAAGGGCAGTGGTCTTATCAGTGAGGAAGAGTGGGATGCGGGAAGAGTGGATATTGACCTACCCGGCATATCAGCGGCGCTCCACTGGCTTCTCCTATTGGGAAACACATTAAAGTGTTTATCAAACACTGTGTGCTTTTAAACCATAGCATTATCGTTTCATACACGCCAACGTTTATCAGTTAGGAACCGATAATCAAACAGGATGGCATTGTGTTGCAGTCAAATAAAAGAATTGTATCAAATGCTAATTATAAGGCAAAAAATCTTAGTTTTACCATAGATCACACTAAAGAGGTTCATACTAACAAAAAGTGTAGGTTTGAATCCCAAATTAAGCATGCATTAATATAATTCATATATATTCGGGTATAACTTGACTGCATATACATCATATACGCAATTATAGACTTAAAGATGTTATAATCATGGATATAATGAAGATTGAACATCTCTGCAAATTATGTATGTGGGAAATTATGATGCAGAGTAAATCACATTAGTAAAAAAAACACAAAGAAAATAGCTATAGAATCATGTGCAAACATTTAAATGGAATTTTTGTTTAATAATTAGTTTAATTAATATTTTATTATTTATTTATGAGTGTATAGTTGTATGTTCGTATACTTATATTGAAATTATCTTTGTTAGTCATGTATTATTTTGTAATAAGATATGAATATTACAAAAATGCAATTTCCCCGCTGACTAATAAAGGCATTCGTATTCATATTGTACAATTTTTTTATTATATTAATCATAATATTCTATTGGGTGCATGGTTAGGACACACACACAATATCAACCAATGATAAATCCGAGCAGGATTTACCACAAGAAAATACTTCATTTAGTATGATTGTGTATCCATTGAAAAGCCGCAAATCAAAACAGCAATATTCGTCCATTGAGAAAAATCCCCGCATTGTGCCATATTGCACAGGCACAGCTAGAAATCAGAAGACGGAGATGATGTATAGTCATGCGACTGGAGGCTGGCGTGTGCAAAACGATGGAGGGTCGATCAGGTTGATAACGTATGGCACCGCTGGTCCACTCATTCTGGCAGACGGACCGGACCACGGGCCTTTCTCCAGGCTGACTAAGGTGTTTCTGATTGACAGGGCCGGAGGAAACGGGTGTCAGGTCCTGGACTGGAATTCATGGCTTCAAACACTAACAACTGCGTAGCGATGCATCTTTTTTGTCATTTCAATTATAGATCCTTGTCTGTTGAAAACAAGCCAGTAAATTATCTCCATTGAGGAAGGAGTCTGAGTCGCTCTCATTGCCTTTTACGGGACTATTTTTTTCCTACAGAGAAACTCCATTTGTAATTATCTACCATAAAGCTTTTGGACTCCAGCGCATTTAATGGGCAGAGAGAGCGTAGTTAACCGCTTTATCTTTCCCCGTTTAAAACGTGAAACTCGTTTTTTTTTTAATCTGTAATTATCCTTGAATATCCTTATATTGTTTAAATAATGGAATTTGTGCAAAATTTGGGAAAAATGTACAATTTTTGGAGTTTTACAATTTTTGCAATTATTGCTTTAAATGTAAAAAAAAATGATTATGAAATGTGATTCTGGTGTACTTTTCTATTAAATCATTATGTATTATATAAAATACAATTCAAGAAATGCTAATAAAGTAAAAATAGTAAAAGACTTGTGCAATATGTTATATAAATAAATTTGCACTCCAAAAATCATGGACATGGAGGTTCAAGTACATCTTCTGAAGAAACTGAATCTGATCACTTCTTCCGTTCCTCTTCGTATTTGAGAATAGGAAGACCTCTTTTTCAACGACATTGATCAGTATGTAGTATATTTCATAACCAATTGTTCTTTTTTTTTGGTAAAGGAATACATATTTTGTCAGGATCTAGAATATTCTGCAGGAACTATAGGAATATTTTGCTCAGTTTCTTACTTCCGAACTTGACATTTTTTTTCCTCTGTGGCAACCCAAAAACAAAATAAAAGCCCTCCCTTAACTTAAAGTATATGTTAGGCTGTTCTCTTGTGCAGTTTAAGCGATAATTTAGATAAATTACCTTAATCTTTGTAATATATTTGTGCAATATTGCAACTGTGTTATAATTTATCATGCATGTAATAAAACTCCACTAACAAACACATTCCCTAAAATTCAGTAGAGCCAGACTTTCTGCAAAAGTCAAAGATCAGGTCTCCAGTCTTTATTCCATTCGTTTTGCGCTGGGTCACTAACCAAGGACTCAAGGAAACTGATCCAAGTAAGAAATAAAAAAAAAAAAAAAAAGAAATCATGTGAGACAAAAATGAAAAAGGCTGTCAACAGGAAACGGTATTAAAGCACATTCCATTGCCTGTTTGAAGATGTTAAACTGGTGGAGTGTGAGAAGCAATTTCAAAAGGTAATATCAGGAGAATATGGAAACGGTACAAAGAGCCACGAACGAAAAAACAGCTTCATAAAGGTTATGCATTTCAATCGAAAAAAAAAAAAAAAGAAAAAACAGGAAAAAAAAACCTTGCACCATTTGAGGAGCCATATTCTCATTAAATCTTTCAAAACTGTTATTTTAATTTTATTTGCCAAAGCACACATTGAATACTGTCAAAGGCAGAAGTGAACCCCAGATAATCCTGAAGAACAAGAAGCTATTGATTAAAGAAAAGACAAGTTCATTAATGAACGTGTAGGATTGGGTTCTTATCTCCAGTAAAACAGCGCAGTGGTCCTCGCCCAGAGCCCCAGTGGGACCAGAAGGATGGACTGTGTATCTACTTTATCAGCACTCGGTGACTAAACAACCCCTGCACAAGACTCGATGTCTGTTTGATGGATTGCGTGGACGGAAATCAACCGGCGTGTTTGTTGGTGCATTTGTGGACAGATGGGTTTACTGTGACACGGAGACTTACTGTAATGCTGGGTATAGCGAACAATCCAATTAAATGATTTTAAACAAAAAGGAACTTGCTGTCTCACAATAAAAAAGAAAAAGTGACAGAGTAGAATAGAAAATAGAAAAAATATGTATGCATGTGAATGTTTATATAGTGTATAAATGTATACATATGTACAGTATATACTTGTGTAAGTGCGCACACGCACATCAATACATAAAAACCGTATATCTTCTATTAGTGGCTTGTCTCTTTTAGACGCCCGTATGAAAGTAAATGCCTGGCGTGAACAAGTCGAGTTTTTCCAGCGCCATACAGTTGTGGTAAAATGTATATTTAAAACTATGCCTAAACACAATTAAAACGAAACATTAGCATTTTAGGGGTAAAGTTTTGTGGTATTGGTGGGAAAAATGGACATTATCTTTTTGTAGACCTCACTAACATTATAGGCAAAATTTGTATTCTAACTTTATTTGAAGTAAGAAATTCGACATCTGCCATTCTTCTTCGTTTTAGCAAAGTGTGTTTTAGGTTAACAAAGTGTAACAAAGCCGGGAACACTGCAACAATAAAGGTGTTCATGCTTCCCACATTCTGCACTTTTAATAAGACCTGGATCATAGTGATCACGGCCTGTTTTTTCACCGACTCACTTTATTTATGTCTCTCTCTCTGTCTCACTCTCAGAGTCTGTGAATCAAAAGTCACATGAAACCAGACACAGAGCGGGAGATCAACACCGACAACGGACGGACATCAATTATGTACATGTTAAAGAATTGCAAATATTAATACAGCCTCCTTGATTAACACACAGATTGTTTACAATCAGTGTAGCGTTTGATGCTTGACCAATCACAACTCAGAATTTCCACAACGCCCAACCATGAAAAATGACTTGGATGGTCTCGCCGTCTTTCTCATCTCCATTTAATGGTTTGCATTATGTAGAGTTCAAACCTGCAACCTTTCAATTTGTTGCCGTGATTGCTCATTATACGGAAATAACCCACTCGTGAGATGTAATGGATTGGTGGGCCGTACAGTCAGTTAATCAAATTACCATTTGCGTTCATCACAGTCACACACCCGACACGGTGAGAAAACTCAGTGCAAAGAATCCAAAAAATACTGAATTCGGAAAAAAAGCTTAGTGATTCATTAGCTTTTAAACTACATATTTAGTTGTGTGATTAGTTAGAATGTGGTTAAATGTGAGTTTCCTTCAATTGATATAAGGTCCATGAAGCATAATTACACACAAATTAATATTAATTATAACATTAATTTTACACAACCGTTTCTTCGTTATCTGGGTTGTGTGGAGCTTTAGCCATATTATTTAATGTAATAATTTAATTTGTTTTTAAAGCACATTCACCACTGAGAAAAAAAAAAAAGAGTCAAAATGACCAGGAAAACAAACTATATAATAAAAATAATCAAAGAAAACTATGGATGTCCCAACCAGATTTTATGGATTACTGACTCCGTGACTTAATATATAGCCTGATTCAACATCGACTACTAAATATTTTACATACAAGCCTCTTTCACCCACTCTTTCACCATTAATCAATCATTTTTAGTAAATTAAATATTTTATTTATTGCTATTTTAATCCATGTGTCATGCTTAAAATTGTATTAAATTACAAATTATATAATTGTGTTCTTTTTTCCCCACATGTCCTTTTATATTTGTCAGAATATTTTATAATTGACCAGCTGCCACTACGACTGGTTCAGATTGGTCCAATCACGAGGCTCCAGTCGCTGATGAGTAAAGTCACTGGGCCAATGAAGTTCGTCTCCCTGAAACTAATTAATTAAAATCAGATCATTGCATAATAAGAGTCATTTACTCAAATTATTTACTTATTAGGATCGACCAATCAGAATCAATCTTTGAACCGAGCAGAACTGATCCCAATCTTGAAACACATGGATGAAAACACAGGCTTTACAAATGACTTGAATCCAGTAGTTGGCTCGCATCCTCGTTGGAAACGCATTTGAAACCTGCGTCTTGAGAAGAAGCCTAGATCATTTGTGAGCCGTCACACTGGTCATAAAGCAGAATGAGCAATGAGTAAGAATCGGTCGTGCTGTAGATAAGCAACATTTCACTGAAAACCTTCTCATAAAAAGGCTGATGGCAGTGAAACTCACACAGACGCCACGACAGCGCTGGTACTGTGACGGTGATGAATGAGATGCCCTGGGAGGGTAATCTTTTACAAACACTCAGCGCCGCACAGATAACGTGCGTTTAAAGGAACAAAAGGAAAGAGGAAGACTGGGAAAGACTGGGGGAATGGCAGGTCATCAGTCTGTTGGCTGGACTCCCCGAGGAGAACACATTATGAGCTGCTAATGGCTCGCCCACAATGACCAATCTGGGCAAACGGCCTCGAGACGCGTTACCCACCCTACATATTTAAGTCAATGGCTTCTGAAGACTGCATCGCATATTCATACATTTTACAACACATTTCTATTGCGAAACAGGGAGTCTGTTTATCAACAGTTAGGCTTGGGGACGCTCTGTAGTTGCACAAAAAAAGAAATTATAAAAAAATATCTTGTTTTTAAAATATTCCATATGATATGGAAGGTTACATAAACAATCAAAATTACATGTTTTTTCAGTTAATCGTCCTCTTACACTTTTGGGTCACATGGCACATGCTATTGGAAGAAGGAGCCAGGAATGTTTTCTCCGGGTCTACGGTTTTCCTGCCAGTGTTCAGATGAATCAGGATTGAAAAAAATACCATAGATGTGAGTGTGTGTGTCTGTATTTTCTGCTCAGAAATAGTTGGCCACCAATCAAGAGTGTGTTCCATCTTAAGCCGTGAGAATTGCTGAAATTGCTTTTATCTCCCCGAGACCCATAAATGGAATAAGCGGTAGAAAAGATGTACTGTCTATAGAAAACTGTGTAAATATTGGACATACCTTTATATGTATGTGTGTGTGTTTATATACATATGGTACAGCCAGACATAAAAATGCTTATTTTTTCTGGATGCTGTTGCCCTCTTCTGGCAGAAAAGACACATTACAAAAGCCTCCCCCGTCTCATTTTCAGCTCCCAAATGTTATTTTTAAATTAATTCATTCATGAGACAAGTTACGCAAAACATCTGGCAAAGTATTACAATAAACTATCTTCATTTTTATTTTCAAATATCAAACTTGATTCCTATCCTGGGAATCAAACCAACAACTTTTTTTTTAAACCAACTAATCAACTAACCTTCATTCAAATGATGTTCAAGGGCTTCTGGGTGAGGAAGACTGTATATATTGATGTTCCCATTAGAGAAAGCTGCGGCTAGAAGACCCAATCGGGTCATTTGTGGAGCCTGTAAAACATATAAACATTTAAAATTGTAAAAATATATAAAACGACACTGTACTATTAAAACAGTAAACTACCGTATTCGTTTACACTATAAAAGTTCAAGTTCTCACTTTTCGCTCGGTGCAGGGCAGTTCCCATGATCCCGCAGGACACCACTTCATATCCCAGACACATCCGTCATCCACCGCGAGAGCGTACGCCACACGGGGAGGCACTGAGGGTCTGAGCGAGACAATACCGGGTTTAGACATCTTCAATCTGGAACATTCCGTCTTATCTGAACTGCTTTTACATTGTTTCAACATGTTAGGGAAACTCATACCGGTTTGAGACCAGTCGCCAATCATTCACATAGGGAATCCACTCTGGATAGGTTTGGTTTGTTAAAAGAAGTATTTTTTATCAAATCAAAAAAGCTTTATTTATAATATATAAAGTGTTAAACACTAGGAGTCGATCAAAGTGCTGTACACCAAATAATGTTTGTCAAAATGAATTTAACCTTTAAGGTAGAGTGCTTAAAAGTAGGAGTAAAAAGACATCAAAACACAAACAACATAATACAGCCAATGCTTAAAAACAGTATGATAAAATGACAATAAAAGCACAAATTAAAAAAAAAAACTTATAAAAACAAATAAAAAAATAATACCTATAAAATACTATTAAAGCATTTAGCCGGAAAATTAGCCGTAAATACCTGTACGTATTGAGCCACGATATAGATGTTTTGCAAGACCGTGAATATTGTCTTTACTAAACTTTCTGATTTAGAAAATGTTTCTGTTTCAGCGTCTCATGAAAATCCTCCCAGGCGCATTTTATGAAGACGCCACCTTTGCCACTTTTTTTCCCCACAATTATTATTTGGCATTTGCAATAGGGCAAATGTATACATGTACAAGAAAAATTACTAGCCTTTTGTATTTTTCCCCTCAAGTAGCCTCACAAGATTAAGAGAATACAGATATTTTGCTTTCCAAATTTTGATTGGGTAATACTTTATGACTTTATTTATTCATCCCACTAAGGGGAAATTTCTTAAATTTGTAATACTCGACATCATCATTAGTTTGATTGGTCTTTATAAGTGTGTAGTGAGGAGGGCGGGTCTTGGTGTTGGCAGAAAGTAATTTTAAAAAAGGCAGATGCTTCTCCAGGTTTCCCACGTCTAATATCTTACTTTAAATAAAGTTAAAACACAAATTTAGCATTTAATATAATTAAGGTCTAATAAAATGTTATACTGTGTCACAATACTGTGATACCAATATAATAATGCAGACATCAGCTGGAAATTAGAACATTAGAACAAATTAATACGGTAAAAGTTAGCGGCAACCTGTGCAAGTTTCAAGTTCAAGTTGAAGTTATGAGCATTTGTAAGGTGCTTTTCACAGTTTTAACTGTCTCAAAGCGCAGAACAGGGTCAATAAATCGTCGTGGTTTATTCCCATTCCGCTGACCTGCTTTTACATTGGAGCTTTCCCAGATCCCACAGCTGGATTAGCACCGGCCCGGTGTGGAGCGCGTTGGTTTTGTGTTTGTCGTCCATGCCTTTGTGGCAGTAGATGGCGGCGTATTGATTTCCCTCTGACCCGTCCGGACACGGGCACCACTCCATGGAATGCACAGGACCACCGGTGAAAAACATGGAGTCCCAGCACTCGTGATGATACGGCAAAGATTCAAACCTGCGGATCAGAAGATGCCATTAGCATCTCGGCGCGCTAATACTGACATGTTCACTAGCCTTTTGACTGTCTGCAGAGAAGTCTTGTCCTTGAGGTTTTCTCGAGTGAAAGTAAACATGGCCGATTTCTTCTCTTGGGGTAAATATTGGTCAGCATCGCTGTAAAATTTGAATTTCATGTTAATTTCAATAATACTGTGAATTGAATGCAACTCATACCTGCTTGAAACCAATTGCCAATCCTTCACAGAGGGAATCCACTCTGGATAAACCCAGGGCGAGAAGTTTTCTTCGCGACTAGATTGGTGAATAAAAATTATAATTCTGTTCAGTTACACACTTTCTATTTAAGAATTACAATAGGAATGTCTGTCTTACAATTTTTTGGTCTGGCTGAAACACGTCATCACTGGCGCCATTACGGAGTTAATCAGGCCATTAGTAAACATACAGCGGTTTTGCTGGAAAAAAGAAGAATCTGGTCAATTTTGGCCACAAGAACAGAACAAAGGTTTATTGCAATACCACTCTCACAATTCCATTGTGTAATAATAAATTCCTCTTGATTTTATAATACCAGTAGTATATTTATGTAAAATTTACTTTTTTTTAAATTACTCACGCTTTTTACGCTGTAACTTTTCTTTCGTTGCTCAGTGAGGACGTCTGCTTCTGGCTCAGAATCAACGTCATCATTGTCTTCACTCTCGACTTCCTCCTTTGCGGGGCAAAAATCTTCATCCTCTTCGTTGTCGCTGCAATCTGGAACTTTCCTTTTCCTTCCTCTGCGCTTTCCCGGTTTCTTTACCGGAGCTGTGGTGTCCACAATCTGCGGTTTGTCTGCGTCTTTTTTATCTTTCTCAGTAATAGAGCCCTGTTCAAGATCCTTCGCAAGGTTCTGAAGATAATCTAAAGCACTAAACAAAAAAAAAAATACATTGAATCATTTCCACTAAAAAAGCACAAATATTAAAATACAGATCATACAAAAAGTCATTAAAACTAATGTGTCTCTGTATATATGCAGTGTATACGCATATTATAGTGTATAAATACATATGGTATATACAGTATAAACAAACATACTTGTGTATATAGTGTATAAATGCATATGTACTGTATATAGTGTATAGATAATTGTATATGGTATACATATATTTGTAAACACACACGGGTATATGTATGTTAATAAATATTAATGTACAAATTAGTCCATAAAAAATACATATGTAAAGTTAGTTATATGTAACAATTTTGATAATTTCTAGAGGCCATTTTGACAATCAATGAAATTACACACACACACCCAGAGCAGTGGACAGCCTTAAGACAAAGCACATGGAGGTCAATGTCTTGCCCAAGAACACTCAGCTTGAGAGGGACTCGAACCTGCAACCTCCTGGGCGCAAGTCCAATTCCCTACCACTGCACCATTTTTATAAATGTAAAATCACAACATTGTGTTTTTGAATTAATTATTCATTGTATGTATATATTTGTAACCCATGGCCAAAATAAATAGAGTGTAAATGCCAAGAAATTGTAAGTGATTTGCACGCACATTTTGGCCGCTCTTCGTTTGGGCCGACCGCTAGATGTGAGTTCAGGTTCGTCCCACACGGTGGGGCTGGGGGTCTCGGGTGGGGGTGGCGTCTTTGGAATCATGTCGGCTTTCCTCTTCCTGCCTCGCTTCTTCTTCACCGGAACACTCGGGTCGGGGGCTTCTGCGGCCCCTTCTGCGCTCGGAGTGCTGCTCTGGGCAAAACCTGAAAAATACATTTGATTTTGAACAACAGGAACACACAAAAGTCCTTTCACACAGTCATTTTTGTACGGGAGTCATTGTAGATTTTTTTAAATACTTTTCCTATTTCTTTAGCACTTTTCTGTTGCTGAATCGAGGAGAACTGAAGCCAATCACTGAAGACTAGAAAAACATCCTGAACTGTGATTGGTGGTCGCAATTTTTTCAGACTCCAATTCTAAGCTACATAATTTCGGACTGTGTGAGGAAACCCACGCGACACAAGCACACAAACCAGACCTCCTTGTTCTCCTTGTTCACACTACACCACCGTGACAAAATTGTTTTCTATGTTACAATAAAATATGGTTTATAGAGGCATGCATTTTAGTGAAACTCTAAAGTGAAGTTTATTTGCACAAGATAAGATTCATTTGTCACTTTTTTACAAAATGTGCTTTAGATAGGATGGAGGAGCAGATACAGTTCAGTGTATTGTTCAGAGACACTTCAGTTGTAGAATTCGGGATTTGAACCAGCAACCTGTGGGACACAAGTCCAACTCTCAACCACTAGATCACAAGTGCCTCAATTATACCAGAGAAATGCACAAATATCCTTTGAACTTCTTGCAGTACCATTATTAGGTGCAGCATCAGGACCAGAGCTCATCTTCAGCGGCTCGGCCGAGTCCAGAGGTTCAGCACGTGAATCCACCGCTCCTCCATTGTTGGCTTCTCCAGGTTTTTCCTCAGAGTTTTTTTCACATGGTAAACCCATCACTTCTTGCCTTTGCTCGGGCAAACCCTGGGCAAGAGCTGCCATTAATACCGCTGAAGCCACCAAAACACTGGAAAGAAACAGACATGTTGAGTTAGAAATGAAATAAAAGTTGGAATAACTTTGTGCTTACAGTAAAGAGTGTAATAATATGTTGCATCATGTGAGGTTGTGCCATGGTAATGATATTTTCCCTCAATTTGTCGTTTGCACTTTTAAGTCTATTTTGCTTACTTAATCGCATTTTTTATTGATATAGTGTTTATTACGGCATATGTCTGTCAAGCAAACATACATATAATCTGACATAGATAAATCGCCAAATTCAGAATGACAGTAGCGTGGGACCCCCGCGCATGCGCAGAGCGGCGTCAAAAGATTCGCGTGATTTAGCTGTTTCTCAAACGCATGAAATATTAGCACAATAGACTCGAAACTGTTCGTTTTCAAATATAAACAACACAACGGAGATTAGCTTCAAACGGCGACGATTTGCTTTACAATACGGGCTTTAATATCATTGCATCAATACAGGATTAAGCTAAAACATAGAATGCTTGTTTGAGTGGCAAAAAAGTGCAGGAAAGACTTGGTCAGCGTTTCACTAAAAGGCGGATTTGAAAAGTAGCTCAAGCTGCTCGGACGTTCAACTCTTCCGCGGCGTTTGCGCGCTTCACCCGGGTTCGAATCCCACTCACACGCAGGTGCACTTACCGCTGAGAACAGCTCACTTGCCGCCAATACAACCTGGAGGAAGTTACAACAGCACTTAATCCATTAAAATTCGATCAGTGTTGTGTAAAATGCGTAACGTAAATCTACTGCAACTCGTTAGCTAATGTTAGCGTGTTACTGCCGCCATGTTGTTTCTCTGCTCTGTCCTGTCCTGGCGTGTACTGCTCAGTGCTCACTACCGCCCCCTGCCTATCACCTCCATAATCAAATCTTTAAATCCCTGCGATCCCTGTCCTGACCACGAGGTGGCAGTGGCGCGTTTAAAATACTGTACGAACAATACGAAAAAATTGAGTTTAATTTGCTGTTTGGAGCATCAGTTATTATCTGTTTAGAATATTAATCAGTAGTATAATAATCAATATGATACAGCAATAATCTACTATGTAAACTCGTGTACGTACACGTCAAAAACTTTTGTTCAGTAGAGGTAAAAGTACAAATTTGGTAAGAAATGCATTAAAATTTAAAATGTTTTTTTTTTACAGTTAAAAAAAACAATTTAACACATTATTTACCAATTAATTAACTAATTTGCTAGTGGTATTAGTTTGTTAAATTACATATATTTAAATAAATATATATAATGTATATGAATGAATATATAGTATATAATATACATATTTAAATGTGCAAAATTATACTGGTTATCATACATTTCTTGCATGTTAATTTTTTGTTTATGAGGTTTGTGTAAAATAATTACAACTTATGATTTATTTAAAAAATATATATATTTCAAAGCTATCATACTTCAAGTAGATTTGAATGAATGCAAGTCTAAAGAAAAGTTACACATTTTTTAAATAATAAAGGAAGGACCAACCTCAGTAGACAAAACAATTTAATGAATAATAATTCCAGTAAACACTACAGATTTTGATGTGTACAATATTGTTCTCCGCAAGTTTTCTTTTCTCTGAAAATCACCACATTGCTGCGCACTAAAAAGCCGTCACCACACACACAGTTTTCAACTAGTAGGACGTTTCTGGTACAATTAATACCATCACAAAGCACAGCAGCACCTACACACAAGGCTCCATGCAAGCGGTTAAATATTATGACGCAATATTATGAATATGATGGAAATACTCAAATTAAAAACAAGAGATTTTCAATAACACTTGAAAAAACTAAAGAAAAGACATACATATACGTGTGTGTGTGTGTATATATACACGTATATAAACGGTTCACAAGAATACAGATTTGCTTCGCCTGTGTCACATTAAAACATCACCGTTATGTCGTTTTACATACGCATGCTAAGCTTTCCTACAGTTATGTCTTTTTTTTGTACGTTTTAACATGGTTTAGTTTTAAAGGCCACTTTGAAAATATATATTCTATATACTAAGTATATCGTTCATGACAAAGATGCATAGCAGACTTTGTCTTCGTTTCCCTTCTGTTTTCTCCGGTCGGGTTCATCTTTCCTGTTCTTCTCGCTGGACCCAGACAACGTCTGTCTGTCCTGCCAGGGAGTGTGTGCCAGGTCGGGTGCCGGAGACGGGTTCTCGGAATGCTTTGCAGAGTCCGGTTTTTGATGAGGCTTGTGGAGTTTGTCACATTTCTTGGATTTTGTCTTCACGACAAACCAATCCTGTACATACCGGAAGTAAGGGTATAATGTTTGTTATGATGAACAATGGAACACACACACACACACACACACGATTCAAAAATGTTTTAAGGGTAATTGCTTGATTTAGTAAAATTTGCTTTGAGAAGAAAAAAAAGGTATTTAAAATACTGAAAAATATGAAATAATAGAATAGAGTTAAACATACATACATAGCGATACATAAATTACCTCTTGAGACCTCTGAAATGATATATATAGTTTTTATTAAATGCAGAGAAAAAATTTCCCCACTGAGGGACTAATAAAGGTTGAATTATTATTTATTATTATTATTTGCTTCGCTAGTTGAGCTTTTAATTGCACAGTAAGTGTAGAAATGAAGCGTCTTTTTTTTTTATTTTTTACATGATTTAGTGAGATATTACATTAAGTTAGACAATAGAGTACATTAGTCTTAAGTTACATTAAATTATTACAAAATATTTATTTTCATCTACGTATTGTGTCCTAACAAAATGGATACGTCTTCCCTAAATACAGTGCATAATTTTTCATAAATAATAAAATTATACACTTCCTTTGTAAAGACTTTGCGCTGCAGCCCACAGAACTTCCGTCCTATTCTCCACAATTTTCATTATAAATTGTGCTTCGACACTACTCGATAATGCTATGTAAAACCACAACAACATGGTCTATCTGTTATAGCATGTCAGGGGTTAACATCGCATGTGGGAGAATTCTGTGACTCGCAGTCTAGCTATAAGACTAGCTGAAAGACAAATAGAAAAGGATAGAAATAGCGAAATGGAAAAAAAGACCATAGATGGGAAGATGGGGATAAATCAATTATAATTCTTATTAAAGTGACACATTACCTGAGAATGAACAGAATTGATGTGGTACTTCACTCCACTTTCAGAGTTGAATTCTTTCTTACAAATCAAGCATCTGTACTTCCCAGACTCAAACTCGCCCTTTAAAAAAAAGTCCAAGTGTCAGTTCCTAAAACGCTCATTACACTCCAAAGCAAAGAACAATTCAGAGTGTCAAACAACAATGAAAGAAAATTTAGTTTAATTTAAATGTTTTCTGATTTGTCTCAAGGGCACAACACTATCTCAAAAAGAGCCACGGAGAAGATTCCTTACCATGGTACAGAGTCCGATGTGCGCTTTTAAGCCCGATACACTCGTGTAGAAGCAACCACAACCCTAACAGCACACAAACACACACCATTAATTGCATGGTTGTGTTAGCAGAACAGTTCATGAAAAACAAAGATGAATGAGTGCAGATCAAGTATAAAACACATCAGATTTTATGCATTTCCTAAGTATTCTATACAATGCCTGAAAGGTGATCAGAGAGAGTGAATGATCTTTACTTTACAGTCATTTTGCAGACGCTTTTGTCCAAAGCGACTTAAATTTCATTACAATTGTTACAGTTCAACAAATTCCTGCTTTCCCTGGGAATCGAACCCATGATCCAGTGTTTTTTAAACACTAGCGCTCTACAGACTTGATCTCATTCCCATCAGAACGTTTAATATGTGGCCAATTAAAATGTGAAAGAAAAGAAAACGCTCTGTAGTGCTTGGCAATTTAAAAAAAAAAGGGTACAAAAAAGCACAAAACCAGGGGTCTGTCGTCATCAGAACTTTGATGTCTTGTCAAAAAAGTAACTATGCTTCAGATCTCTTCGTGTTAAGCAGTTTGTTTAGCGGTTCTTTTATAGTTTTTGGATGTTTCATCATCAAAATACTTTTCAATGCCGACATTTAACACTTGGCTAGAAACACATCCGTCATTCTTTACACTGCCTAGTCAAAGTACGCAAAATAATAGATACAGTTTTTAAAATTGGAGGAAAAATAAAAACAGGTTGAAAAAATAGGTTGAATTCTCTACAAATGTAGTTTGAAGCAGTCAGATATAGTCAGAAATAAAAAACGCTAACGCATTATTCACCTTGTTCGGACATGGCACTTTTTTACGCAGTTTGACTTGATTCTTCCACTTGCGGAGAATCTCCTGGCTGAAGGATGGAAGTCCGGGACGGGAATACTTCAGCTACATGAAAAAAATGTAGATTTAACTATATTATTCCTAATATTAGAAATACAATGCAGATTGAACACATGCATAGAAAACAAACACATTATTAAATTTGCACATATGATATTTGGTTTTCTAGTGACTAAATCACGTCATTAGCAGCAACATTAGAGATTAGAGCAGCAATTGCAGGATACAAATTCATGTTCTCGATGTAAAAATGAAATTTTGATGAAATATCAGATCGAAATAGTTTTAAAAGCTCCATAATAAGGTAATAGGTAATAAGATAAGGTAAAGTAATAAGGTAGTCAAGCCATTAAATTATTTTATGCACAGTACATATATATATATACACACATATATATATATATATATATATATATATATATATATATTTAGTTTATTCAATAAAATATAAAAAAGTATACGTATTAATAATTTATTTAATAAAAACGTAAATAATAATGTAATTTGGGCATTTTTCCACAAAAAAAAATAAATAAATAAAAATAAAAAATAAATCACCATTTCATACTCCCTCTTGACCCAGCAATGAAATAGTAGTTGAGAAAATAAATGGATGGATGAATGGACTTTTCCCACCAACTAATTATTGCATCACCTTTCTATCATCCGGAACCAAATCATGCTGAACCTTCTTCTTGGGCCACTCCTTGTGTCGCTCCTGGCTGGCGATCTCCCGCAGATGGAAGGTGGCCACCTGTGCAGACAGACGTTTGGCCCGGCCGCTCTGTGAGCGCTCGGGCACCGTCTCTTTCTGCGTCTTCACGTCGTCCCGTACACTTTTCTGAAGTGTCTGCTGGACACGAGTGTGATGGTTTCAGGCGAGCGTGACTACTCTGCCATATAGAACTGTACTCACAATGCCGTGTTCATTCTTGAGGTGGTAGACCAGTCCGGCTCTGGAGCGATATGGTTTTGCACAATGTTTGCAGCTCAGTAACAGCTTCTCCAACTCGGATTCCTCTTTCCCACATTTCTTCATGTGGTACACGTAACCCATTATGCTGGTGAAACTGCCGGTGCAGCCCTATAACAAATAATTTCCCACTTTATATTTACATTTTACAATAAAATTTTACTAAAAAACATAAATACATAAACTCAAACTAAACTTAACTTAAATTTTACTACAAAAAAAACTAAAACTGGAGCTCTGCATATTTTGTCATTTTGCATTTTTCTTGTGTTAATTTTTGTGTATTGTGTTATATTTAAACCTCTCTTGTCTAAATCCAAATCTAAATCTAAATCTCTTTTGCCTTCTATATTTTGGAGCATATCTCAATATATTGTAGTTATTTTTTTTGGTTATTCAGGGTGTATATTTTACTGTTATCTCATGTTTTGTTTTTCCACCAAGCGAATTAGCAATACTATTATACTATTATATTACTACTAAATATTATTTTAGATTATCATTTAGATTTTATATTAGACATTCTATTCTATTCTAAATGTGTATACAGGTTATGGTTTTATAGTTTTGATATTTAAAATAGGCTTTATAGTTTTTGTACAGAAAACCCTCGTCACATTAGACAATAAAGTTAAATCTAATCTAATCAAAAACCTCTTTCAAAAAGTCTTTTTTGGACAGTTTGTAGTTCTCACACACTCTTTAAATATGCAGAGTATTTAGATATCACCTAAAAACAGAAACTATTGCTCTTACTTGGAGAGAAGATCAAACAAAACTGAAAAATTGGAGGATTAGAGAATAAACTGAAGGAATTTACACAATAAAAACGTTTCACACTGGAAATCCTCAATAAAATCCAGTCCAGTGATGGTTTACTGTATTTTCACAAAATAAAATATGTTTAAAAATGTATTCCGTGTAAAGTGTAAATGCACCTCTTTAGAGCATTTTAATTTCCCCAATCTCTTAAGGACTTTCCTCAATTTCTCCTTTGCGAATTGGTCAAACTCGTCATTTCCTGGATCAAGGATGGGCTGCAAAGACCAGCAGGACGTTAATCACATAAATCTCTGCAAAAATTCAACGCACGTAGAAAAATTCAAACCAGGTTGTTATGGTCAGCCATGAGGTGGTACTTCATTCCAGTCGACGTCTTCAGCTGCTTCTCACAGTGCGGACATTTAAAGGCATTCTACACAGTTACAAAGAAACAATCCAAATACGTGAATAAAAAAAGCAACAGGCTCCTACACATACACATCGTACACTACAACTTTAATAACAGATTTTACCAGTTTGCAGGATTCCATATGCTTCTTCAGCCCATCCACCGTCTTCCTTCCAACACTTTTGCACTTTGGGCAATTCACTCTTCCCTTTGCAAAGATCTGCAGCTGCCATTTTTCTTCTTGACTTCCTGCATAACAATAATAGCAAAACATGTACCGTTAATGTTATCTAATCTATACTTAAATATAACTTTTTAAAATAGTAAATTTTTTAATAAAAAATTTTAATAAAACCACTCGTTAATCTCAATCCACTTACCAAATATTTTGAACTGAAAAGGGTATTATTGCATACATTATAGAAATGTCAGAGCATTATGGTATATATAATATAATTTCCAGTGTGTGTATATTTATACATGTGATATGTACAAGTGATATGTCGCAGGCAGTCTCAGAACAAGTATTACATAATCAGAGTGTATGATTCGTTTGGAATGTGTTATACTTCATAATATGCTGACATGAAGTAACATTCTAATGAAATAAGGTGTGATAAATAGATAGATAAATTGTGATAAATAGATAGATATATAAATTGTGAAGTCATAAATTAATTTTTTTCTTTGTGTTTAAGTTGGAAGCGACACCAGCTTTTTATTGCAGTGTCTGAGGTTTAGTGAACATCATATTAAGACACGGCTTTACATGGGAACTGCCACATCAGAACTAAACTGAACTGAAAGTAATGTGTGGCGCGTATGTGTGTGTGTGTGTGTGTGTGTGTGTTGCACGTACCCGGTGGATACACAGGCGTCTCTTTCTTGGTGTTTAGTGGTAATTTTGGCTCCGGCGCGCTGTCAGTTCTCAGGTTCCTCCGTGTGAACTGTGCAACAGGAACTATTACCGGGACTGTCAAGACAGAAACAACGAAATATAAAAGATCAGCTTCACATTTATGCCCTTACTCTGGACTTGTGATGCGGTTAAGAACGGGCTACCTGTTTTCTTGACTTCCTCAATATACTGCTTCAATGAAGACGCTTCAACCTCATCCAGCCGCTTTTGCTTCAAGGCAAACTCTAGGTGGAAGAAAAAGGCAGATGAACACACTGCATAGCTCTTATGGATTCATATTCTCGCTTTGTAATCACCTGACTCTTTACACTGTAAAGTAGCTGAACCGGATGGACCCATCCGTCGAATTCGTTGGCTTTCCAAGCCATTGAAGAGATTGGAAGTAATAACGGAGCAGTAGGACGATACACTGGGTGTCTCCTCAGTGGGTTTTGCAGCTACCGGTTGAAGATCGTGATACCTTTGAATACAACACAAATGTACCACCTCTTTTTTGTACTACGTTTATATAAGTGTTAATACAAATAATTTTCCAGAGAATATTTATGCTCATACAATAAAGGTACCTTTTCTTTGTGCATGTTCGTTTAATTCTCTGAAAGTTTGTTTCATCGATCTGGAATTCAAAAAGTGGAGAAACAAAGGAAAGGTTTTACAACACATATTGGTGAATGATGCAAGAGATGACACATTAGATGCAAGACGGTTAGTTTTACATTCGACGGTCCCATTCCACAGCTGTCATCTTCTCTTTCCAAATTCTTCACACCCTCTGGGAAAGGTAAACATATAAGATGAACTAATGTACAGTGCTTGGTGCTTCAATTAAATAGCAATTACAATAAAATAAGAGTTTATGTATCTTTTCTAAATACGTTTTTATGTATCTATCTAAATACGTAATACAAATTATTTATGGAGACCCACACACTTTGGAAGCTCTCAGAGGTCAGCTTAATTAAAAAAAACCAACTTTATTAATATAGCAATATTTTAACCATCTTACTAAAGTCCAAAACTGCTAGTGGGCATGGGCCAATGAAGTAAACACAGGTAACATATCTCGTGTGTTTTATTGCACAAACACATGTAATAAAATGGCACTGTAGATCAAATTTCAAAGCAAACTAAACATTGCAAACAAAACCCTTATCACTTCCAAACGATAAATCAAAGCAGAGATGTCACAGAAACAATCAATCAAACAAACAAATAAATGAATTATTGATATGTATTAACCATTACCGATGGCTTGAGGACTCAGTTTAGGTCTGGTCATCTTCCTCTTGCTGGACACTGAAGTGGCGCCCTGGGTTCGATCCATGTTTCTTTTCTACAATTGAAGAGACAGATTATCAGAGATAAAATTCATAAAACTGATTAATACAAAAACGAATTCCATCGAAGACAAATTCGTGTGAATAGTAACGCATTGGGTGTTTTTTAAACGAAAATTGACAATTAAAGCAGTAAATAAATGTCGTCTTGCTGACCACTGCCACCATCATTGCTCACCATTATTTCTACCCAAACAAGGAAGGACCCTGAACAAACACTGACGAAAAAACGACTTATTTGTGTATTGGTCTCTGGAACATCTAAGGTTGAATCGACATTCGTAAAATTCTAAAAGCAATTGTCGTAAATTTCAACATTTTACGTGACCACAACGTTACCATTTTCTCGGCGAGATTCCACCATTGGCGATACGCCCCTTCCTTTCCTTAAGCCAATTAAAATGCAGTGACGTCACTATACGGAAGAGGGAGTCTTTAAATCAACCATAACCCATCGCTGAAAAAGTGTGGTCTCAGATCAGTTCTGGTTACGCCTATAACGTCTAATCTTACGCGGTTGCTACGGCTCAGCTGATCCAGGATCAGTCCAAAAACATAAAGTCCAAAATTCAGGGGAACTTTCGCTTTCCATACAGGAGAAATGAGTGGAACCGAGTCCAGTTGGTTTTCGAGTTTTTTCAGTTCCAGTAAAAAGAAGGTACAAACATAAGAAATTTCTTCTTTGTACAACTCCAACAGTTTTCGCGGAATATGCATGTGTAGTTCTATACTATAAGCTTCGTCCATATTAAAAGCCTTTTGACGTTCTATTATATTTTTACCAAAAATGTATTTTTGCTTTTTTTTTCTGTGTGCGTTAAGAATGGGAGACAACTCCGTGAAGAAATAAAAAAACTTACTGGATCATCTGTGCTAGACGGTAAAATGTTTTATACAAACATATTATTACATATCATTATTACATAGTATTACTTTTTTTGTTTTTAATGTATGTTTTATTTCCGTTATCTCACGTGCTTAGATGCTGGCATTGAAGATGCTCAGGTTCTCTCTTTAACAAGAGAGGATTTGAATGAACTTTTCCCAGGTATAAAGAACTTCCAGCTTAGAAGGAAAATAACGGATCTGCTCGCAGATAAAGTAACGCATTCTTTCATTACGTCTGACTTTTGAAAAACATATCAGAGGTGGAATACTGCCCCCCCCCCCGTATTTCTAACTCCTGTAACATGATGTTTAATTCCTTAAAGAATTCCGCAACAGGCCCAGAAAACTTTGCCAGAGTAATGAAGAATTTTACGCAGAAGAATCGGGGAAGTGAGTAAAATCCAACACACTACAATTTTAAACACAAAAATAAAAATATTCCACCTTAAAACCAGGAACAGTTTCACATTTACCTCACAATTCCTGTGGACACAGATGATGCAGCAGTGCAGGATGTTCTGATGGAGTGTCTTCAGGCTTTCAAAGACATGGAGGAGCAACTCAAAGCAGCACAGGCTTCGATAAAGCCGTACATTGCCGTCTTGAAAAGTCTGACAGAAACATCTGTAAAACAGAAGGATTGGGCAGCAGAACTCAACTCAACTGACAGACAGTTTGATCTGTACCAGTCTAATTCACAATTTCTTCCAGTGACACAAAGCTCTTTGGGTAAGTAACCAAGTACTGTACAGAAAAATAATATATGTATACACCAGTAATCGATTCCGGCGAACAGGACCAGCTTAGTTTGACCAAAAGAAAAAAATCTTACTACATAAGCCTAATAAAGTTAATGCCGATCACTTATTTGGACCACTGTTCAAAACAGGATGTGAGATAATGAAGTAAAATAAGTCAACTTATTATACATAAGCCAATAAGTAAAATTTAAGTAAAATAATCACCCCAAATGTAACGTCCAAGTCAGCATCATATAGCTCACATGCTTTCCGGACACTAGAGCCTAACGCTGCCCACTGCTCCATGTTTGTGTCACCTCACTGGATGATTAAATGCAGAGCACAAATTTAATACGGTCCCTAGCGGCAGTATTGATAAACTCACTTTTAAAAATGATTTAGATGGTGTTAAAGAAGTTTGTTTAGCAATGATTGCATCTAGATGGTTTCATAATTCACCAGAATGAGTCTGACTGAACAATTTCATCTTTTTTCCTGATGGTAGATCATTCATTAAAAGTATTTCCTCTTCAATGCGGCCACACGTTCGGAGCTGACGTGCAAATCCTCACACAGCTCAGGCAAATAACAGTGTCTGACCTACAAGCCTGTCAGTTGATCTTCGTCTTCTGTCCAGTGACGTCCCGAGCTGGAACTGACATTGAGGAAGCACTAAAGAAAATCCCAAGTAATGCTGATTTAAAGATGTCTTTATGCTTAAACTCACTCAAACATGTTCGCACGCAAGTTCAGATTTCAGTTCTCTGAATTTCACTTACATCAGAAATAACGTATGACTGAAAATGCCACAGAAAAAAGATTTAAAAACAAGAATGTTCTTCTCCCTCAGATGATAAAGCAGCAGTCCTAGTCACGATGCACCACACGTTCAAGCCAGACTTGGTGTGTCCCAGCACAAACGCACTTTCATCGCACGCAAACATAGTGGATCATGTGAATGTGCTCTTCTACGATTCAGCTCGAGGACTTCTACAGTGTCCAGCGAATGAGAACGCCATCGCCAAGCTTCAATCGGTTGTGAACCAATTCCTGTAAATGTTTTTTTGCTTGAAATATCCAAGTCAAAATAAATAGATTACAGGATTAAAAGAATAATCTGTTTTGACAGACTAAACAATCAAAGCTACGAAATTTTAATCTAGACACGTGTCACAATTTCGTAACATCTATAGAACAATGGAATAAAGTCTACCTGATTTCCAACATTTATGAGATTGAGCAAAGCTTCCTTCAAGTTCTCAACTTCTTCTAGGCACGTTTTAGACATCTCAGACTTCAGAGAAGCGAGACCTGATCCCACCAGGCTTTTTAAAAATGCTTTATGACATAAACAAAATTGTTTTGAAAGTTTTGTGTTTCACAAGCTGAATCATGTCAAGTCAGTATTCTAGAAGATTGCATTCTACATCACTCCTTTCAGCAAATGTACCATTTAGCAAACTTTGGCATTCAAAGCCTGTATTGTGCGTATTGTACTTTTAACAACCCCCCACCCCAAAAAAAAAAAAAAAACCAGATTGCTTTTTCAATATATATGCCATAAAAGTTAACAAATTGAGAGAGGATAAAAAAAAAAAACAAATCTGGGGGAAAAATGTTGGAAGTTGTTATGAAATAATGATTAATTTGTTTAAAGGAACTAACAAGCATATAAAGAGTGAGCAAGTAAAAGAGAGAGATTAAGACAGAGATATATATAGAGAGAGAGTGAAGGAGAGATGGAGAGACTGTGAGCAATTGATAGAGAGAGCGATATTGACAGAGATAAAAAGAGAGATATTGAGAGATTGAGCGAGAGAGTGATAAAGAGAGATTAAGAGAGTGAGCGAGAGATTGCGAGTAAAAGAGATATTGAGAGGGTGCATTAGATATCAAGAGACTGAGCGAGAGAAAAAGAGAGATAAAGTGATAATGACAGAAAGTGAGTGAGAGAGAGAGAGTACGCAAGAGAGAGATTATAAAAGATAGATATTGAGAGAAAGTGAGTGTGAGAGAGAGAGATCCATTTGACCATAACATGGTCAAGGTTTTATATTTCCATGGTTACTTCGCAAACAAAAAGCACAATGGAAGAGTCAAAGAGACAAAAGTGCCACCCGTTTACATTCGAGAAATGAGCCACGATGCTCTCCATCGTTTGTGTTCAGAGAAGCTGAGAGCAGGTCACGGCTTTGGTCCTTTCTTCTGCTTGCTCCAGTAGTTGCTGTAGGCCTCCTGGAACATGCTCTTGCAGGAAATCTTGGCGTTGAGACGGGAACAGATGAGAAACGATCCACCCATTTTGCGATGCAGAGAATAGGTTTCCTCTGGAGGAGGGATGAGCCGCTGCTTCAGCATGACGGGGATGAGGTTGTGGATGCGCTCGGTGGTGCTCTGCGCTCCGAAGTTGAACGGCTCTTCGGAAGCAAAGGCCTCGCCCAGGATCATCACCGCGTCGACGTGCGCGTTCACCATGGCCTGTGTGAGGAGGTGGATGTGGATCAATCACACGCAACAGTTTGTGTGAGATGTTTGAAAAATATCAATATTTCGGTAAGTATCAATTTTGAAAAATCGGAATTTACTAGTATCCATGCACTGGCCCAAAAGTATCGATGATACTAGTCGCACTTCCGGGTCTAGCATCTCTCTACAGACAGACTTGGCTGCATGCGAAGAAGAATAGCGCCTCTCACCTTCGCGCATATAAATATTTTCATTTGCTTTTTCAAATACACCAAAGCAGAAGTTTTGTCTGGAACCTTTTGGGCTTCGAGGCCAATGAGAAGTTGCTATTTTTAGTATCTTGACAATACTACAGCAGACATGCGTGAGATGTCTTTGTTGTTTGTGCATTTTTTAGTTTTGTTGTTTTTTGGTTTGTTGTATGTTGTGATTCTGTTCTATAGTGTATTTCTCACCTTCGATTCATATCCAGTCAAAAACTTCATTTCTACGGAACCCTTGAGCACTCCTTCCCGATCCCCTTCTGCTGCAGATTTGATGATCTTTTTGAAGGAGGAAAAAATGTCACATTTTAAATTAATTTGTTTAATTTTGTTGTAAAATTGAGTTTTTGAATGAATTAAATTTGATTCAATTAGCAAACAACCCCCCAAAACAGGTTTGCTTGTTAATCAAACATAAATGACCTAAAAATATCATCTGCATTTTATCATCTGTGTTTTGTTGAACTAAATGGATTAGGAAAAAAAAAAACTTAAGCGAGTCTAGGTGATATAAATAATGGAGATGCAAACAACACAAAGCGGCACATACTTTGCCATATTAGCATGCTGTTGCGGTAAATACAAATGTGTGCTAAACTGATACAAATTGTTTCCAGCTTTGGCTGCAGAAATAGTGTGACAGCGTTTTCTAGGAAATAAAACGGCAGCAACAAATATTATAGTGTTTTTGTCTTTGATTACTAATGTCTGTCAGGAAATCAGTGTAAGGAACTCAACACTGCAATTATTTCCCTGACGCTGCATTGTGACTAAATTAATGTCATTGCACAACAATGATTATACAATGATATTCCTGATTTTCAATATAATACTGGTATATCGCCCACCACTAATTTAAAAATAATTTCTTTCAAGGAGTATTATTTTCCACGTTTACCTTGATGTAAAGATCAGTAAAACTTTCATCAAAGCCTCTTGTGGCCCCAAAATCCAGCAAAGCAACCTGTGTAAAACATCACATTCCAGTGGTTTATATGAAACTCTACATAAATATTGCAAAAGTAAACATGGGTCCAAACATTTCGACTGGAAGTGCAAATAACACGTTCTTACCCTGTGAGTTTGTGGATCATAAAAGAAATTGGACCAGTTTGGGTCGGTCTGCATGTATCTGAACTCAAAGAGCTCCCTCAGACACAGAATCAGGATGTTCTTGCATATCTGAGAGTCAATAAAAGTCTGGTTAAAATAAATACGACACGCTGCTTTAAATCCAAAAATTAAAAGTGTAACATCAACTGCATCAATCTACTGCAGGTCAATAAACACGGCGATTCTTACGCACCATTTATAAACTACACGGGCACGGAACGTCAGAGGTGGATGGTCCGTTTAGAATTGGGTTCACATTAGTTATTTTAATTTACAGTAGATTTTGCCAAAGGCATTAAAGAGGTCAAGATGTATTTTAAAAGTCTTTTCATTTTGTCATGACCTAGATTTTGAGCCCAGTAACACAATAAAATTTTCCAAACACCAGGTGGCGATAGAGAGTTTAAACATCGTCGTAATTGTAATAAAACTATAATACAGGCAGTAAACAGCTAAAACAAAAGCCTATACTTGTACACAATGTGTGAAAGTGCTTTAGGTGTGTATTTTCGTGAGTGTTCTATTGTGAATGAGTCTGTGGGAGAAAGTGTGATTTGAGTTTGTGTCTGTTTCACTGCGTGTGTGTGTGTGTTAGTGTGGGCAGTGTGTGTGAGAGACAGGAAGAGAGAGAAAGAAAGCGAGAAAGAGACAGAGTGAAAAAAAACACTAAAAGTGTTTTAGTTGTGTGTGTGTAAATTCAATTTAGAAAACTTTTTTTAAATTTATTTTTGGATGTGCTAAAAATTAAAGGAGCGTGGTCAATATATCTACTTTATATTATGTGTGTGCAGACAATGTACGCATGAATAATGTTTGAGGTCTATATATTACACTCATGTGGATTTCTTCATCTCCATTCAATTCAGTTTTATTTATATTTTTCCATTTGTTTTCTTTTTTGCGTCTTCTACACTGCATTGTGCATTTTCTATCCAAACGATTCTTTTTATTCCATGTCATATGTAAATAAAAAATAAAAATAAAGTCGTACTGTGAAAAACAGTGTAAGCAACCATCAGAATTTAAATATCCTTTCAAATACAAAAAAAAAAAAAAAAAATGAAACCTAAACAACTAAAAACAAAGATAAATCTGATTGCATCATTTCCACAGTGTGTGCAGCCGGACATCTCCAAGATAAGACTTTTTTTTTTTTTAGATATTGGAGAAGTTCACCTCGTTCTTCAGCTCTTGAGAAAGACTTTCAGCCTGGTCCAGTGGAAATCCAGGCACTAGCTCGGTGGTGAGGACGTGCTGACTGCTGAGTTCCTCAATCACATCTGGCACGTAGAAGAACGGATGGTCTTTCAAAAGCTCCCTGTGTGAAAAACCACAAGTGTCTGAGTCAGTGAGCACGAGCGTGGCATCCCTCACGTTCACCACGGAAACGTGCCGCTTCACACATACTGATGAAATGCCGAAAAAGAGAGTTTGGAATTTTGTCAATATAGGTTAAATATATGTAGCTACTGCGTAGACGTACCATTTAATAATGGACAGGTACAGTATGTGAACACACACAAGAGATACAAACAGCATCATAAAATGCAATTACCATATGGTAATTAGCTACTCCGTCATTAAAATAGCAGACACATAACATCCAGTCTGCACTTATTGCAATTACTATAATTATAATATAATATAGTAATAGTTTATCTTCATAAAAGTTTATCTTCGTTCTCTTGATTATAACCACGATAATTACACATAATCAAGTCTATTTAATGTCCAAAACATTCCCCTGTCCAAAAAACTTAAGTGGAAAACTTTAAAGAGTAAAAGAGAAATCAAAGAAAGAAATGTCCGTTCATCACATACTATATTCTTTAATATAAACAAATAACTAAACATAAATGAAGCGATGAATGAATAAAAATTACAAAATACATTTCTAGAAAATAATTTTAAAAAATGATGTATGTGATCATATGATTTAAAACAATATTGCATACATGTAACATTTTTACATGTAAAATTGCATCAATCCAACGATATGAAGTTTCCTTCAAATTGTCTTGTTGAAAAACCTGTGCTGGATGATAAAAAAATACTCAATAGTTTTTGCCATACTCACAATGTGCAATATTTGCAGTGTGCAATAATTCTGACCTGTGTTATATCCTTACACAAGATTTGAACATTGACATGTGTTTACTGGTAACTTCTATACTGTGAAGAAAAACAATGAAGCACCATCATAAGTGTTTGTTAAATTGTAAAATGCATTATTTGATCCAATGACCCATGATGTCTTTTCTTTTTATTTTATCCTGTTTTAATTGATTTTGGTTCATTGTTGGTGGCATTTCCCATTACATGATCAATAAATCAGTCTCTAATCATGTAAAATAATTGAACATAAAGAAAAACATTCAACGTATTTGCACATGTTTTACAATTTTCCCCGACTTTGATTTTGAAAAAATAATTTAAAACGCTGCCTTTTCAACATATTATTTTGAATTTGAATACTTTGTGTGTTTTTTTTTTTGTTATTGAATAATTATAATAAAATAATTCAATGTAAGAAATTATTCTTAACTAAAAAAAATCATCTACCTGTTCCAAGTAACAAAAAACGTCACAAAACAACTACTGAACAATTTTTTGTGTTTTAAATCAGCCACTTATTGATTATAACGTTTGTTTTGGTGGTCACTGCTATAGACTCTGCTATATTTAAAGAGTGTCAGCATGCTAAAAGTGATCCACTCATTCAACCCATGTTCTGAAAGCCAGGAATGGTTATTTTTAGTCCTGGGTTTGGAGGGCACAGCGGTCTCAGGAAGTAAAAATACAAAAGTGCACCATCATTCTGTTTGTTTTTGTGCGTGTGCACCTTCCTCTCAAAGGGCATTATGCTACACATCTGATTATACTACATACAGTACACCCAGGCTCATATGGCAGGTACAACAAGACTTGAGATTCCCTCTTAAGAGCCATCAGGCCGGATTTAAGGCCGCCGGTGATTTTACTAGCCACTAAATTGGCGCACACAATGATGGCGGCAGGAAAACTTCTCCGTGTTGCATTCACTCACTTGAATTTCCGAGCACACTTGGCTTCCCTTATATAATCGCACTCCAGCGCCAGCTCACGCCGCATCACATCTATCAAATGCTCCGGGAACAAACCTGCGGAGAGACAAGAGACGTGTCACTAGGCCACGGACACTTATTTGATTATTATTTACCTAGTTTATAGTGGACATCGAAATATATACTATACCTTATAATATAATTATAATATAATTATATCTGACGCATTTGAAAGTGCAACGGTTAACAAAGCCGCTTATTTAGTGACAACCTGACTAGACTCAATTACCCCCCCCCACACACACACACAAAAAAACCCCAGAAAAGTACCTGTCTTAAAATCTAAACTTCTGTCATTCATTGTCAGCTTTTATTATTTTCATCCAACAATATATGTATTAGATCAGACCAGACCAGTCCAGACCATTATAATACATTTGTACATACATTAATTTTTTTCTTTCAATTATATGTATGTATGACTTTTTGTGTGGTTATATATGTCTTTTGAATGCACATCTTATACATAAAGTATTATACATACGCTTACAAATTACATTTTAATAATATAAATAAATATAATAAATATAAATAATCTTGTACCTTCCGGAAGGGCGTTGCTCATACTCAGGACAGTCATGAGGTTATTCACATCACTGTTGATGCTCTGTGCCACCCCAGGGTACTGCAAACACAGGGTAATAAAGAGAAGTCAGTACATGACATCATATACACACATTCAAATTTCTCAAAACAATCAAACATATTGTAAAGAAAACATAGAGTACATTTTTAACAATGACTATAAATTGACTATAAATAAAAATAGCCCTAATTAGACTCTACCTGGATTTTCATGGCCACCTCTCGTCCATCTTTCATCCTGGCCAGATGAACCTGACCGATGGAGGCAGCAGCAAAAGGTCGTTCTTCAAACATCTCCAGTTTGTCCCTCCAGTTTGGACCCAAGTCGTTGCTCAAGGCTTTCTGTACAAAAATAAAACTGATTTAATCTAAAATCTTCTATATTTGGTGAGCCTGTAATATCAGAAGAACGTGCCATCATCTGCTTGATGGGCATGAAGTCGGCGCTCTGACGGACACGCTCGAAGATCTTGGCCAGTTGAGGGTTGATGAAGGCATCATCTGCGGCAAAAAAAAAAAAGGTCATGCTATTGATAAGAAAAGTCAAAAGCCATTAAAAAGCAATTTCAAATTGAAAATTGTAATGGCTTAAAAAAAAAAGAAACAATGTTTTCTTTATGAGCAAAAACAAGATTTTAGTTTAAGATGTAAGAAAAAATGTCCAAAGTTTTGCATTTGGAAAATTCCCCGCTATCTGATAACAAAACTGTTTGTCCAGTAATTTCTGCTCCACTTCTGATAACAGGGAATTTAATTGAATTTAATTGAAAAAGCCTTTAATTGTCCCACCCATTCATCTACTCATTTTGTTCCGCTTATTCAATTTCTGGGTCACGGGGAGCGACATTTTCTGAACTGTATTTTAATTTATATCAACTAATGTCCATTTTTATTTAAATCAAAACACCTAATTTTAATGTCCAATCTAAGTAGTATTTCTTCTAAGTGGTCATATTTACAATTTAAACATACAATTAATAAACTATTTTCTAATCTTTGAATAATCCCAGACTGGCTGTCCATAATTATTATCATCCGCACATTTCCAAACGGAGGACATATTAGAAACCGGTTTCAGTCTCTGCTGTTGATCCTGTGTGCCAGGCAATTTTTCATGAAGTGTTACGCTAAAGGTCACGTTTCTAGAATAGCTGTGGTCTTATTTTGAGCGGGCTTGGATCCGGCCCTGTCGCTGTCCTTCACTGGTCGCTGCATGAGAAGCTGTGGGCAGCGATGGCTTTTGCATGGCACTCTTGCTCTGGCTGGACGGCTCAGCATCGAGGAGAATGACCTCACACGCTTCCAGAAATAAGCAACATATTTTTGCAGAAAGGCGTAGCCAGCTCAACAATAGCAAATGTCATGGAACAGAACGGCAGCATTGTCTGATTTAAAGTTCAAGTCAAGTCTAGGGTTTCATGTGATTATATATATATATATATATATATATATATATAGATGTGATTTTTTTACATTATTAATAATGATTATATTAATCGTTTTATAATATGAATGTAACACTTGGGGACTATTGCAAAATGTTTTTTACTTTAAGACAGATATTTATATATATTAGATAGTTTATTAAAAAAAGTTTGATTTATTGTCTAACTGTCTAAAGCACAAACAACAACGTTCACCAAACAGAGAGACTAGAAAGAACATAGAGAAAGAGTTGTGTTAGCTTTAAGTATAGAGAGAGTAAGATGGATGGATAAAATTATGGTTTGACAGTATAGACCAGGGGTGGGCAAACTTTTTGACTCGCGGGCCACATTGGGTTCTAACATTTGACAAAGGGGCCGGACCGGGCTCGGGGAAAAAATACACATTTTAGGATATAAAATTTTTTGTATTTAATTTAGTTTTTAACTTTAAATAGTGTTTATTTGTATTTTAAAATGCCTTCAAGATAAAAAAACAAACAAACAAAAAAACAGATCTAATACTAAAATACAAATAAAGTGATTTAGCATTTTAACTCACCAGGGAAGGTCCCATTATGATATTAGAATTTTCTTTTAATATCCAAATATTCAATTACACATTATCAATTTGTTTTTTTAAATCCTTTTTAAACAACTTTTTAAAATGACAAAATTATAGTTCCTCGTTTATAAGAATAAAGTTCTACTGCTTAGAAGACAAAAAGGCATGATTATTTCAATAATCATTTTTAAACTCTGAACCATCTCTTCTTCAGTTCTTCAGCATCACAAGAAACATTAACAGTAAAATCTGCTGAATAGCAGCGCGTGCGAAAAAGAGACACGTTTTTGTTGCGCTTCTAGTCATGTTATTACGGCACTCAATGTGCCAGCAATAATGCGCTGAGCCACTTCACTCTTTTAAAGATACGTCCGATTTGGAACGAAAAGGCGCCTTTAACCTGCTCGCAAACGATAATGTGAAGATTGCGACCGAAAACAATAATTAAAAAGCAAAACGAAAACCTAAATCATTTCCGTATCGTTTTTTAAAATACATTTGTTTGCGTTTGACATTTTTGGCACTATTCTGATTTTTTTTACTAAACGTGTGCGGTCCAGTAACGTTTAATTCACTGAGCAGCGCTGGTCACCGGGGATTGGGATTGGGGACAATGGGACTGTCCTGCGATTCGAGACTTTCAATGATTGTTTTGCCCCAAAATCAAGCCGTTTGAGCGATTACATACCGTAAAGCAGACTGCGCGAAAACAAATGCAATGAATGAAACGTGCAGAAATAATAAACGCGAGAGCAAGGATTTAAAATAAAATAACCATTGAGCTAATGAAAAAAAAACTATTGTAATATTGTGGCCTCCTACTGATCTCAGCGAATGCGCCGGTGGGTGGAGGGAGCGGGACAGAGCCCTGCCGGAGGCGAGCGCACATAAACGTATATGCGCAAACCTATTGTTTTGTGACTGACAGTGTAAAAATAAATGTTATAAATATGCTAGTACATTTAATTAAAGTACATTTGTGTATATGGTTCTGCTTTTTGAAATGTGTTCATAAAGAAAGCAAAAAAAACCTTCGTTATGGAATATTGAAAAAAAATATGATTTTAATTTAGTTTTTTACAAGCTCCGCGGGCCGGATTAAAACGTTTCACGGGCCGCATGTGGCCCACGGGCCGTAGTTTGCCCATGCCTGGTATAGACTGAATTAGACTGGTAGAGAAAAACAAAACAGACAGATAGAGATGTACAGAAGAGACGGGTACAAACAAGGTTGGACAAATGAAATGAGAAGTTTTACATTTACATTATACTGTCTATAAAAAGTGAATTCATATTATATAGATAATAGAGTTTAATATAGATTAGTTAGATTAAGAAAAATAGACAGAGAGATGAGGACACACACACACACACACACAGAGAGAGAGAGGGAGTGAGAGAGAAAATCTAAAACACGCAATACATTTCACTTTTTGAATGAAATCAGTGTAATAAAGTGAAAAATAAATCAACTGAATAAAAGACATCAGCACATCTGAACTCAAACAAAGATTGACAAAATTGTCAAACTATTTTTTTCTATCATAGATGGAATTAATAAAGCACATGGAGCGGTTGCCAGTCTAAGGAGCGCGTTTGCCCAGTGGACAGTAATTTATGACAGCGCACAAAGACCCTGAACTTCAACTGTCTAGTTTCCATCTCGGAAGAAGAGACAAAATGCTGAGTGGAGGCGTGAGGTTTATCTTTAGATGTTTTCATATCGGAGAAAGAAAATATCCTCGTCTCCGATTTCTGCACACCTTTCCACGAGAGGTTTACATGACACGCACGCCGTCAAAGCAAAACAGGCCTTGCTTCTGTACGAGAACATGACATACGGCCAGCCTGAAACTTGAAACAGCCAGGAACCGCAAATGCTGTCAGTGGCGGAGGAACATCTCAACATCTCTTGTTGTGGTTGTAGGTTCAAATCGGTCCGATCTGAGGTCTTTGGGAGTGCCACAGATTAAGGCTACCCACTGCTCCTGGTTTGAGTGTGTTCACCTTACTTGTGTGTGTGTTTTTCGATACTGCCCCTAGTGGCCATATTGGTAAATTCCCCTCACATGAAACGCATACCTTGGATGCTGAGCATCTGACCGAGCTTGAGAGCCGCTCCACGCACTTTACACAGTGTCCTGACGATCCGCTCTGCGTTGGCCTCCGACAGGAAAGGGCTGTTGTCGAGAACCGCTTTGCGATCACCTATAATCAATTATTAAAGGCATCAAGACGGATTAAAACGCTTATATTTTTAGATTGTCTATAGGAAATGTCTCTTCAGCCATCAAACTCTTCAACAACTTGCCTGACATTAACTGATTTGCACTTTTTATACCATATTTTTTTATAATTGATTGCAATATTTATTTGTTTGTTATTATTGTTATTTATTGAGTAGAGTTGCACATTGTGTGTGTTGGGTGCCAGAAAGTCGAACGCCCGAATTTCTCTCTTGTAAGAAAGCTTTCATCTATCAATTTTATCTATGTGAAAGGTCCTAAAACGTTCCGTTGTCGTGTCAACAACAATCCACAAATGTTTGGACGAGGCTCCACATTTTGGCGTCTGAACTATTTTTGGCGAAGACGATGATGAGGATGAAGTCAAAGTTAAAAATGTCCGAGCATGTGTGGTGTCTACATGGAACGGTCCTTATAACACACAAGTGTGCCATTAAGTACATTTGCACTCTTAATTTGCTTGCAAGCTGATGAATCAGGGTTCTGTGTTCCAGACAAAATGATTAAATGTAAAAAAATAAAGCCAACAACAATCCTCTGATAAGATAATTAATAAAGCTTTGGGCCTTCAAGAGCTGCAAGCAAAGTCAATATTTGCAAATAAAGGTTTTATCAAACAAGCACTAAACTAAAGAAGAAGAAAAGAAAAAAAGGATCACACACACAGCCAAATATAAAAATGTATTTTCCTATTCAAACTAAACCCAAGTAGCAAAACTTGTCCTGTTAATACATTTTTTTTTTAATTATACATTTTAAACTCAGAAAAACAACAAAACTTTATATCGTATTCCAAAAAACAACAGTAACTATGTGGATGTTGCTTTAAATCTCAGAGGTAAACAACGTAGGCTAAACATTTCAAGAATGAGAAGATCTTTCAAAGATGCAGCCGCTTCTAGAATGAATTGGCCTTTTCTAATCCAATCTTCACAAATACTTTCATAATTATTGAAAAATCTGTGTGCAAGAATGTCTTCCTACATCAGATCCGCTGCTCAGCACGTCAGCAGGGTAATTTAAAGGCACTTTGGGTTTGTCAACTATGTGAATGTTTAGTCCCGATTACTCTGTGTATATTATTATGTGTACAGTTAAGCAAAGAATTAGAAGAGAAGAATTCCAACTCTGTCTGAAAATACACATCAATAGGTCAAGTTAGGAATAGTGATTATTACATATACACTGTATATATATACACAGTTATAAACAACATAGATCAGGTGCAAAGAGTAGTCAAAAGCAGTGTGTATATAATGTGCACACAATTGAGTGTGTGTGTGCGTGTGCGTGATTACATGTAATAAAAATGTAAAACTATTTATTACAGTAAAATGTAATAAAGACAACAATCTTTTGCCACTTTATTATAAACCTAAACAAACATGGTCTATTAAATAATTCAAAATACTAAATATTGGAAAAATGTTAAGTTAAAAGTATGTGTATACATACTGTATATATTATATATTAACTGATGATTATTAGAAGAACTAGAGGAAAAACAGAGGAAGTTCTTTTTACATAAGAAATAGAACAATAAGTGTCTCACCATTTTTATCTTCAGGTCGTAGACTTTTCTTTGCGACTTCTGCTAGAGCTCCAATACCCAAACCAACAGCCAGTCCTGGAATAAAGAACACGTGCAAAAAAATGAACATCAAGATTTTATGATATTAATAAGTGAAATCTCAGTTAACCAAAAGAGACAGAGAAGAAAATAATAGAGAGAATAAGAGAAGAGATATATGTAGCCGAAAGCAGCTAATGTGGAGTTCCAGCCTTCATTTCAAACTGTGTTTCCCCCCTTAGGTCTTGGAACAGCTAACTAGTAGCAAAGAAAAAAAAAAGACTTCAAGACACAACATCATCTAAAACAACAATTTCATTTGATTTAAATTTAAACTGGTGACTGGAACGGTGTTTATGACAGGCAGTGCTACTTATTCATTGATGGTTTGTGTTTGTTTATTATGATGTGCGCATTGTGTTATTGTCATGTTTGTTTATTCATTTAAATGTATTTAAATTATATACATTTGGTCCTGCTGTTGTTGTTGTTGTTAATGTTGTGACATGAAATTTCCCGGCTGTGGGACTAATAAAGGCTTTTTCAATTCAATTCTTTGTAAGAAGGAAAACTAGTAAACTGGGTGACAGAGTAAAAATAGCACTGGATCCCTCTGGTCAGCAGATCTGAGCACTTTGGGTTTTGGGGCAATCTTCTGAATTGTTATGCAACTGTGAGATTACTCAACACTGAGCTTTGTGATATTTCGGAGGATTTTTGAAGTCAATGTGCTAATCATGAGGTGAAAATGGAAAAATCCCCACTGTTTACATGGAGATTCAGTCACATACTGGAAACCAGGAAGTTCTGATCCTGGCTTTCTAGATCTGGGCTGGTTCTAGGTCAGGCATGGTTGCTGATTAAACAGGCTTCTGTTTTTGTGTCTTGAGAGTTAAAAAAAAAAAAAAAAAAAAAAAAAAAGCATAATTTTGAATTATGTCTGAATAGAAAACATTCATAAACATACACAAAATTTGTAAAACAACGGAGTTGTAAGTTAAATATAAACATTTACATAACCTTTTATAACTTAAAAAAAAAACGAAATGTAGGTGCGAGCGACTACAGTACTCCGGCTATCAAAGAAACAAAAGTGCCTCCAAGTGAATAATAAAATGTACTAAAGGGCACCGTTAATATTAATGATGCCAAACATCGTATAAAGACAACAAATTAGACAATTTACATGTTTATGACTGGCTATAGCACGACAAGATGTCATTTCTGGTCAATACTGCTAAAATGTACATTTTATTCTCTTCAAAGTTACATTTTGTTTAGGAAAAACATGCAACGGCTGTAACACATCCACCTATTGTTTTTACTTAATGAATAACTCGTGATTTTGATACAATGTTTGCGGTGATTCAGTCCTACTTCAGATCTGTTCTGTCACAGCAGAAGACACTTACTCTTACAGTACGACAGGTTTTCTGTTACAAAAACAGAGAGGTATGCTTCACAACAAATACTTACGATAAACAAAAAGAACATGCTAAGTTAAGAAAGGGCACTGGTCTAAAGGGCCACATACAATCATTAACACCAAGACGCCGACAGAGCCTGCCAAAATGACAAACGCTATTTTCAGAAGCAAATCATCACCATTTTAACCATCTAACAAGGAATAAAAAAAACAGACAGAGTTTCATTGACAAGTAACATCCAGGTCAAGCAAAGGACTAAACATAAAAAATAATCCTAAATTAAACTATTGATTAGAGCTGCAACGAGTAGTCGACGCCGTCGGCGTAATCGATTACGTAAATACGTCGACGCAAAAATCGCGCGTCGAGTAGTCGCTTTTTTTTTTCAAACATGGCGGCGCGGGAAACTAACGGAGCAGACGATGGCAAATAAGTGGTCAAAAGTGTGGGAAACACAAATGGATCGAGGTCTCTGTCATTAGGACACATTTTGGCTTCAGGAAGGATGACATAGAACAAAATAAACTTTAAATGACGACACGAAGGCATTGCTAATCGAACACAGAAAGCGTAGTAACCGTCGCCTAACTGAACACCGGCGAGGCGCGAGCGCAACTGTAAGTGTCTGTTTAATGTTTCTCCGATGTCTGTTTAATGTGCATTTAAGAGCTGCTGTTTTAGTTAGTGAAAGTTAGGGAAAGACGCGCTCGAGGTTAGATTTGGTCGCGCGCAGCGCGCGTTGCTCTCGCTGTCTCCCTCGCTCTCTCTTCCCTGCGCTCTGTCTCTCTCTCTCTCTGTCTCTCTTCCCTGCGCTCTGTCTCTCTCTCGCTCTCCCTCCCAACAGTGTTTAACGGAGTTCGATTTTCATTACTGCAAATCTGTTGTTTACATTGATACGTTGCATATGCAGGAAATACACAGGAAACACTATTCATATCTTATTATAAATAATAATAGTTGTTTTAATTAGAAGATAACTGCTAATTTTTCATGTCAATACGAAATTTACACACTGTGCTTTAATTTCAGTTGTTGATGTTAATTAAATAATCATATAGAAGATCTGCGTTTAGTTAAATTATTTTAAAACTTGATTTGAAAAAAAAAAAAGCGTCACCTCTGAGCAGATAGACACGTGTGATTACATTTTTTTAGGATTGATATTTTATGTTGCACTTTAATATTTACAGTCGAGTCATCTCACTGAATTCATTTTGCACTTGTGTTAAGAACTCATACGGCCTCGTTAATTTTGATTTGCACTTTGTGTAATTTTGATGTCTTATTTTGGCCTAAATGTAATGTTTTAAGGGATATTGAAATGTACTATGCGGTTTTGTACAAGATAAGCTTCAGTTAAGTCACTTTGTTGTTGGCTGAATTTAAATGCACTTTACAGTGGGGCGGGGTTATCTTTAACCAGTTTAGGTGTGTGTTTGTGCCCCCTTGTTTCATATGGCCTTTGTGTTTAAAAAAATTTAAAAAAGTTAAAAAGTGTTAATTAAAAACTAAATAGCATGTTTATTTAAATTTTTATGGACAAATAATCGTTTGGGCAAAATATAATCGTTAGAATCATCGGAAAATTAGTTGATAGATTAGTCGACTAATCGAAAAAATAATCGATAGATTAATCGATAAGAAAATAATCGTTAGTTGCAGCTCTACTATTGATACTCAAAAATATGAAGTATATACAGCATGTCTGTGATGTAAAAATAAAATAAAAGACTACTGTTTATAATAATTATGTAATCTGGTCATAAGATGTCGTGTTTTTCCAAGTTGGCATAAATTTACACCAATTTACGCTGTGTGAACAATAGTTTATATAGGGTTTGTCTACGTATTTGCGAGCACTGGTCCGAACATAAAACGCTAGTCACTTCAAACAGATTGAATAACTGATCACTCGAAGACATGAGAAGCTGTCAACACTCTTATAAATTCACACAATCCACTACAGTGAATGTCAGGTGTACAGTACACGGCCAATATACATGGCCTTTGCAGTAAACAGGTGCGTAAATTTGTTTTCTTGTTTTCGTGAAGGGTTAAAGGTAGCGTAATATTCCAACTGGTGCACTTAAAATTCTTTATTATTATTGTCAAAAAATAACTGCGTGTCTTATAATATGTTGCCTTGTCTATGAATGTAAGTTGTGCTATGAACAAATGGATAAACTGAAAAGGTGTGTGTGTGTGTGTGTGTGTGTATTTGCTATAATGTAACAATGTTTATGGTTTATGTTAAGGTTTGATAAAGTTTGCATTGGGAAGTTTCATTTTGCAAGAGGTGCCTTAGGAGTGAAAAAAAGATTCGGAAAAGCACACAGGAGAACGTTCTATTTTGGTTCAATTGTGCGTCAGTAGAAAACTGTTCCACTGTTACTAACACAATATATTCCACATAAAAGCAACGGTTCCCTTTACAGGTTCAGCTGCACTCAGACGTTCACTGGTGGTGTCAGTATTCAGCAGTTTAATCTCGTGAGATATGCTCTAACTGCGGGACAGTCATTTGCAAAACAAAAGGGTGCTGGGTTACACACAGTCGGGATAGAAAGGGAAGTTTGCTCCGTGTGAACAGGTGATGCACATTCCCAGACTGGTTGAGATCTCTCTAATAATCCGAAGCGGGAGCAGATTGACCTTTACTGCTCAGAATACAGATTAATCTTGAGCCCTCAATCTAGCTTGAATATGATAAATGAAAAGAGAAAGTTCAAGTCGCAGAATTAAGTTTAAACGTCACATTGACCCATTGGGTGAGTAGATGTTGTACTATTGTAAGCACAATTGAAAATATCAACAATAACTTTACTTTTGCCTTATTCGTGGACTACAACTGCACTTGATTTATGCTGCAGTTGAATTTTTATTCACATACATGTTGCAGCACATCCACTCCTGAAATAAATGAGTCGTATTACCCAAAAAACAAATGTCCCCCACTGCCCAGACCTCATCAATTCTTTAAAGAAACTTTAAAAAAGATAAAATATCATCATTGCAATTCCTAATATGACATTGACAAAATTCATCTTATTCCAAGCAACTTTACAATTTTAGAATTTGTCTTCTAAAATCATTCCCAAAATTGTTTTCAAATTAATTTGAGGAAAAACAAAACTCATGTCTTAAACTCTGTGCAGTACAGTACAAAAACAATTTTGTACTATTTAATGTTATGTTTACATTACCAAAGTCCCCTTATATTGAATTGGTTAAAAATGCTGACACATCAACAGTGAAAGGAGCATGATCAAGTTTAGTACATGTTTTTATTTCTACTAACTTACCTCCAAAATTTGCCAGTCTTCCCAGTCGCGTGACTGGTACCTTCCGCTCTCTTGCTCTTTCACTCAGCTGGAACAAAATAGAAAAGCCTTGCTTAGAGAGGTTTGTTGAAAGAAGAGATAAAACATGAAATGCCTAAAACATGAAGTCAAAAAAAATTCTTTAATCCGTGGCTTTTTGCACAATCGCTGGTTTAAAAACACACATGATAGTAACTAATGATGCCTACAGTATATTCATAAACACATTGAATAATTGATTTGAATTGTGGTAAACTGAGAACATTTGGAATTCGAAGCCAATCTGGTTAGTTTGTTCCAATACATTTATTCTGCTGGATTTCCGTTGTTTATTTGGTAATTATTTTAACGTCTAAGATAATTAATATAATATAAAAAATAATAACAAGTTAATCTTTTCTATATATACAGTATTGTGTATTTCCCATATATATATCGCATGTATGAATAAATTAAATAAATGAAAATGCTTTTATTGGGGATTATTATTTGGCAAATCGACAGACATGTTTGATAGTAAACTATATAAGAACAGTTATTTTCACAAACTAAGGCATAATCAAAAAGACCATTCTTGTGAACAATAGTAATAGTAAACAGAGTCACCACAGTACTTTCTTCCACATTAAAATTAAACAGAACGAGGGTTCCAGTGTATCGTAACAAACAAATAATGTACATTTAATTGTTTAATATGACTAAAGAGTCTTTTTTTTTTTTACCATTTGCTTATGTGGTTTGGAGCTGGTTCTTTTAGCCTCCCTAGCTTTCTCGATGTCTTCGGCTGTGATTCCACCCACAGAAGAGTGATCCTGGTGATACGAGCGTGTCTGTCCAGTGAACTGGCTGGTGGGATCCTTGTAGCCCTCAAAAAGCTTTGATCTCCCGGGGTCTTGACCGTATGTCTGTGCTGGACCTGCGCTAGAATCCCTGGACACCGTCTCACTGTCCAAACCTCCATTTTCGGCACTTTGAAAGTTCTCTTCTGAAGCAGTGAAGTCAAACTTAGAATCCACGTCTGTACTGAAGTCAGAAACACTCTGCTGGCCACCGGTAAACTCCTTTAAATACAAAAAAAAAAAAAAAAAAAAAAAAA
>CM051505.1:4036301-4068884 GCA_028031935.1 Paedocypris micromegethes | reverse complement strand
AAAAAAAAAAAAAAAAAAATAAATAAATAAATCAATGGTTATATACTGTATTAAGGTGTTATTATATTTCATATCTTGCAATTTTGCAATATGCGGTGTAAGTGAATGGTATTTTATTGAAAAACTGGCAAAAAGTGAGTTCTAATGCACATGCTGGTGAAACTGGAATCGAGAAAGCGCTGTCAGCTTTTAAGGAGGCTTTACAAACTCAAGTGCATGAGGACTAAACAATAAATACTGTATCGTACAGTACCATGCACTGCTTTTTAAGTAAACTAATGTTTGGCTTGTATTGAATATTTGATTTGAATTTGAAGATTTGAATATTCTTGCATCAATCAACTGAGCATTTCATAGAGTTTTATTTGGGCTTTTTTTGGTAAGGATAATTGACATGTAGCGCAGAAAGTTCTTAAACTTTATCATGTTGTACGCATGACACAAAGGTAAATAGTTATTGTATTTAGCATGTACATAATGTTACGAAAAGTAATTTACCATATTAAAAAAAATGTCAGTCCTGTCAATTTTGTATCAATTTGTTCAGAATATTGTGATGTATGCCGTCTACAGAACACAGAAATAGGTTGTATATTATATATTTTAAATATATTATAGATCATATTTTATTTTCTTAGAAAGAAAATACATGATTGATAATATAGATTGACATCTACATAAATATTTGAAACAGCAGCATACCATTTAAAAAACATGCAATTATACTTTATAAATATGAAATGCTCTTTGAAATGTGCAATCAGGTGACAGGCCTTGATAACGTGAGCACGATTGACATTACAGCGCACACATCAGTGCTCCGATAAAAAGAAAGAGTAACCGAACCTTGAGGCAACAAAGTAATTGTTTTTGGCGAGATAATAGACAAAAGAACAACTAGAAGAACAACAGAAGCGCAACTCAATACTATTATCAAGCAAAAGACACAGCACAAAATTTAACTTTATCTGATTAGATCAAGGCAATTAAACAAAATAGGCTGCGTTAAAGATATTGCAACATTTGTCCTCAAGTGGCTTTTGATACAGGGCAATACACTTTTGATAAATATGAGCACTTTGTTCGAGAAATTAAGCAGTTAAAATAAACATCACTCAAATTAAACTTACTCTTGTCTAGAAAAATCACGTCTAAAACAGATTTATTGGTCAAAGAAACTTAAATATGACTTGAATTGAATGAATTGTAATGTTGACAAATTATTTGCTCGGATGAGCTTAAAAATATTTAAATCAGTATCTGCTTTAGGACCAGAAAGATAGACTTTTGATCCTTGTGGTCCAGAAATGGATAAATTTGGTCTGAAAATAGATGTCTGTCATCAATAAGACGTTAATGGCCAATGTAAAAGTAATACATTAATATATAGCCATCAGCCAATCAGATTAATAATTACATTAACAAGTTTCTTTATACTATGTATATAGCCTCTCGAGCTTGAATCCCTAAAAACTTGAATCTCTGCTTCTAATAACCTTTTAGGTCCAAGTGGATTTGTTAAAAAGGAATGATAAAATAAATCTGAAGCTACCTGAATCTTCTGCATGGCCACGCTCATGCCCTGTTCAGCGGTCATTTGCATGTTCTGACCGAAAACGTGGACTCCTCCAGAGCGCAAGGAGCCGGTCTGCGTCTCAATCACGGCCTGACTGAGCTTAGCAAGACCCCTCATCAGCAACAGCATGTCCCCAGCCATGATGGTTCCTTTTCACAGCTATACATGGCAAAAATCACAGAAAATATAAATACAAATCATATAGACAATATACAAACAGTGTGTGCATTATAGACAAGGAGATTTTTATGAATATTGTGCAAAGTTTATAAGTGCAAGTTTTAAAACAGCTACGTTTAATAGATTCAGCTTTATAGTCAATCATAATGGTTTGAAAACTAATATTTTCCCTAAAGTTTTTTAAATGCTTAGTTTCATCGTCAAAATTGATTGAGTGCTGATTGGTTAAATAGGCAAAAATTTAATAATTAAAATATTTTTAAGAAATCCTTAAATAAAATGTAAACACAGTCTTACACACACAAAAAAAAAACAACAAAAAAAAAAGCCTTCTGTGATTTATAATTACTGACGTCCGATTTTTCTCATTTTTACCTTTTTTAGTCTTATGTTATTGTGTGTGTGTGTGTGTGTGTGTGTGTGTGTGTGTGTGTGTGTGTACATACACTCACATGCAGATATGTTAATAATCAGAAGAACAACTAAGCACTTTAACCAACATTAGTTGGTCTGGGCTACCAACAAACCAGCTGTTATCGCCGCTCTTGGCCGCCCTTTCAAAGGTTAAACGCTTTCATGATGAGACAAGTGTCAAATCTTTTAGCCAATGACATCGCTTACAGGACAGACAGTGAGTCAACACTGGAAGCCTTTCAGGAGTTGTGGTGCAGTCCGACAACACTGCAGCACAAACACAATTTGATTTTAAGCCGGTTTTATGCAAGAATATCCAAAAAGCGACAACAGAATCGAGCTGATAAACTCATAGACTACAGCACAGCGAGTTAACGGCAGTAACAAATAAGCTTATCTGAGGCGAGGTGGGAGGGGGGTGGGGGGGTGGACGACAGCATGACTGTCCTGTAAATAAAAGGGCTTTAAACTTGGCCTCATTCCTGTGCTAAGAGATTGCCAAAAGAAATTAGCAAACGGAAGAACCTTCAGCTACTTTACAAAACTTTCGTCAAATTTAAACATTCAACACAAAAATGCTAAATTTATAAATTAAAAACTGATTTTGGGATTGTGACCATTTTTCCAGTTTCACTCCGTCTTCCCTCACAGAATCACTGAGAATCCCTGTGTGAGTTTAACTGGCTGACAAAGTGACCTGACTTTTTAAAATTTGCTCCTCCACCAACTTTTCAGTCCGGTTTCATGTTGAAATTAAATTACAGAATGGCTATTGTATAAAAGTTGCAAACGAGCCATTTTTAAATAGGTTCCCATTTACAGGCGATGCCAGTTGGAATGCTCACATCTTAATCGGACCAGCAGTTTATTTGACCAAATCGTGTTACATAAGCCTTATAATATATTATAATCTGGACCAAATTCTGTTCAATAGGACAAACTAATTGTTGCACTAAGCATTTCACGACATGTCATACCATGTGTGTACATGTATGTAACAAATGAAATTTTATTTGATTTTGATTTGATTTACAGCAAAACTTTGGAAATATTGTATTGAATATTCTACCGATGCAAATTAAGTTCAAATTTAACATAACATAACATAACATAACATGTACAACGTGGACTGACAGTTCAGTCTTGTAGTGGTTTGACCTGCCAAATAATAGATGTCGTCCTCCCATACCTTTTAAAATAATCATTAACTTCTAATTATAGTCATAAAGGTTGCGATCCAATTCAAGTTAAAAAACGCAAAACACTAGTTGTGGACCAAAGTGGAAGGAAAACCTCCACAAACGTGGTCAAGTGTCAGCCAGATTATATACTCCGGCAACACACGTATGCCGAGTGGTTACTACACCTGAGAAAGTCAGCACATGCCTGAACATATCAGCATACTTGCAGCTTAGAAGTTTATCTCGAGTATGTCAAACAGCCAATTCATATTGCGAACAATAAACGGCCTGTTGGCAAACAGTAGAAGGTGTTGCTTAACCATAAGACCCGCTGAAGCACGGCAGCAACGGCAACTTCAGACAATTTGAAATGCTGATTTAAAACAAGTTTAACCTTCCAGAAAGATACTCTGGAAACGAGTTTGGCGAGAAAACACGTCGAAATATAAAACTGCCAGTCGAAAAGTGGCAACAAATGTGTCGTACAAAATACTTGGCTGTAAAGAAAAATATTAATAAAATTCAATTCATCAGGTTGTTTACAAGTGGCCAATGATTGGGAGAATTGGATATTCCTCAGCACAATCTGTGTTACTTCCTAAATAAACACCCACTTGTTTCCTCAACAGCCAAAACAATGGTTTCGCCAAAGGACGGGTTGACCAATATACCTGATAGTGTGATGCGAATTAGATAACCGTGAAACAAACAAAAAAAAAAGGCACCGCCATTTTGGAACAACTACTGCTCAGTTGTTCACAGCAAAACACTTTTAAGAAATATGAAATGATCAGAATACGCAAACACAATCAGCAGAAAGACACAGAGCTCCCATTAGCCTATAAAAACCCAAACAACAGAAGATCAGAAGACCAATCAGAGAGGAAGCTGGGGAAGACACCTCTTTTCTTTTTCTGAGGTCAGGTGAATAACTAACCAATAACAACAGCACATGGCTTCTAGTTAATAATACATCAGATTGAATAGTTGACACAAACATGACTGATAATTATATCAGATCTGAAACTTTAATAAATATTTGGCTTGTGTAAATCCAAAATAAATCAGACTAGCAAGTTGTGCTAAGAACTGATCTGGTCAGGTTACTCAAGTTACTAGTTTGGGTTTGACATGTACCATCCAAGCAGCTTTTCAGGAAGATTATAAACAAAGATTTGTCTTAGGGCTTATGGGTTTTGCTGAAAGGTGATCTTCACAACACCTGCTTTATGTACTTTTTGCATAGTTTAAAATTCTGGCCCTGAATTTTAATAATTACATAGCACATTCTTCCAGCAAAACGTCAAAGTAGTATGTATTATATGCAATGCACTTTCTTGTTTTACTGCAAATCAAATGCGAGATCAAGTAAAATGAACAAGTATACAGTACGTAATATTTATCAAACAAACTTGCATTGCTAGCCCAATTTTGCTAAATTACATGTACTTCCAACATTTAGTGTCGAAAAAAGGACTTCCGATTTTTATGCATTTAGAGGAAGGAAGGATTTGTTATGTAAACCGAGAGATTTTTAGTCGAATTAGCCAAATATTAGGTTGAATGTTTAATCACACTGAGATATTTGAATTATAAACAAACTTTAAAATTAAATTAGAAAAACACCCTTGATGAACTGTTAAATATACACAAACCTAAGACAACCTAAAACACAATGCTGTGCAGTTTCCTTAGTTTACTCAAAGTATGGGCGCGTGCAGCTCAAGACACGTGAGCGTTTGTTAGCCATCAAACATGCTACATTAAACTACCGATGCGTTCTGTCTGTCAAATAAACAAGGCAGACAAAAGCACTGAGGAGATATTTCAGAGATATTATGCATTCATACTGACCTCCAGAACGATCAATTATGTGGATATGTGCGCTATCCAGCTCTCAGCGTCACTCGAGTCTTCGTCCATGAGGTGAGAGCTGTTTACTCTCTCAAGCGTCCTTCTCAGAGTCGTTAGGATCAGCCCCCACTCAACTTCCATTGGTTATGGCTCGTTAAGAAGGCGGGGTTACGAACTTTATCTGTGATTTGATTGGCTTCTTCTCGAGTCAATCTTTATAAATGGTCAAGCCTCCGCTCAAGGACAACCGTAAAAACCAGCTTTAAGTTGTCGGTGAGCAGATGATGTATGTATGGAATTCAATGCTTAGCATCGAATTATTTATTATTGTAAACAAGTGTGTTCGAGCACAGCTGTATTACAGCAACGGTCATTTAACTTATCTGCAGTGACGTAAACGAGACATGCGTATTCTTTATGATTTGCTGCCACCTAGTGGTCAGTTGTGATTTAATTCAGGTTGATAAATAAAATATGTAAATAAACAAATATATTAATCAATAAAATGAACATGTGATACGTATATCACTTCAATACACACTCTGATACACTTTTAATATGGTACATATTTTTGCTGAGAAACGCAAATTCTATTATTTTACAAAATAACTTTGTGTTATGATTATTAATCACAATATACTTTACAATAATATAATAATAATAATAATAATACATTATACATTTTAGAAAACATTTTATTTATACAAATGATAAATAAATGGATATCTCCTATTGCACTTTTCCTGAAGACCACTAGAGGGAAAGCATGCTTAAAATAATAATTCATACTGTCAGAACTTGAAATACCTGAACTATTGAAATTAATAGTGGTGCACATTCACATGTTTGTTTAATTAATTACTTAATGTGAACATTGCAAATGTATGTATTTAACACATGTTTGTTTTTAGATACAAATATAGTAGACGGTATCTTGTTTATTCAAAGATAGTATGTGCAGTATATATGACAAGTACGACAAATGACAAATAGTTTCTTTTTGGGAATTTTCTTTAGTGTCAATTACATTACAAATATACATTTAACAGGCCTTTTTATTTATAGTAACTTATGATTCATCATAGCAGTCAAACACTGAAATAGTTCTAATCTTTCGCTGGAAATCAAACCCACAAAACTGGCTTTATTTACAACTTGGTTAGTTTGTCTGATCCAACATATGGTTTCGTTTTACTTGGACGGCTGATTTTATTTCATTTTTTTTTACTTTTAGGTAATCTGAGAGTTTGAGAACTCACATTTTTGAAACAAATCAATAAAATGCTAAAACAATAATAAAATCCTCAAGCTTCATCATACGCTCTAAATCATAGAGGATGGAAAATGAATTTTCATACCACCTATCAGTAGGCTTGTCTCATTCAAATCAGAATGGCAACTGAAGCATTGTATTTTCCGTCCACTTTACTCGTGACACACTCATTTTTGTGGTTGGTGTGTGATTGGACGGCAAATTACAAAAAAACCCATAGTTATTATACTTTACATATAGGTGAATTTATAAAAAGCATAGCTATCGACTTCACATCTCCTTGTTCTGTTTACACGGCTCTCAACATTCATCTACTCGCATCATTCACAAGACTATTCTTTATAGAGTATGATAGAAACTGCAAAGTACAGTAATATAATATATACTATTTTCTATCTATATAATCTTTAACAGGTAAGTCGTTTTATTGACACAACTTGAACAATTGCTTTTTTTTTATTTTTATTTTACTTTTTTGTACTTTTATCACATCATATCCATTTTAATCAATTAATCGAGTGTCTATGTGTATTTATTGACTGTTCTGCCAAACGTTTAACAATAAATGCACAACTTTTAAATCAATATTAATATACCATCTTGCATTTGAAGGAATTGAAAATCCGTGGTTTGTGTATTCACGTATTACGATCATACATAACTCAAATGCGCTGTGCTTGTGCGCGCGCGTGAACGTATACGCGCGCGTGCATAATCAGGCGTTTGTGTACATCATTAAAACTTTGAGGAGAAATAGCATTCTGAGTTTAAGATTCCTAACTTTCTCTTCATGGCGCTCAGACTAAGGGCTCAGAAAGGCTCAGCCTGTTCCGTTGAGTTCGGGCTCATTGTAATTTTTTTAACTTCCTTCCTGCCGTTCGTGTATTAAACAAACACACGCTCTGGTTCGAGGCGTCGGTCGAACAGCTCTCGCCGATACGTCGTGCGCGAGACACATTTATCGGGTCAAATGGCGAAAGACCTTTCGGAGTGTAGAAGTTGAAGGCTTTTTTTTTTTAACTCTCTAACGTTCCAGCGAAATCGAGATTCGGCGCTTCAGGGACACTTTCCACAACCTCGACTGCAAAACAGGCACTGAAGGTAAGACTTGCGAACTGGGTGTTGTGAGATAAAGCGCGTGTGTTTGTTGTTGTAAGGAAAAACAGAATCTATGCAAAGAAAACGGGTTCAAAACAACTGGGACTTAAACAAACTGACGTAAAGCGAGCGAAGCTTGTGTCCCGCCGCTGTAACGGGGCAACACTTTTCGAGTCTTCCAGTAAGACCAGCATTACTTATTACCATGTTTTGAAATCGACTTTAAAACATGAAATGAAGGCCAGTTTGACCAGATCTAAGGTGTGGATGGACCGGAGACAGGAAGGATCTTGCCACTGGAGTAGTTTCTTGTTTTGAGACTTGGGTTTGACCTTTTATAGTGCTTTATCTGGACATACTGTGATCTATTCTTCAGTTCTATACTTCATTTCCTGGTCCGAAATCACTCGGAGGACTGGAATGCATTAGAAGGTCTTGGAATAAGAATGCGCATTGCTCATGGGTTCACAAGAAAGTCACCACGTGTTTTCCACTTCATTCAAATTCTATGAATGCCAAAGAGTGGGCAGAAGAGCGGTGGGCTTTACAGAGACACATGGGGCTCATTCCGAGGAAAATTAATGCATTCGAGTTCATAACAGTCTCCTGTTGCATCATGACCAGCAGTGAACTGGTTCCAACTCTCAGGCCACAAGAGTTGAAGTAGTCCTCACCATCTCAAAGGAAGAAGGAGACAAGCATTCCAAACCTTAGTTTAATGTCCGTCCAAGCATATGATGATCTAAAATAAGTTGGTCATATACACAACGCAGATTCATCTTTGTTATGGTTTTTGAGTTGGATTCTTCAGATGGATTTTGATCTGATCTATACATTTTTGCCCTGAACATATAATAACACTCGGGATTCATTATTCATTTGTCAGGGCATTCGTGTTTAGGCCCAATTACAGGCAATGTTGACACATGAATGCAAAGTTTTGCAGTATAGTTTGCACGCTTTCCTTCACATGATCAGTTTTTAAACATTCAATATTTGAATGTATGTATTATAAATGTTGACTACTGGGTTGTTTAGTTCGCATTAACCAGTCAGAACAAGGAAAACACATTTTACACCATAATTTATCATCACATGTTTGTGTTGAAACACGTGGAAAACAAACAATTTAAGTCAACATAGTTCTAAATAACAGGAGATGATTACAATACAAAAAAGCCAATACAGTCTTTTTGTTTAAAATAATATGGAAAGTTTCCGCCAGAAGCTTCGTTACTAAATTAAATGTGTACAATAACTGACTGTTCAGTTTATCATCCGTTTGATATCTAACCATATTCTGCCTTATTACAGCAACCCTGCTCGGGATTCCGGAAGTTTGATATAAAATGGATCTAAAATGGTAATGAGCAGCCTGGGATTGTGCGTATCTACTCGAGACTACTCCGATGATGGTTGGCTGTTGTCACCACTGCGCTGTGGATGAATAGACCTAAATGGGAGCAAACACGGACAGAGTCAGTCTGCCACTATGGCAGCTTATGCTCTAAACAGCCTGATAATGATGAACCCCAACAAGCTGACCAATCAGAGTAGCCCACGGACAGGAAGGCCTGTTCTCCCCGTGCCCAGTCGGTCTACATTTAGCCCCGTCCTGGGCGTCAGTGGAAGCCTAAGCCCTGGGTCACAAGGAAAAGCCTTTGTCTTCCCACAAGGATCCTGTCAAAGAGCATGTTCTCCATGCCGGAGACCAGAGCTTCTAGGGGTCAACGTAGGAATCCGTGTGCGTAGACTGAGCGGCTCTGACGTAGAAGAGCAGGACAGCGAAGACCGCCGTGCGGCTCAGCACGAGCGGCGCAAAGAACTGCAGAATGTGGAAGTAAACAAGAAAGTAGACCTGTTTGAGGCTCAGATATCGGCCCAGACTCACGATATAGAGGCCCAGCGGAGCCCACGGATTTCTCGAAAACTTGCTCCAAACCTTGACCCCAGCACTCAACTTGGCAAGCTCCGTTTAAACCCAGATGATGCAATGCCAAAAAAGGATCATTTGGGAGGAACACCCAAAATAATGCAAAATGGAAAGAGATTTTTTCTTCCAGAGGAGGGGCTGGGGGTTGGAAGGGCTGACCCAAATATGGAAGGGGACGGCCCACACGAGAGCTCATCAGTAGTAGCTGACGGCCCATCAGACAATCACTCTGGAGCTTCACCGAAGGCTAGTAGCCCACTGACCATCTCAGCATCTTGGACAGAGACATGCTTGACAAAACCCGAATCTGAGCCATCACAACGCCAGGTTGAGGTGGAGAGAGGCGGCCTGGAGGTGAATGCCATCCCTGCTGTGATCATCACCGAACACGGCATGGAGGTCAGCGAGGAGGGCAGAGATCCCCAGGCTAGCCCACAGCCCAACCGAGCAGTGCGGAAGCTCTCCTCCTCATCCGCTTCGTCTACGGGATTCTCCTCTTCGTGGGAGGAATCAGAGGACGACATCTCCAGCGACACCGAGCGTTCTCCAGCCTTCCTGCAAACCCAACAGAAAGCTGTAAGTTCACCGACTATTATAGGTTGTATTTGAGTTCATTAGTTTCCCAACTTTTCATTATTGCTGTAAATGTGCATGTTGTTCAAACTAGCATTTGCCAAATAGTCAAGGATTGAGATTCTCGCGTGAAACGGAGGCAGATTTGCGGGCCACCTCAGGGGCATGTATGCGGTCCTCTTCGTTTCCTGCTTGGGGCTTGTCTGTATTCGCCCAGACTAACTGTTGACATTCTCATATACAAAGGTACTTCTGTGTCGTGGCAGTGGCTGGTTGCACTGTATTTCCAGGACTTTCGCCCTTTAAAACACCGTATAAAAACACATGAATGAATGACGTTTTTAAACGGTTTGACAGATTCACCCCTTCTCATTCAATTCTTGCTTTTCCAGCCCATTTTGTGAAATCAAACACTTCTGCCAAATGCCTGAAACATTGGTTGTTAAAAGAGGAATGCAGAAGACAACATGGCAATTCCCGTAATGTTGGGATTATAATGCATTGTGACAAGACAAAACACGTTTCTTGCACAACTAAAGTTCACACATAAGACACACTGGATATTAAATGCGCCTTATAGTCCCACCATCACGGTGCTATCAAGAAGGCCGTTAGCTCAAACAATGTCTCGTGGACCTGACATGAATGACGCACTTTCTTGGGAGTTACGTTTGTCTTTGTGACACGTTTGCCTTTGTAGGAATGCGCAAGTCCTTCTGTTTAAGCGAGTAACATTTGCAGGCGCAAAGACGGCCGGCGGCGTTCACTCTGATGCTGCTTTCAAAGAGAGCTCTTGTTTGGACTTGGATGTCACACTATCTTCAGTTGTAGAATAACGCGGCTCGGATCAGCACACCAGCTCTAGGTGACGTCTTTCTACTCTGGTAAACACGCCGTGCAAGAGCGCAAACATTTTTTACTATTTGGAGGCGTAATGGATCTCGTAAAAGACAAACAGTTTGTCGTGACCACAAGGCCGACGTTACTTCATGGCCGTAAGCCTTTGTGATAGGAATTTTATTGTTCGGAGACTTGCGTCATTTACGGTGGAATGGATGTACAATGGAAAGAATGTTGGAAGCCTTAAACGAAAGTAAACTTTGAGTGTTTTCTGTCTGATGTATTCAATGCATATCTTAAGTTGCACAACTGACAATAATCAACGAATCAATTAATCAATTTTAATCAATTTTAATCAACTTGATTTGCAACAAACAGCAAAGTATAGTACAAAGTACAATCAACAATGCAATGGCATAAAACAAAGATAAATACAATTAAATAAAAACTAATATGAATTTTTTTTAGGTAATTTTATTGTTGAATTTATAATGATTCATATGATTCAAAATAGACTGATTTTATATTTGTTTTTTAATTATTTCTAAACGTTTTTACTTAACTTTCTTTTAAGTATTTAAAATAAAAAAAAACAACTTTTTAAAACATTGTCTCATGAGATGTTTTCAGAAATGTAACGACATGCTAGTTGTCTTGCTCAAATTCACATCGAGTCACCACAAAACCGTTTGTGACGCTTCCTGGAAAAATAGAAGGCAAAGACAAAAAAAAATTGTAATCAAATCTACAGCAATTATGTATATAGATTAGAACTCTGTAACTGCTAATCTGGCGATGCTTCAGCAAATACCTTCTGAAAAAAAATAGAAGACGATGCTTGGTGCTCCTCAGCTTCACACGGACCTTACTTTCTTAAATCATTCAATAGTAAATTGGTTTTATATTAGAATATGTTAAATAGTAAAAACAGTGAAGCTTAAAAAACAGGCCTTAAATCCAGAATAAACAAGGGCTTATGTGTAAGATAACGGTGCTCCTTAAATTCCTTACAGCTGGAAAAGTATGTGTTTAAAGATTTCTAAGCCACGAGAAACTCATTTGTCTGGTTTGAGTTGTTCAGACTTTCTCTACCAGGTTTTGACTGATTTCGCCGTTTCAACTTCTCAAGGCTTTGACAAGTTTAAACCGCATGACAGGTCCATCATCTCTGGCGTCGACCTTTATCCCAAATTCTTTGGTTCTTCCAGTAATGTGGTAACACACTTTCTGGTGAAATCTGTATTCTAGTCTGCACATTTTGCAGAACAGTTTCTATTTAACGTCTCGCACTGGAAAAAAAAACAAGATAAAAAAAAAACTGCCAAAGCTGTTATCAGGACTTTCGGTCAAGCAAGCGACCCAGAAAAGTTTCCAGTGGGCTTGCCTTGAAAGCGCTAATGGCGCGGCATTGCGGTTTCGCGCTGCTAATTACGTCTGATGTGCTCAGCAAAGCGCTGCAGAAGAGGGAAACCCTCGAGCTCCACGCTGACAGCTGCTGCTCTCTGAATTACCCAGACCTTTACTTGCTCACTAAAGCACAGAATGTGAAAGTATAACGCAGACTTGTTTTTCAAGATGAAAAAGCTTTGCACGTAATTCCTTCGCGGGTGTGTCAGTGCTGACTTTTAAAGTAACTACTGTATATTTCGGACTATAAAGAGCACTGGACTATTAAATACAGAGTGTTATTAATAATATAAAAAAAATCTACTCCCTAAGCTCACATTTTTTTTCCTTTTTTTTTTTGCACTATTTTTACTTTTCAGACTTTAAAGTGCACCCGGTTTGAACTCTTTAGTGTCATTATTAAAAGTAATAAACCTCTATTTCCTAGGCACACATTTTTTCTTTCCATTTTTAAGATTTTTTTTATTTTTCAGACTATAAAGTCCACTGGATTATTAACTCTCGTGTGTTATTAATAATATTAATAAACATCTATTTCCTAGGCACACATTTTTTTGGACTAGAAAGTGCATCGGATTATTAGTGTTATCAATAATATTACCGTAATAAACATCTATTTCCTAGGCACACTTTTTTTTCCACACATTTGTCGACTATAAAATGCACTGTATTACTAACCTCAGAGAATAATTGATATTAATAATAAACCTCTATTTTCTCTGCACACATTTTTTTCTTAATTTAAAAAAAAGTTTTTAGGCTTTTATATGCACTTTATAGTCTGTCAACTACGATAACTTTGGAAGCGAGTGGCACTTATTTTAAAAAAATTCATACATATATGCATAATTAATACATATGTGGAAAACTCATGTGGGGGAGCTGGGGTTGGCCTACAGTAATACCTGGCCTGCGAGATCCTTGATAATGAAGTTGTTATTATTGATATTAACGGTCCGGAAATATGAAGCGCAATAACACAAACTACAGATCCCATAATGCAATGCTTCAGCTGCCTTGCCTTATATGAATTGTCATTGCAAATGTTTAACATTTACTTACAAGATCTCATTTTAATGAATTTAACTCATTAATTTTTGCAGCAGGTTTATATTTCTATCATGTTTTATTGTGACGTAATATGCAGTGTTTTATTTTTCCTTGAGTTTTAACCCCATTTTTGCACCAAAGCTCTGTATAGTCACGAATTCAAGTAGCATGACATAAGAATAACACTTGAATAATTCTGCATTTTTCCGCAAAGCTTACATTGCATTAGAGTAAATATGTTGCTTTCCATGGGAATCGAAGTCTTGGGTGAGGAAGCATGGCTTGGCGCTGTGGTTGGTTGTTCTGCACGCGCTCAGTCACGCTCCTGATCGGGTGTCTCCGTTTCTGTGTCAGATGAGGGAAGAACCCTTGTGAGAATGTTGATCAGTCTGTTTCTGCACAGGCTTGTGGTTACTTGCTCTCACAAACCCAAGCCGTCACTGTGAGCAGATTATACAGCACAGCGGAGTCACACTATAATCACGCTTCCACCGCAAACCAAACAACAATAAAATGTAAAATGTGCAAAAATAGACATATAAGGAGAGGTATTGGTTTAAAATTTGCTCATAAGTGAAATAAATTGCAACAGGTGTCTACTGTGTCAGTTGGAGCTGATTTTACTACAAAATAAAAGTCTACATCTTAACTAAAATGAGTGAGATTTTTTCGTTTGAAGCATAACAATAAATGGAGATCTAATGATGCTCATCTGCCTAAAAAAAATCTGCCAAGATTAATCAAATATGTCAAAATGTATTACAGATTAATAAATATAACACGTGTTCGAATGATGCTAACCGGTTTGATGACATGTTTAGTACTTAACATTTAATACCGGTTTAATATTTTCCAGAACCGGTTTAATATTTTCCAGAAGGGATGAACTAGTTGGATCATGATTTCTTAAGGTTTCTGTTAAATGCCTAAAGAGTTAGTTAACTTGTGGGTCATAAGTTGACCTCCAAACTAAAATTAAGGATTTGCAAAAATCTAAATAGCTTTTTAAATAATTAATTATTAAAATATTATTTAATTGAAAATTTAATTGAAAGTCCTATATTTGTCCCCACAATGGAACATTTCACTGTCGTTAGCAGCAGTACAACAAAATAAAAACTCAAGTAGAATCCAAGGAGTATTTGCAATTTAAATACAGTTTAAAGAATATAAAAACAAATGTATAATAAAAAAATATACACACATTTATACTAGAATTGCACTGGTACCTTGTGTACATATATGCTGTGTGTATACATATATTTATGTGTTCATAGATGTATACATATATAAGATATATATATATATATATATATATATATATATATATATATATATATATATATATATATATATATATTTATACAAATACACACCCCCAAACATATTACAAAGGGATTTAAAACTCAACTTAACACTTTAACAACTATCTAGCAAACAAAGCATTAAAAACGAATAGTATTCTTTCCTTTCTGATGACTAAACAACTCTCAGTGTCGGGTAGCTTAAGTGTGACTCTTCTGAGCGGTTGGTGTGAGATTGATTCTATCACTCCAACTGTGAGCAGACAAGCGCCGTAGCTACTGCACAAGAGGATCTGAAGGCTACGACTACGTAGCGCAGTGGAAAATGTAACACCCCTGTGGTTGACGGTTGCCTAGCGACCAGCTGACGTCAAGGCGCATGCCTGCTCAAACAGCTGCTGCTGCAGCGCTGCTCGAGAGAGACGTTTCATATGCAACAGACAGGAAGTAAACTCCACTCTTTTTCTTTCACCTCGGCCGACTTATTTATTTTTATTTTTTTTTAGCCATGTTTCAGTCACATGTGAGTAGAGAAACCAGCCTGCTGTTCATAATATTTACATTTTGCTCGGGAGGATTTTTTTCACAGGCCTGGCTTATAAAACCTGCTCATAACTTTACAAAAGAAGGACCAATCAGACATTCTATGAACTTTTTTTTAATGTGACTGAATGCAACAGAACTGAGTGAAACATCAGGTTTTCACAATATGGCCACTAGGGGCTCTATCACAATCGTCCTCTGCGTTTAACTGCTGTGAAGTGACACACACAGCCGGAGCAGTGGGCAGTCGTGGTGCCCGGAGGTATGTGTCATCCTCAAAGACGCTCAATGCTTGTTGTTGTGGCCGTGCTCCGAGAACCAGATGAAGAACGTCCTGTTTCCTGGAAATGAGCGTGGAGGTGATTCTTTGATGCCCATCACACTGTTACTCTCTCTTCAAGTGGTGACTTTGATGCTGTGTTTTATCTCCTCAGCACCACTCGCGGATCTGAGGACAGTTTTCAGAAAGGCTCGATGATTTAAAATGCATGATTTCTGCGACTCCTGAAGACAGCAAGACAGCTTTTAAAACTGGGCGATTCGACCTAAAATCAAAATCTAGATTAATTGAACATTCTAACAGGATTACGATTAATCAACGGTTATTTTATTAATTAATTACATTTTTTTGCTCTTAGTTGTTCTTATAAAAAAATGTTAAAATAAATAACGTGCACATTTGGAAACAAAATGAATGATGGAAAAATTGAAAAATCTGATTGATAAGCAGTTCTGATTTTCTGATTACTTTTCGATTAATGCTTTACTGTGCGACAGCTTTAATGTCATTTACCTTACAGATCCGTCATGAAGAAGCTTCTAGTATCTTTGTGTACATTAAGGTGCTGTAAAAAGTATGCAAAAAAAAAGATAAATATTGATCTTTTAAAATTACGAAGCTGTGAATTTATCGGCTAATTTGTCTTTAAAGAAGACTATGACGCAAATGTGACGTGGCTGACATGCCAAAAGAAACCCGAACCTCAGGATTTTCAAGATATGAATGGCGATCTGAAATATCTCACCTTTTACTGTAAAAAGGCACCACACTTTAGTCATTAGAATGTTTATAAAGCCTTTGACTCGACGTGTCATTTGACACTGCAAACACACATTTGATGCTAATCTTTCTAGCCCAGGGACATAACAATGCGTCCTGACCTCTGTGATTTGAAGGTCACAATGTAGGGAAACTTATAAAAGATAAAAGATTATGCTTGTTGTTTTCTTTTTGTTTACAACACGGTAAATATGTTTAAACATAGATTCCATCAAACAAATGATTCCATTAACAAATTATTGTATACAGTGCAATATTGTACAACATATATTTTATATCTTTTTGTTACTGCTATTGTTCTATTTTTGAAAAGATGCTGATTGGCGAATTCAACCACTAAAAGTATAAGTGTTGTTTACAGAGAAATAGCAGATCCTTGTTTTTTTTTCCCCACAGATCAGACTATGTGGTTTCCCTTTGTTTTTTACTCGTAACTGTTTGATTTAACTCTTTTAGTTTTCCCAATAATAACGCTGGCCATACAATACAGTGTTTATTATATGTACAATATACAGTATCACCTATTGCAAAAATATTTCACAAGTAGTCTTGGAACATAAACGGAGGTCTTATCAGCTACATTTATCAGATAAATTTCATCTTGATACAAAACAAAAGTCTGACTCATCGTTTCAGACCAGGTTAAACATCATTATTGTAATCATTGGGCGTCTACGGCATTAGTTAAAGCTCATCCTAAAAAATAAAAGTCAACATTATTGTGTTGTGGACCCAGCAACTAAAATACATTTTAATATTTATTATAAAAATTGTGATAAACGGAGGTCTACTGCATCCTTTTAAAGCTCTTGTCACAACAAAATAAAAGTCTAAATTATTGTGGCCTAGTTTAGGACAATTATTAAACTATGTGCTTAAAAGCATTACCGGTACATTATAAATGTTAAACATAATTATGGTGATAAATGTGTGTCTGTTGTATCAGATAAACATTATACTACTGCAAAATAAACGTCTACACTATCGTGCTGTAGAGCACATCTAGAGACAAAAATGGCTTTTTTATTTGGAACATAACAATAAACAGAGGTCAAATAAAGCTCATCATACTTCAAAATAAAAGTCTTAAATTATGTGGTCTAATTTAAGACAACTGTTAAATCACAAAAACAAGCATAAAACTGGCACCCTGATACTTGCTGATGTGGAAAATATGGTCTCGGAGCTCTCTGCATCTTCCTGTCGTGCAGTGTGGTTCCTCTCAAGGGGTTAAAAGCCACTTCCTCCCCAGTGCACAGTGGAAACTTTAACAACACTCTTGAGGTCAAGGAGACGCTGTAATGAGCGGCATCCCTTTCCTAATGCTCAATATAGCTCAGCCTGCCCTTATCAGAACAATAGCTCGAGCCAAGCGTCCTCGTGATAGGCCCATGGCTCTTCCGCTCGCTTTGACCAAATCTACATCTATTGATAGGACGTATTTACAAAATCCAAGGAGGAGTTACGACCTAACGAGTCAGGAAGAGTGGGAATCGTTTCCTTCCAGAGATGTGAGAAAAAATGCAAATCTTGAAGATGCCGACGAAGAATTTCAACTTGTTTGTCAGTGTGGAAATCAGCTCTCGCATCACTCGCTTGCAAACATCTACGTCACATGTGGCTGTTTTTTTTAGGGTGCACTGCTGACGGAAACTTCCGTGGTTCTACTGACCCCGTTACCGACCTATTTTATTCAATAGGATCATGAATAACAAAGCCAGTACTGGAAATCCAGAGAAATATCTACATGTGTTCTAGAAAGTTCGAGAAACTACACTCATTTATTTAATAGTTTTAATGCCATTGCGGCCACAGAGATCAATTTATGGCAAATACAAAATTTAGAAGAACAAACTTACATACATTGTAAAACTTACAGTACTGTATCATATCAAAATAAGATTAAAATATTTTTTCCCATGATAAGTGACACTTTTTTTTTTTTTTTGAAAAAGCCATTTGTACATACTACATGCAAAAAAATGTTTAAATAAGTTGCATAAAATGCAATTGTGAAAAAAAACTTTTCAGACTTCACAAAGCACAACAGTGTGTGTGTGCGCGCAATAATGTATTTGTTGGTTATCTTAGGTGTAATTTTTCATGGCTTTATTTATAAATAAGTTGTAATTTGTACATTTCATTTATAGTAATGTATAATTTGTTTGATTGCCTTTACAATATAAACAGTGGACGAGACTATATTAAAGCGGCCCAAAGCTTCTAAGGTTGTCATAAACAAGCATTAAAATAGTTTAGAAGGATTTAAATTTTCTGGAGTTTGAAGAACACAGCACATTTGCATGTCTCGCAGACGACCCATCGAGTTTTACTGTGGTCTCTGCACATCGTGCTTGGCCTACCAGTAGATTTGCATGGCCGAATTGCGCTTTTGAATGCTTTGTGTGGAAACAAATGAGAAATTCACATCAACTCGTACTTTCCCTCACTTAAATCCCAGCTCGGGCTGTGATTGCACCCGGCACAATTGCGCCTAATGCTACGTCGTCTTACCATGTCGTCGTTCATCACGCACATCTGGAATTTCATCTTCCCAATAGTGGGTTTTTTCACCGCGTCTGTAGTTCTGGGGGTCAAAGCGCTTCAGGTAATTCACACTGATCTGCTTCGGGTTCTTCATGGTTTCTTCATCTCTGATTGCGCGAAGAAAAAAAAAAACGAATTAAAAGTCTGCTGTTTTTTTCTTTTTTGCTTTGTTAAACAAAATCAACAGATGGAACTTTCTACGAAAGTGATGGATCTATATAATCTCTGGTTTCTGGGTATTAGACAGTAAAATCTGGTGTTTGATCTTGATCTACAAACATAATCGGTCACTCTAATGTTCAATGGCAGCAGAAATAGTAAAACTTTTTTGCCTAAATTATGTGCCCAGAAGATGAAGTTAATCTTCAGAAATCTTCAGGTCTACTTTCTATTCATTATAATTTATTCCAGCACATTGACAAACCTTTTTACATATAACTTTACCATACATTACTTCACAATTAAAATACTATACGCAATATCTAGGGGTGAAAGGTTGACTAAGGTGTTGTAACCTAGATCTATTGATCAAGAAGTCCTGAAGAAAGCTAAATACTGCATTTACTGTAATGTGTTATATATTGCAATAGCAATGCATATCTGATGTTGACTTTGGACAGAACACACATACACACACATACACACTTTTTAATTAATAAACAAAACAAATATTTATGATCTTTACACAACCTCAATTAACAGATGCTTTCAGTTTTTAGTTCAATTTAAAGCCATATAGGTGTCTTTGGTACAGCTTTTACACCGAGTGAAGACCCCGTGAGAGGGGGATGAGGGGACAGAGACACGGTCAGACAGCTGAAACACTGCTTTCCTCCACTGGAGCAGATCAAGGCGACCTTCATGTGACAGATAAAAGTCACGCTGCTCTCCCGTCGATGGTTGATTCCTTTTATGGGCTTTTTGGAAAAAAATAATCAAATCAGACTTTTCGGGACTTCAGAAACTACAATTTCATGGAATATGCAATCGTGTCATTCTGTGGTGAAGAACTCAATATCAACTCAATAGAGCTGATGTTTGCAACAACATGGTGGTGGTTTCGATTCTTGGAAAAGTTAATTCAGTGTTTGACTGTGACGTTGATGTGAATCACTGATAGTTAGGCATGTGTAATTTTGAAAATGATCACTTTTTTATTTATTGATTTGCTGGTCCTGATGATAACCAATTAGATTTCACAAGTTACGACTGAAATACAAAAATGTGTGTGTGTGTGTGTGTGTGTGTGTGTGTGTGTGTGTATGTGTGTATGTGTGTATTTATTTATGAAGTTAAGGACTGAATAAATTAGACTATCAATACATTTACAAACATTTACAAAAATTTTTAATTTAAAAATTAATTGTTAAATATTATATAAAATAGTAAAACAATTAATAATAAAAATGATTGCCAAAATTGTTAATAATTTCACAATTGCAGGTGAATTTCATATTCATTGTGTGTGTGTGTGTGTGTGTGTGTGTGTGTGTGTGTGTGTGTGTGTGTGTGTAAATATAATGTAATAATTTCACAATTGCAGGGAGATTTCTTAATTATTGCTTTTGTGTGTGTATATGTTTATCTAGAGGGTTAAGTACTATATATTTTTTTTTTTTTACAAACATTTACAAAAATATCTATGTTAAAAATATTATATAAAAGATTAAATGGAAAAAAAATACAAAAAATTGTTAATATTTTCTCAATTGCCAATTGTTGCTCGAGTGTGTGTGTGTGTGTCTGTGTGTTTCACTTTTTTTGAACGACACAATGTGCAGTTTACATGAAGTTTTTTTTTAATACAAATTGATGTCACGGTATCATTAAAGAGCATCTTTAATGTACCAGGCTTTGTACCTGAATAGAGTGTCTAGATTTGAAGAAAAGATGCGGAGTTGTGTGGTCAAAGTGTCCTACGATGAACCAAAGGCTGGCAGAAAGTCTTCTGGAGTCAGGGTGTTTTTCCCTGGTCCTTTGTGAGAAAAGAGGGGGAAAAAAGAGGCTGGCATGCCAACATGGAAAGTTAAAAAGAACTTACTCGGGGACATTTAGTGGAGTGGAAATAATAGAGAACAGAAGGAGTTCTCTTCACGGTGTAAGAACGTCCCAATCTTTTCAGGGTTCCAGGGAAAACTCTTCTGGCAGGAATACAAATACAAACCCTTTAAATGCAGATGGTGGACAGATTTGCATATACGCGTTTGTCAAGTTCCTGTATATGAATGAATATGTTGAGCTGAAATAACACGACAGTAAATGGCTGAATTGAATTGAATCGAAATGCCTAGTCCCACAGTGGGGATTTACAACAGCAAAAAAAAAAACATTTAAACATCAATAAATCAATTAATATACATAAAGATAATCATAAACATAAGCAAATATTCATTTATTTTTTTTTTTTTTTCAGATTTTTTTATCTGCCCACTATCACATATGTGCTTGCTCCCTAGTCTTAATCGTAGTAATAATCATAGCCATTTTTTTTACACCAATGACCAACTGTTTTTTTACACACATGCGCTTTGAGACAGTTAAGATTGTGAAATTTCATTGTGAAAGCGTGAAACCTATTTGAGTTTTTGGTTATACAACAATTCTAATAAAATAATCAAAAGCATATTTGACCAGAACAATCATAATAAGGTATAACGTAATCTACGTATATTTGTTTAATACATTTTTGGTGTGTTTCTGGTGGCGTGTAGTCTTTGAGACAAGCACATGCAAATACATGCAACAACCCTCTTTGTTTATTTTCCAGCATATTGCCTTCTGAATTTAAATCCAATCTGAATTCAAATCTGAATTCTTCTCATTTTGTACTAGTACTGTACATGTTTAATTACATTACAATTTGATTAGATAAAACCATAAAATGTGTACATAAGCACACAAGTCTTCACACATCTGATGACTGATGCCAAACTGTATTGCATTTACTTTCATAATAAATGAAATGAAATAAATAATCATCTTTTGTTCACTTTTTGTCTTTGAACAGCATAAATCATGGAAGAAAATCAAGAACATGGTTCACTGGTCACCTTTCGTCATGTCTTTCAAGAAGAAGTATCCTTGGATCCAGCTGGCTGGTCATGCAGGTAAATATTCATATTAAAATATTAAATATTAGTGCTTCTATTTGCTTATATACATTGCACATTTTCTGTATATTATGTATGTATACACTCTTGCAAATGTATACTTTATGTATGTATATATACATTTATTTATTTGTTTTTCCAATTTATACTAATATTAATTCTTGCTCCACACACCCTTGGTTTACTTGCTTTCTTTTTGTTTTTTTGCTATTGTAAAACACAAAACTTTTCACCTAGTGGGATGAATAAAGTTTTATCTTGTCACACCTTCTTTAAGGTAATTTTAAAGCCGGGGCCAATGGTCGCATCCTGAAGAAACACTGTGAATGTGAGCAACGATGTCTGGACCGGCTGATGAAAGACGTGCTGAAACCCTACGTTCCTGCTTATCACGGAGACGTGGAGAAAGATGGAGAACGATACAATCAGATGGAGGACCTGCTGGCTGAGTTTGACCTGCCCTGCGTCATGGATTGCAAGATGGGGGTCCGGTAAGAGAAAAAAATAAATATACGTATATATGTGTAAATATATAAAAAATATATATTTTTTCCATTTTAAAACGAAATATTAATGTTAAGGTAAAAAACTCCAACGTATTAATATTTTATACATTCAAATAAAAACAAATAAAATAAGTAATTAATGACTTGTATATTAATAAGTATTAATAACATTATATTGTCTTTATAAAGTGTGTAAAAAGTTTATAAATCACAGTGATACAACATTGCATGTTACGCTTTATACTCATAATATAATTATATACGTATTATTATTATTATTGTTATTATTATTATTAATTTATATACTTTTATATATTAATTAATAATAACCCTTGTTATTAACTGTTAATTGTTAAAAAGTTGTTCTTTGATGTTTTTTATGTAATATATTTACTACATTTGTTAGTCAAAAATTATTACATTATTGTAATAATAACTACATCATTTTTTAGAGTTTAGCAACCTGGGCTACATCTATCCACAATCCTACATTGTACATCCTAGTAGTTGAATTATTATTTCATAGCTTAAAAAGATCCAAGCATTGGAGAACTTCCTGTCCCCTGAGAAATTAGCAGAAGAGCAGAGACGAGTGACATACATCACTTTTTCCCTCTCTCACGGCTTCTCCTCCTCTTCTCTGTTGTTTCTGGGCCGCTTTGTTTGCTGTCGCTTGCACATCTGACCGAAACATGTCTGCGGCCGTGGACAAATATAGAGATAGCCAGATGGTCAGGATATTAGCCGAGTCTCTGTCGGCCTAACCAAACATAACAATCCGACCCTTTCAGACACATCTCCGTTACACAGGATTCTGTCCGTGATTATGAGGATTTTCTTTTTCTGATCCTAAAGGACGTATCTTGAGGAGGAGCTGACCAAAGCTAGAAAGAAGCCGAGTATGAGAGCCGACATGTACCAGAAGATGATCGAGGTGGACCCCGCGGCCCCCACGCCCCAGGAGAACGAGAAGGAGGCGGTTACTAAGCCACGCTACATGCAGTGGCGGGAAACCATCAGCTCCACCTCTACGCTTGGCTTCCGCATCGAGGGCATCAAGGTGAGAGTCCAGCTCTTCTTTAAAACTTCCAAAGTCATATTTATTATTACAAGTCAATACAACGCAATAAGTCATTAAAAAGATGTAAAACTCTTGGAAGTCATAATTCAAATTTAGAAGTCCACAAAAGCAAAACTATATTCTGCATTTTTCAAACAAAACATTTGAACAAAATTGATTAACTGTAACAATTATTCCTATTAAAAACTGTAATTGATTAAAAACAAACAAGCTATAATAAGCATCAATATGAAAAAAACTACTAAATGCTCATTTGTTTTTATCCAACTTTTTAACATTTTCCTAAACAGTTCAGTGGTAACATTTATTAATAATGAAATGGTAACAATTTTATATATATATATATATATATATATATATATATATATATGTATATCCCCCCTACAGCTAGTTCTACAACTAAGTGTCCATGGGCAAGACACTGAACCCCACATGCCCCCCGGGCGCCGCACCGTGTGGCTGCCCACTGCTCCGAATTAATGTCTGATCGGATGGGTTAAATGCAGAGAAAAATTTCCCCATGAGGGACTAATAAAGGTTCATTTAAAAAAAAAAAAAAAAAAAAAAATATATATATATATATATATATATAATTTTTTTTTTTAATTGAATATTTATCCATCCATTTACAGCTGCTGATCCATTTCTCGATTCTTAAATTTTACATAAGTGAAAGATCATTTTTTCAGCTTAAACATTTAACCATTGACCCACGCTGGTTTTCATGAGGATCTGAAGTCAGTCTCAACATCTCTAGGCCTGGATATGCATTTTGGTATAGAATGGCCAATCACAGTGCAGCAAATACAGATTTATAGTCAAACTCTTATTATAGGAAATATAGAATCTTAACACATGTGTTTTACTCTGTGATGAAACCAAAGCATTGAGTTAAATCCCACATAATTTGAGACAATCAGAAATTATTATAGGACAATCAGCTCCTTGCTGAAGTCTTTAAATCAAGTGTTTTGGATGAGAATTCGAACACAAAAAAACGGTGGCAAGATTGTCTTTCAATAAAAAAAGGGATTGAAACCAAATGTTTCTGTCACACACACAGACGTTGGTGGCACGTTCATTGAGGCCGACATCAGTTGGTGACAGGTCGTGGCTCTCACAACACCATTTCACTTCTGTAATTCCGGCTTTGGCAACAAGAATAATCATGGAAAATGTCAGACTTACACCACACACCTTCCAGTTAATGAAGTCAAACCCAGAGTCCGGAAGAGAAGATTAGACATTTTCCAAAATATGACTTTCCTAATAAGGCGGCTGTCCTATAGAAAAATAGATTCCCTTCCTGTCGTTTCTCACATCAAGGCCACAGAAAGTCCGCGCTCTCCAAATCCAGCATGGGAATATCTGAATGATTATCATTAACGGCCTTTTCTTCTCCTGCAGAAAGAAGACGGAACGGTAAACAGAGACTTTAAAAAGACAAAGACTCGGGAACAAGTGACTGAGGCTTTCCAGGACTTTGTCAAAGGAAACAAGAACATCCTGGTAGGTCAAGCCTTCAGACTCTAGAAGCTTCTCCCAGCCTTTAAAGTTCTGCCAACAGCTTCTTTAAAGTTATTTGTGGACGACTTGTGGAAGCTGGTGGAGGAAAATCCCCATTTGTTCCCACAGGGTGGGTTTCCTCTAGTGTTGCAGATCTTTGAAGCCCACCTGCTTCACGTTTATGAAGAAAAAAACACGTCAAGAAGCTTGTCTTCATCTAACTTGATCATTTCCCTGCAAACACACGTTGTACATCATGACGGTTGACACGAGACCGCGTTTGTGTGTTTTAGGTGTATGTGAGATATAAAGGTGTGGGAAAAGATCTTCACAGGTTGAAACGTATTAAGTAAGATGCTTGCGCATGCTAAAATGCATGGCGGGATTCATTATCTGGGTGTTTCCTCGGAGTCGAGCCTAATAGACAAACATCTCCGAAGAATGAGTCCGTGTCATTTATCTAACCCCACGTGTGTCTACAGCGCGTCCTGGAACTCATCGAGCATCCTGATTCTAATAATCATCGTCTAATAATCGTTTGTTTCTGCCTGATTTAGCAATAAGCTCGCTGAACTTTAGTCCGTTTAGAGTTTAGTAGTTATCAAAATATGACATACAGAGGAACTGGGAGAAAAAAAGTGGTTTTTAATGTAAACAAATGTGAGAAGGAAAATACTTTAATACTTAAAAAAAAAAAGTAAAAATTATATTTACTTACAATATATTATCTAAAAACAATACAGGTAAACGGTTGATCAGAATCAATAAGAAACATGCAGAATTGGTAAAGACGTATAAAAAAGGAATGAAGAAGGGTATTAGTTTGCATGTGTGTGTGTTTGTGTATTTGTGTGTGTGTGTGTGTAATGGATCCTACTTGTAAATTTGCACGCTGTAAAACTGATTTTGAGTTTGTGTTCTTTGTCTTTTCTAACAGCACTCGTATCTGAACAGACTAAAGGAGATCAACGACATTTTGGAGGTTTCACCCTTTTTCAAAACCCACGAGGTAAATTCACCTTTAACAAAACCCATAACTGAGCAACTGAACTACACAAATGAACCTGAAAACACAGCAGAATCTGTTAGCATTAAGAAATGATCCGAACACACTGACAAATCAACAATCCACCTAGTATTCTTTATCGGCCATTAAACCCTAGTGACCGCAGTGAGTGAAGGCCTAATGATATTTGAATCGCAAACTATAATTAGTCAAAGAATTCTAATGATATATAATGAAATAATTCCAAATAATTGGCCCACATAATAATAGCTTTTCATAGAGTTGTGCGGCACAAGTATTTTCATAATTAAGTATTTAACCAATCACATTTCAGTCATGGCTTGTTGCCATGCCGGTTAAAGTCAAACCTTGCCCCCGCCTTCAGATTACAATTTGCTGGCTCTCTCACTACACAATACATTATGGAGACGCTGTTTCTTCAACCAGTTCGATTTTGAGCTAAGGCTTTCAAGAAGACTTGGCAACGTCATAAAATGTTCAAACTTTTTGAGTGGCAGAGTAATTCAATTTGTTTTGCCAGTTTGAGGTTATTTTTCATATTTCTGTGTGTGTCGTGGCTATTTGCATTTAAAGAAACCCAACTGGAACTCTTAACACAACTAAAATTGCGAAAAGCAGTTAAATAAATAAATATGGCGTTTAAACTTGCGTGTAACAGTTTGTGCGGTGTTTGCTCCACAAATACAACAGAAGCAGGATGTCGGCGTCTAGAGTGTTTGTGCTTAAATGATGTACTTTTCAAGAGTCTCTCTAATTAAGGTTTTCTGCTCGCAGGTCATCGGCAGCTCTCTACTGTTTGTGCACGACAAGCGAGAACAGGCAAAAGTGTGGATGATAGACTTTGGGAAGACCACCCCTCTGCCGGAGGGTCAGGAGCTGAGCCACAGGGCCACATGGGTGGAGGGCAACAGGGAAGACGGCTACCTCTTCGGCTTAGACCACCTCATAGACATTATTTCCCTGATGCTCGCTCCTAAAGCCCACTAGACTCTGAGGTCGGGGTCTTCAGTCTGCACTACAGCTTGACAGGTTACACTCAAAAATCCCATTCCAACAGTCTCAACCGAAAAGGAACATGTTTTTAGCAATAGCTGCTGTAAAATAAGTCTCTGTTTTTTTTTTGCGTCGGCGTGTGAATAGATACTTTGCAGCTAATGCTTAAAAAAGTCGCTTTGTTTATATTCTGTATATATATATTTTTTTCTTAACAAGCACTTAAAGTTGTATATGGAATTGGTGAACGTACTTTTCCGTAGTTTTTCTTATTTAGAATTGTTCATAAAGCGCAACAGACTTCATGACAAATCTGCCACTAAACAGCTGATATTTATTTCTGCAGCAATGTTTTAATTCTTATTCTCCATTTGGTTGGACCCTGCTGAGATAATGTTGTTTACACTGTCGTAGAACAAATCCAAGTATCGGTGGATGGTTTCATGCTATTTTTTCTAGAAAGTTCCAAGTGCCGATGTTTGTGTGGTTAAAATCTGATGCCAATATCGATTTCCCGCTGCTTTGGGTTGATTAGCTACGTTTTATCTATTCAACACAATCGATTATTTTGAATATTTGCGTATACAGTATGCAATTCAGATTTCAGATGGTCGAGAAAAACAGATAATTCTAGTTCAGTTTTCACCGACTGATCAGTCCCGGATCATTGGATAAAAACTTGCAGACAATGCTGATTTAAAATACAAATTTAAACGCGATGGAAAACCCTCTACAAATAATAAACTTTTGAAAATAGGGCAAAATTTGTATGACAAGAAATGCATTGTTGTATTTGCAATAACACAAAGGTTTCTGATTATTAATAATTTTTATTAATTAAAATAATAGTAAAATAATAATATTTTTAGACAAGGTTATGTAGTATTTAGAAGACTCCACTTTCACTTAAAACTCGTCTTTATTCCTGAAAAGCTCCTGAATGCCACTTGACCTCACAGTAAATCACGAAAGCCTTTTGCCCGGCAGGTCGAATGAGTTCAAAGGTCAAGCGGAAACCGCGACCTGTCATGATAGCCTTCAGGAATGGTTCTTCTTCCTCTCACAAGTGCCTGAGGACGTTACTTGACGCGGCGACTCCCAAGACTGCGTCACGTTTCAGAGCAATTTACGTTTGCATGACCATTTACCATGCAAATCAGCCGTGGTGGCGTCCCCCCAAACCCCAGATACCAGCAAAGTAAAATACCGCCAGAGATAAAAAACCATCCGAAATCCACGTGCTGACACTCGAATAAACACAAGCGCGATGAATAGCTTGGAGCGAGGAACCGCTGGGACAGACCTGCTGGCCGAGACGTCACAGGAAAGGTTAGAGACCACCGTCAAAATGCCACACGCATTCATTTTTGGTTTTGGTGGACACTGATTCCACTTGGAAAAGGACTTAATGCCAAGATTTAGTAACAGGCCTGTTAGTAAAAATAAAGGCCATTGGGTCACATTTAAACATGCATCAAACTCATTTCCTCCAATCACATTCCTAGGATGATTTTTCTCGAATAAATTACACAAAGTAGCAGCTTGTGGTTATTTTCTCGACTCAAGAAGTTTGATTTACTGTTTATAAGGAACATCTAAAAAAGATGTTTGGTGTCTAAAAAAGATCTAAAACACAAAAAAGTGACAATGTAAGGCGACAATGGCTAGGAAAAATAATTGCCATATTTGAATGGCAAAGTCTTCACTCGGACCATTGAAAATATATTAATTTCCCGAAACCGTGTAGCAGACAGGTATGTCGCATTTAAATTTTGTTTTATTTTAATTTTAGTCTCTTTACATTAAGTATCTTGCCTTTTGTGGTACTCAGACAAACTCATCTTTCCTCTCGCGTTGAATGTTTTTTCATTACGTAAAAGCAGGCATTTCTAGCGCCGTCGGCCTTGTTTAAACATCATAGTAATTTTGCACAAGAACACTAATGTGCCTGCATTATTTTGGCGAGTCGCTAAGCTAATATTAAGCTAAGCTCAATGTGGTGTAAAAAATGCAATTGTTTGCAGACTGTTCCGGAACTTTATGAAACTTAATGTGGAATGGTGTCGTCTGATCCTGTAATTCCACTGGTCCAGGTCATCGTCAGGGACATTTCAGCGTTGAGAGACTCTAATCTCACTCTGTTCATGTTGAAATTACCCGGCTTGTTTTGTACAATCATATGGAAGTAAATGAACAACTCGAATTAATATGTGGATTGTTTTTTTTTTTTCATGTTTTTCTTTCTTCTGCGAGCGTGAATCATAGTTAATGCGGTTATGAAGATATACACAATGAAACGTCAGATTCAAGACAGATTAATTAATAAAAAAAATTTAGACCTTGATTGGCAATGTATTTATATAAAATATTTGATTCCTGGTGTGATCAATTTCAATATTCCGAACTATACTACAAATGCTTCGAAAACCTTCTGAATAAAATGTATAGCATTGCTAATAGTCAAACAGATCTATAGACCAAGAGCAAACTTTTAGAAAATGACATCCAAAGGCCTTAAAAGTAAAGTCTGTCTTGCCGATACATTTTTTTGAGTGAATACTGCCACCTTGTGTCTCTCTGATGTGTTGCACCACGGCGATCGCCATCTTGCGATTGTGAATTAATTGTTGCTAATGAAGGAACTCTGATTACGTTAATGCCCTTCGCCAACATTTGGAATTTTTATGCAGTGGCAAAACGGTTTAATGTGCTTCTGATTCCGTGATCTGACCATGCAAAAGTGGAGAACTCAAACTATTTTTATCTGATGGCATGAAAGGCGACTGTTGAGCTGCCTATTTGTGTTTGTTCTTGTGGAATGGCTTGAACTTCCTTATTTAGTCATACTTACTCACAGCACGGACAATATGCCTCAGAAATATTATCCGGGGTGCCGAACGCTTGGAGTGAAGCCATGTTCAAGACTGGAAGAAACAAGCAGCAATTTCTCATATAGACACTTACTGTAAATACTGTAACTGACAAAACTACAGACAGACAAAACATTCATTTGTACCACAAATGAGACTTGTCTGGTTCTGAGTCAACAATACATCTTGGGTCAAGATTTCAAAAAAGAATTATAAACATACATTTGAAAGATTTCCCTTTTAATGAAATTTTTACTTTGGTAAAAATAGACACAGATATTGAAGCCCATTTCCGCCACTAATTTATTTTTCCAATTCTCCGTAGGAAAGAAAAGATAAGTCGAAGTAATGACTTTGTATCTCAAAATAACGACTTAGTATCTAAAAAATAACGAATTAGTATCAGGTCACGAGAATTGAGAATTAAGCAGCATTATTTAAATTAATCTTTTAATAAAAAATATTTTTATTCAGATAAGTCATTTATAAACTTGAGCACTGTCGCCATGACGAGGGCTGTACTTGTTGAATTCAGGTATTCGGGTTCGAGAATCGATTAGTCGTCCATCAGGGAGGAGATCACGTGTTCTACCCTGTCCGTCGCAGAGGGGCGGGGTTCTGTCTGAAAACTCCTCCTCCAATCATCACGGGTCATTATGCTAAATTTGACCACGTGGCGTTACTATAGTTTCTCCAGCTAATCAGCGTCATAATTGGCCGGTAATCAATCACACACACCAGGTGTTTATAGGAAGTTCACTCGGAGGTAGAACGAGACGAATGCAGCTCGCTTAGAACCACACAGGTAAGCTTAACAATTTCATATTTACACACACCGTAATATACCAGTACTTAGGGAAAACAAACTCCAACTATTTGTAATGATTGAAGCCGTTCAACATGCGTGTTGGCACGGTGTGGCACGTGGGTACAAGTTTTGGGTAAAAGTTTTTGCATTATGAAGCAAGATGTTTGTTTTAAAAAGCGGTGTGGCCTTTTAGTGTTGTAATGATTTTTGTTCTGTTGGAATGGAAAGTACTTAATTATTTTCTCTATCAATTTTCAAATGTTTTTTTTTCCTCTGTGCATTATTGCTCTAATATAATACAAAAAGGGCACGTTTTTACTTTAGTTGTAATGTCACACTCCCTCCGTAGGTGGCGGTAACGCACCGTATCTTTATCCGGCTGTGGAAAGGTGTTTTTGTCCTTAAGACGCAAATCTACGACACATGGTGACCACCACTATAAAAAGTGTTTTTTTTTTTTTTTTNTATATATATATATATATATATATATATATATTTCAGATTATCATTTAATTAATTTAAACTCTTTGTCATTAGATTACCACATCTGGTGGTTGTTTGCAAATTTGATCTAGCAGTTGTTGGGCTGTTAAACCAGTGTGATTGGTTTACCAAAGGCGGGTTATCATATGTTAACACGGGAGATTACTTTTTCAAGCAGTACTTCATCTAACAAATGTTTTTTTTTTTTTTTTTTTTTTTTTTTTTTTTTTTATATATAAAGTTTCAGGATATTTCGAACAATGTGTCATTTTCAGCATCATCTGAATACATTTCCTAACTTAACTAAATAAAATTGTTAAAATGGCCATTAGTATTTGTGATGACAAGGGCCATTACAGAGACTTGATGTTCTGTGTTCACCGATTTGTTACAGTCCGTATTAAATTTTTCCGGTCACTATGGTTTAGGTCCAAGAAAATGCATTCATTTGGTATAGTCCTTTTATTATTTGGCCCAATCATTTTAGGTGGGAAAACTTGCCTAAAAGCCAGTCCACTTTGATTGTGAGGCTAGTTTTTTTGTTTGATCTGAGTTGGATGGTTGAACCAAGGACGCTTAATGTGCCAGTTAGCCTTTCTTTTTGCATTTAGAAGAAATGTTGACGGTCTGGTTAACTGTTACTCCTGATTGAAGATTTCCTTTTATTTTCTTTTTTTGTTAGTGTGTGTGACCTGCGAATGGTTGCCTTTTGACACTTTACCTAACACAGAAAATGAAACTTACAATCCACAAAACTGTTTACTGAAGTGATTCATGAAGACCACAAGCTGGTTTGAGAAGAGAAAAGCCAGAGTGACCGGAGGAATGCGCTGAGAAGATCTCTGATGATGGAATGCGTGCCCAACTGCAAGAACAACAGCCTTATTTGGAAACGGAGACAAATGTTTATGGTTTGATAAAGAGTTGATAACTTTTGCAACCAAAAGGAGCCAAGCAATCTTCTGGTGGGTTGAAATCTTTTTAGCTTTTCTGTTAGAACAGGCTCTCCTCTTCTCAGCATCTCCATTGTAATTTGACTTGCAAGTGAAATAAAAGATGATGCTTCAGATCAAGAAAAGATCTCCGATTAATTACACGAGCAGCAGCCTTCTCAAGAAACATTTTGTGTATGTGATATGTATGTGTTCTGTGTAACTGAGGTTTCGAATGCTTTTAAATTGACTTTCTTACCATCTACCCATTATAAATGTATTGACTAATGAACTTTTGGTTCTGGTTAGAAAGATGGTGGGGTTCGGAAGCAAGGGGATTTCAGGGTTAGTCTTTGTTGAAATGATAACGTTTTCTTTGTGTGCAGTAGTATAGCCTTGTCAGGGTTGTGTTTTTTTTTTTTTTTTTTTTTTTT
>CM051505.1:3922985-4036288 GCA_028031935.1 Paedocypris micromegethes | reverse complement strand
ATATGTATATGTATATGTATATGTATATGTATATGTATATGTATATGTATATGTATATGTATATGTATATGTATATGTATATGTAAAAATGTTGTCCATTAATTTTCAATACACTTTGATTCTGTCTGTTGGTACTTTTAATAAAATACTAGTGGTGGGGTTTTTTTTCTTTTTTCTTTTTTTTAAATGCATTCATTTTAATTTAATGCAACGTAGTGTTATACGAAATCGTAATTTTTATTCTTTAGCATCACATGTCAGGCTGCTAGAAGACTCTTTGCGTTTGGTTCAGGTGGCGAACTGCACGGACTGGGCAGCGTCGTCATGCTCCGGGATCAACTGTTGCGTGTGGTCATCCTCGTCAGGAAGTGACCGCACCTGCAGCACCCTCAGCACATCACATCACATCATTGTCACGCTCAGGTTGGTGGTCCTATTGGTTTTTATGTACGTTGCAGCACTGTTTATTTAAATTATGGATGTACCGTATTTATGTGAATATAAGCACCCCCTGGATTTTCAAGTGCAAAATACATTATTTTATAAAACCTTTTTTTTTTTTTTCTCGTAAAAATACTGATTTCTTTATTTACAAAACTTATATGTGAATCGTATCACTTTGATGCACTTAATACTTTATCTATTCGAGCGATTGGAACTACGTCTCACAGAATGCAACTCCACTCAGGGCAGAGCAGCTCAAGCTGCCATTTTTAGCTTTTTTTTTTTTTTTTAATTTATATTTTTATAACAGACACAGCGTGTGAACTGTGAAAATCATTGTAGCTAAAATTTTTTTTTTTTTCTGTGCAATAGACGGAGCGTTTTTGTGTGTTCTTTGGATTTTTTTTTATTTTACATTTTTACACTTTATACCGTGGCCCATGTTCTTCGTTGTCGACTGCTGTATTTCTGCGATGACTCTGCTTGTAGCCGTTAGCGCTGAGCTACCCAGATGTGGATTGTTTGTTGTCTCTGTAATATAATTGTATTTTGTTGAACAGAATAACGCTGGAAGTGGTTAGATTAAAGTTCTGAACACTTGTAAGGCGCTTTTCAGTTTTAACTGTCACAATTTTGTCCCTGTTACGTGTCTGTTTCATTATTTCAAATAGTTAGTGAGTTAATAAAAGGTTATATAAATGTCTGCCTCCGGACCCATTATTTAGAAAGAGGAGACAACGCACACGCGCACCGCTGCATAGAGACGTGTTTATAAGACTCTTAGCTCTGTAATGTAGTGACACACTTGTCAGTCAAAATTGCACCTGTATTTTGGAATTACACATTTTTATCTAGTCCCATTTGTACCAGTTTTTGCACCATTTGTATTTTTTTCACAACCCATTTACGGTTTCTTTTTGTTCTCCTTGCTGTTTGCATTTTTGACTTCACTGTGGTCTTTTAATTTGTCCTTATTCGTTGGTTTAACGTCTTATCTTTCTGTTTCTTGCTGCTGCTGAACACTATTTTCCCCTAGTGGGATTAATAAAGTCCCTTATCTTTATGAACATGTGTACAAACATCAACGCATGTTCATACAGTCAGTCAATTAATGTTGCACCTAGAAAAGATGGTTGTAACGGGACGTTGGACCAATATACTCACCAATGCCCCGGGTTAATAATTCAACCTTGTTTATTAAGTTCTAGTTGGTAAGTTATTTTCTTTTCCAACAAATGTTACTTCTGCACAATATTATGTCCGACTTTTATCATCATCTGCACTACGTCTGGTTTCCTTTTATTCAGAAAGCATCTGTCCAGTCAAGGGACAATCTGAGATCATTAAAGATGACAAAGTAACATTTATCGTCTAAGTGCAAATAATGTAATAAAGCATAAACATGTTACATATGGGGAAAAAAAAAAAAAACGAATCGACACTATGGCAGTAACCATTGTCTTTCGTTTTGAAATCCTTTCAAGTGCTAATGTTTTTTTTTTTTTTTTTTTTTCTTTTTCTTTTTCTTTTTTTTAAATCTGCATTCCTGCCGGAGGAGATGCTGCCACTTAGAGTGTTGATGCCATCCGGATGGAGATGACGTCACTTGAGGAATGTCATAAGTCCGGGATGGAGATGTCGTTCCAAGGAGTTTTCCATCTGGAGTCAGTGCGTCGTCATGGGAGGGATAAGCCGCCACACTTTACGCCCCGTAGGAAGAAGACCTCGCCCTGAACCATCTGACTGTAAAGAGTCGGGATCTCTCTAGGTTTATTTCCTCTCACCCCGCCACAGAGGTTTTGTTTTCCTAGCCACTGTCGCGATCTAGCTTGCTCTTCTGGTCATAGCCCATGAGCAATAGTCTTTTTTTTTTTTTTTTTTTTNTTTTTTTTTTTTTTTTTAAAACCCTCCCCAAATTCTGCAAAGCGGCTGTGCGTTGATGAATAAAAAGCTGTTTAACATGTCAGTGAGTTGTGGCAAAAATCTTAGTAAAGTAAAAGCAGTAAATGGAAATGCCGATCTCTTAAATGAACAGCATCTATATATGATTTAAACTGAATTAAAGAAAGATTTTTTTAATATATGAATTAAAGAATTTTTTTTTTTTTTTTTTTAAATATCTTGTTTATGAACGGAGCTTATTAACCCCTGGTCACCATGTAAAGCAAAGGCCTGGCTGGTGCAGTAGGTAGCGCGGCAGCACCGGGACCTGAAGGTTGTGAGTTCGAGCCTCACGAGGAGCGGTCCAGTTTTACTAACCGGAATTAAAAAAAAAAAGTAGCAGGTGTCACTTACAGGCTATTGTATACTATAATGATGAGTCCTGAACCCATCAGGGAATCGAACCCAAGTCTCCCGCTTGCCAGGCAGGGACTCTTACCTCTTTACTAACCAGGAGTTATTTTAATACTCGAGTTATAGTCAACCAAAGATAGTTTGAACCAATTCTTTTTTGCTTGCAACACCACTGTATGTATTTGAAAGAAAATGCACAATTCTTTCCCATAGCTCAGTATTGGTCTGGCCGTCTCGCTCTGAGTGGTTGGCCGCTGGGAATCCTGGGAGCTTTGGGCACATGTGAGCTTGGAGTTACTGGCATCGGAAAAACCAACATCAACCGTTATGATGTTTTATGTTTCGATCCTTCTCAAAAGAAGTGTTTCATTGGCCGGAAATCCAAACCAGTCCTGTGACATGTCAGGCGAGAATTCTACCACTGAACCACCAATGGCTGTGAAGCCTTCACACGGTCTTTAAAAATGATCACGCGTTTCGTTCGCTAAATGTTCCTTCCGTTGCAGCCGTTTATGTCTAACAGGACAGAATGTGTAATAGACTGTATGCGCTAAGGGTTTGAGTATGTAATTACAAATTAAGCTTATTACACCAGTAATACCAATAAAAATGTGTGGAAGTGTGTTGAAGGCATACCAATGGATAATATTAGTACAAATATGGATGGAGAAATGAAATTGAGTTATTATGAATCACATTATAATAATTAAAAAGAGAGGTAAGGTTTGAATTTTAGGCTCTCAATATATTTTTATTCCTTATTTTAAAAGGCAAACTGTTCAGTCAGACAGTTGTGAAATAAGTACAATTACATCAATCACTTCATTTAAATTTCAAGCATTTTTACGACCTTGAGAATATGCAATATCTTTACAGGGACTTGAACTTTGTTATCTGATATAAAGATCCCACGACCCAGAATTGAACAGATTCAGAAAGTCAAGTTCAAGTTTCAAGTGAAGAATAATTTTGTGCAAAATAATTGATATTCCTAAAATACTTTTAATGCAATTTTTTTCTTGTTAGAGTTTCATATGTGTGAATAAAACACATACACACAGAATAGGAAACATACAGCAAATATTTATTTGAGAGGAAGATTTTTTTTAACATCTTGCATTTCTTACATAAAAAGAGTTGAGGAAGATATTTATTTTCAATTATTATTTGTTCTTTTATTGAACGTTTCTTTAGGGTTGCTTTTGTGACATAATACGTAGTACAATAACTGTACACACTTTTCACCTTCTGTACAACAATGTCCAAATACATCATACATTCACACTAGAGACCATTTATTATTGATATTAATGTATTTAAATTCTAAAAAAAAAATAGAAAAACTGACAATTACGTTTGACCAGCATTTATTCATTTCTTTGTTTCCTAAAAAAAATATCAAATAATAACAAAATAACTTATTCCGTCAATTACTATGGAAACTGCTTTTACTTTTTAGCAAAAACCCAAACATTTTTACAAAAAAAAAAGATATATACACTTTTTAATTCTAACTGGAGTAATAAAAACACAGCAAGATGTAGAGAAAATTACATCAAACGTTACTATTGTTTAGCGTAAGAAGTGCCTCGTGACAATTAAAATATTAAAAAGAAACACATTTAGCCAAAAATGTAATCAATTACACTATATTATAAATTCATTACATCTTTTTTTCAGTTAAAATGTTCTTTGGATATGTCAAAACATCTTTTTATCTCCTAACAACAACATTTAGTGTGCACTTTAAAGTGATGTGCTCTGTTTAACACACATTAAGACTTTACACAGTTGAATAATAACTAACCATACAGTTTTTTCCCTGACAAGGATGAAGATATTCACAGAATGTTCAGGCTTTTCTGCTGCCTTCACCGGTCAGAAGAGTTCGGTACCTGACAGAAGCTCCTGGTCCTGTAGTTGTTGGCCCGGCAGCAGTGGAGAAAGGTGCACGTTTAGCTTCAGGTTCGGAGGTCAGAGGTCAAAGGTCAGAGCTCAGAGCTCAGAGCTGCTGATGGATGGCCTGCTCCCTGTAGCCTGTAAACATGATAGAATGACAGCTCACCGGAATACTGACCAACCGTAAAATACAGAAATCACAGTCTCACAGCTACAGCAACGCACTGTTAATAAAAAAAAAATGAGATACCACATAGAAATAAAGCTGCTTTCAATGTGCTTATTCTAGATGGAAAAAACCAGGATTGAATCTCAATATTATAAAACTGTATATTGACCTTATAAATCAAACAATTATAAGGAAAGGACTGTGATGTCATAAAGTAAAAAAAGCTATAATTGCCTTTCTAATGTACATGTACTTTCCATTATAAAGCGGCAGAATAATTATAGTCATTAATCATCAGCCAATTTGTTTGAATAATTATAATGAACATTTCAATTTGTCATAAGGTAGGTAAGCTATAAAAGCTACATAATAATAATAATAATAATAATAATAATAATAATAATAATAATTAATATAGTTTTAAGCAGTAAAGTGGAGTTCAATACATTTAATCGCCAATCAAATTAAACAATTATGACCGATGTTCCAAGATGTCACAAGGCTAAAAAATATAAGCCTTGAATAATGCACAATACAATAAATGAAATTTATTAGAACAGTAAAAATAATCAAAATAATGATAAAAATATTGCGGTAAGCAGCAAAAGATTCCAAAATTCCAGAAAGCTATAGGAGCGTGTGACTTTCTCACTAAAAACACTTCCTCTTTCGGTCTTAAACCCTTGGGCACTTGAACCCACGATTTAAGCCATTAAATCACTTTCATTTCCTTTTTCATCATTTGTTTTCAAACTCTTAAAAGTACAGAGTCTGAATTTATTGCAGCAATTCATTAACACTTTTAGTCATTCCGCACTTTAACTAGCCTGGTTATTTGACAAACTAAGTAAATAAAAACACTTTTATTTAACAGTTTTGAGTGTGTGAATTAAAGTACGTATTCAAAGAAACAAAGTGAAATGCTGAACTTTTCCTGGTCGTGTACGGCTGAATTAACCAGCATCCGTTTGGTTTCAAGCACAACGACCACTTTAAAATGTAAAAAACCTTTTCAGTTCAAACTATGTTCAACTACCTGATGCAAGTGGCACTCGACACGTCAGTCGCCCGTCTAGAGAGGAATGAATCAGCTCGCTCTTTGTATATTTGCTAAAATTAGCCATTAAAATGCCTGGCGAAGCCTGTCATTTCCTGCACTGGTGTGGCTGTCGGCCATATTTCTCTGGGATCTCAAATACCAAGGGCTCCGACTTTGACTTTATAATAAGGTTTAGAGTGGTTGCAAATTAATACCTCCAGACCTGAATCGACCATGAAAGGTTTAAATATGAATCATTCGACGCATTAAAAAATACTTGAAATAAAAATCAATATAGTCAAAGTGTAACACTTTGCAAGCAGTTATAAGAATGAAAGTTAGTATCGTTTACAACACTTTATACTGAGGTGCTTTTCCTCAATATGGTAATGAAATTGTTCTGCATTTAACTGGGTTCGTGTGTGTTCACTTCACTGAATGGGGCAGTGGGCAGATCCATCAATAGTAAAAATGTCAATGGTTTTTAAATGTGAAAAATGTCATTTTCAATTGTTTTGCAGAATGACGCCTTTCAAACGCTTTAAACATGGCTTTCTTCCACTCCCTGTATTTTAGCACGATTTAGTTATTGTTGTTTTTCTTTGTTCATTTTGGCCCAATTTTTTTCACGGTTGTTTCTTCTGGTATTTTACTGCCTTTGCTGCTGTAAAACACAGAAATTTCCCCTTGTGGGAATAATAAAGTCATTCTAATCTAATCTAATCTAATCTAATCTAATCTAAAAAGTGTTCATTGTGATCATTCATTGATTTTGTTTCAATCGCGTTTCCCATTAAAGAAAGCCATATTTTTGCAGCTTCATGAATAAGCGGTGACATTTTCTCATGAACTCTTCCTTTAAATGGTCTTCTAAGATGGCAGAACCTTCTATAAGGCTCAGCGTGCAGCACAAGAAGCGAGCGAGCAGTAACTCTCATCCAGCCAAGCTCGGTTTCTAATGAGCCCTCAGCTTCTACTGGCATTTGATGGACAAACAGTGGATCAAACAGACTGGGATGAGGCCGGCAGATGGCAGGTAGTGGGAGGCACATTATGATGAATCAGAATTAACAGAATGGGAAAAGTCAGAACCAGTAGCATATGTGGTGATAATGAGAAAAAGAACCTTCCGGAATGGACAGAGAAGACCTGTGTCAAACACATTCTTCAGGTTTGGCTTCAGGACTACTGGATGTACATGTTTACAAATTGTGTTTTTCTTTCAAGGTCAAACAAAGGTCAAATCAAACATGTATAACTAGGGTTTTAGTTGAGACAGGTCTGAAGATTAGTAATGATAAATCTGTCAAATATTCTCACGTACCTTCAGAAACTGGAGAGTCCAAAAGAAGATTTTTTTTGAAGAGACAAAATAAAGAAAAAAAAAATTAGAAACATGAAATAAATAGAATCAAAATAAGTCACAGAAATAAGCAACAGAAGCGTGAGCGTGTGAGCGTGTGTGTGTGTGTGCAATCATGTATGCGTACAGTAGATAATACATCTTAAATTATTAATAAGAAATCCCTAATATTTAGTGAATAAGTTGCTTCTTCACAAAGTACAGACCAACAGTTTCCCATCTTTGAGTTTCCACCTTGTGATTGTATTCAATGTTCCAAGATTCATAATCATCATTAGATAATTGAAACATACGAGTTATATAAATGCATATATGGGGGTGTTTCTATGCGAAAACAGGTTTCACAGCAAAAACATGAGACAAAGTTCTGCGAGTTATTTCATCCGCCTACATGAACAATTACCAGCGCGGGCTTTCTATTCTACTCCTACCAGCCGACTGCTCTAATAGTCCTGTTGAAAGGATTCTGGCGCCTTCTACAGCCCTGGAAGGAGGAGTTGGGGAAAGAAGGCGCAAGATTGGAAAAAAGAAAAAGAAGAAAAAAAAAAGTGCTCTTTATCAACAGTGGGGGTCTTAGCAAGATGACAGCTGCGTTATGTACTAATGTGCTTATTATTTTTATTTTATTCTGGTGTTTTATATTTTTTTCATATTATTCTGTATTAGTATTATTGTTTTATATGGATATATCTTAACTCATTGAATGATTCACTACCCCCACCTTAAAAGCTGGGTGATTGTATAATTTATTTCACTACATGTCAGACCATGTATGTGGCAAAAAAAAAATGAATTTGATTTTTATAATTCTTTTAATTTTGTATCATTTCACTACTTGTCAGACCATGTATGTGACAAATAAAATTTGATTTGATTTTTTATTATTCTTTTAATTTTGTAAAAAAAAAAATTGTAAATGTAAATTTTATTTGAAAAAGATAAAAAATACATATTTTAAGTATATTTTAACTTTGTAGTCAATTACTGTATATTATTTTTTGTTTTTGCATTGCTGCTCTTTTTATGTTTATTGTTTTGTATTTTTCTTCTCTCTATATTCATCCATCCATCCATCCAACTTTCTCTTAATATATTCAATAACTGACGGATTCCTCCTTGTAAATACTACATATTATTATTATTATTATTATTATTTAATGCTTTTTTCAAAATTTTATAGCGTTTTACTCAGGATCAAAGGTTGTGAGTGCACGGTACAAAAGAACATTTCCCAAAGGAGACGAAGAAAGATTTTCTGGTTATGAAAACCACATGTTTGGAATCTTAACTATGAAAGTACAAATCCTAATAAATGCTTTATCAACAATGGGGGTCTTAGCTAGATGACAGCTGCATTTTGTACATGTTGTTCATTATTTTTATATTATTCTGTTGCTTTATATCATTTATTATTATTCTTTTCATTTTGTAAGAAAATTGTAAATGTAAATTGATTGAAATTTGTTTTAGTAATTTTTTTTTTATTGTTTCTCTAATTATTGTTTTGTGTCCTCTTTCTCTTCTCTCTCTTTCTATCCATCCATCGAACTTTCTCTTATGTATTTCATTACTGACGGACTTCTCCTTGTAACTATCACCGTTGCTGTTGAAATTGCTGTTATTCTATGTGTGTGTGTGTGTGTGTGTGTGTATGTACATTATACAAAATTGTTTAACAGAGGCAGCTATTTTTGTACTATGTTTTAATTTTTTGTATTATTATTTTTTAATCCTTTTTTTCAATTTCAATCGTGTTTTTGTCATGATCAAAAAGATGCTTTCTGAGTTCAAAGAATTTCCCCAAGGGGATGAATAAAGCATTTCTGACTCTGGTTTTGATTATGTTTGGATGTTTGGAACCAGATGTTTGGAATCTTAGCTCTATGAAAGTACAAATCCTAATAAATGTGGAAAATTGACACTCACTTGCCAGAATCACCATGTCCATTCCCCAAAATATGCTCATGATCCATCCCACCATCACAATGGCAGTGATGATCTGAATGAAGGCCGCGGCGATGTTGAGCCAGAACACACAGCACATGTGTCGGTCCGGCAGGTCGGTCCGAGCTCCACACAGAACCGTGAAGGCCGAGACAAACGTACCTGCGCCAGAACAAGAGCCCAAGCTGTTAGTCTGAAGCCAATATCTTAGACGGAATCACAACTATAAAGTGAAACCGTTCATCACACAGACGTATGAAGCACCTAACAATACAGAGAAACGCAAACCGATGTCTGATGATTATTATCAACTCTGATTGTCCGGAAGAGAAAAACTCTGCTTTTGTTAAGTGCAGAAAGTGTAGCGAAGAAGACGATGATTATCTGTGAATGTAGCAATTGTCTCTGTCTTCATGCCAAGAGCATCAGGAAGCGTGAGCCGTGCTGAACCACGCTCTCTCTGGGCTTTTGTTTTATTTCTGACGGTGTCCCAAGTGAATCCACATGAATTTTAAATTGCAACCCAATTCTTGTGTTTCCGCAAGCAGATTTTTCTTTTTTCTGCCGACTATAATTATACGTCAAAAGAATTGCGTTAACAATAAACAAACATTCAGAACGTAGAATAAAATGTATAGAATAAAAATACAATGATACATAACACTACAAAATGCATAAGAATACAAAGTTCGCAATTATAATAATATAAAATTACCTAACAATATAAAATATACGACTACAGTATAGAAAAAAATATATACAATGATGAACATGCAACAAAAATGCACAATACAAATCGCACTATTGTAATAATATTTAATTACACAACAATACAAAATATACAGTATATACGTAAATACAAAATGACTATATAAAGATAAAAAATACCCAATGATAACAATACAAAACACACAACTACCGGTATATAAATACAAAAATACACAATGCTAAGAATACAAAATAGACAACAATAAATAAACTATAAATAAATAAATAAAAAATGTAAAAATATGCACTGATAAGAACACAAAAACACAGAATGATTACACATAAGGATACAAAACTTTATAAATTAAAAAATACACAATGATAAGAATACAAAAACAATACAAAAAGAATACAAAATAGAAAAACAGATATGAATACAAAATACACAACTATAAAAAAAATACGAAAATACACACTACAAACAATAGAAAAAAAACAACTATGAAAAAAACTAAAATGCACACTGTAAACAATACAAAACACATAAGAATACAAAATACACAACTATAAAAAAAACAAAACAAAAATGCACACACTGTAAACAATACTAAAACACATACGAATTCAAAATATACAACGAACAAAAAAATACTAAAATACACACTATAAAGAAAACAAAAACACATGAGAAAACAGAAAAACCCCACTATAAAAAATACACACTGATAAGAATACAAGTACTATACACTAATATGCATACGAATCCAAGAAACGAAGACATTTGGGTTTAATACGGGCTATTTATAGAGTTGAAGTGAGGCAGCACCGGGTCCGTCTGCCAAGCTGGTTTAGCATCTCATCAGTCTTATCACATGAATAGATGCTAATGTGGTTAGAGATTAGCACAGCCAACCAAACAGATGAGTCTTGCAATCCAGACAAATGCACTTTTCACACATTTAAGGGCAAAAGCAACTAACACAACCAGGAAAAACGGTCCTTTTTGAATCTAGTCAGACAGGATGCTGAGGTATTTAATGATTTGATTTGAATAATCCTAATACCATGGGCACCCTCACGGAACTTAGTTGCACTGTCGAATATGTCAGATCCTTGGAGGGAGAATTCAGAAATTATTGCTTAAAATGACTTTGAAATCCAGAGATATAGTCACTACTAAAGTGCTTAATCAGAGCAGAGAGTCTGAATTCAAAACTTTTCATTAAATCAGCTACTCCAGGTTCCAGATTGGTCCTCAAACTCTGGCTAAAGTGTTTTTCAATAGTGTGCATTAAATGTCATTTTAACATGACAAAATAGTTCCATACTATTAAACAACGTCACTTGCATTACTTTTACTTCTTTACTTCAAGTAGTTATCAAACCAGTACTTTTACTTGAGTTGATACTTTTACTCAAACAGAAGACTAGTGTCTGTACTTGAGTAATGAATGTGACTTAGTTTGACAGCACTGGTGTGTATTCACTTCACTGAGTGTGTGTAACTACACTTGGATGGGTTAAATGCACAGCACAATTTCGATACTGCCCCTAGTGGCCATATTGAAAATGTCACTCACTTAACTTTATCTTTTTTCTGATTAAAAACTTTTCTTTCGTGCTGCATGAACACACATAGCTTCTGGTTTTATCTTCCTCACACATTTAAGCTAATGTTTCACTACTGAGAAGAGATCCACAAGGATGGAAGGAGAACCCTGATCCTGGCACATTAGGCCCAAATGACTGTAATTTTCCCCCTGCCGACCCCTCGTTGCTATGGCGGAGATTAATGATCCGCTTTGGTGCTTTTTCTTCAATGGCAGACAAACGTCAGAAGAGTGGATTTGTTCTTTTTTAGGAGCTTTTTAGCTGCCCTGGGTTGTTTAAAATAGTTCGTTTTCCTGTTACATAACTTCTGTATTAATAGCCGTGGTGACCCTTGGTCGAGCTATGTGAGATGAAAATCAGAGTAGGTGGGTAGTGGAGTCTCTTCAGACCCACACGCCATTGAAGTGATTTCTTTTTTTCTTTTTTTTTTTTAATAAATTGATCCAGTTTGCTTGTTGGCTGTGCACAACGACTTGGCCCGTGCTTTGGAAATTCCTGGAAAAACAAAGACTTCTGACCTTCGAATCAAAACTGATCCATTTTATGCCCGCGTTCTCTCCAGAAAATGTCAATATCAGGAGAATATCTGGAAAATCATCCAGTTGGGAATATCCTTGGACACATCTTGGCCGAATAACTGATTTTAACCATTTACGATCAATAAATGCATGGAACTTAATTTGATAGCCTCAAATTATACAGAGAAAGCAAAACAAAGGGAGCGAAGTCTTGACTCCAAACAGATGGTTGCTATGGAAACAAGGAACGTTTTTAAGATGCTGATGGATGTCGCTTATGCATAATTTCCGTAGATTTAAAAATATAGTACTTTTAAAATACACATGACCTTATTGAGTTAAACACATGATGCTTTCACATCCCTCACCGCTTCCAAACTGGCAATGTAGAACAGTGAATTCTGAAAGATTAGCCCCGAGGTAGGTCCGAGCGAGCAAGCATGGAGACCGTACAGGAAATTGAACATTCCATTACATCTCCTCGGCCTCTATTTATAATCTCTCATGGATGAAAACCACGACAGCTTGCGAGAAGACATGACAGAGTCAGTCTGACTGGCTGCCGCCATCCCAGTTCTCACCCACTCTGCCCAGTGTCGATTACTCATTTGCTGCCAGTTCAATCCCTTCCAAAAAGAGTTATTTTCTTTAACACTTTATTCATGAGGCTTTAATTGGCCGACAACACGGCTCAATTAAAGCGGCCGTTCAGGAATAACTCGAGGCCTTGAGAAGATGAGAAGTGAGGCTGATGCCTAATTTTATCACACTAAAGCCAGAGCTTCATGCCCATTATACAAACTGTACGTCGACGTGAACGCCAGCTTATTTTCCTCCTCTCGTTGTGTTCACAAACACACGGGCGGCCATTAATCACACTGGAAATATAATGCAATTTGACAGTGTAATCTGTTATGGCGCGTCTCCCATTGGCACACGGCAATTGTATAATTCAGGGACGATCAATAAAGATTGACGTCGACTAATTTCTAATATTTATGAGCGTGGAGTCGTGGAAGTTTTTCACTCCAGAATACGGAACTAAAAAACTGATTTTGCATTATTTATAATTGTGTAGTTATTTATAGTGTCCTTGATAATGTCAATATTTATACAATAGAAGAAAATTTAGCTGTAAGCAGCAATGGTGGGGTTCAAGCGGGGGTCTTATCTTTAGGTCTATGTCCATCATAAACCACATGTACGGTACATAAATAAAGTTTATAAACAAACAAACAAACAATAAATCAATATATAATATATAAAACACAAATAATGTTTACTTTAACTACAATGATAAATGCATTATTCTTTCCTTTAACTTCGGGGTTTGAAGAAAATTAACATAAAAACCAATGTTTGCTGTTCTGGGCTCGATTCCTTAATACAAATGACAGAAGTTATTTAATATTCTGTATTATTTAATTTTAGAGCGAGCGCATTAATTCAAAACCAAGGAATAATTTGATAAAAGAAATGTCATTGCTCTGTTGTGTGGAACCGGTTTGGTTTGTAATAAATATGTACTTGTTCTGTGTGTGCACAAATACCAAACACAAAATAATATGGACACAAAAATATATAAAACCACAATTTAGTGCAGCCTCTGTGGCCTCATCATTGAATTTATGGAATGTCAGCTCGGAACGAATCTGAACACTTATCTTCCCCTTCAATCTTCGTCCAGACAGGCAGGCAGCTTTTCTCTAGCATCTGCTGTCATGGAAACTAGAGCACCAGGGCCAGTGTGAGAGGTTCAGTTCAAAGAGTGTCGGGATACCATCGGAATGAAAGAATTGCCCAGCGGAAATACTGTAAAATGGCCAAAGCAAATCTTCCTCAATGGCTTTTAGATGCCCGGTTAGATTGGGAGAACCTCTGGCAAAGCTGCTAAACTGGTATAAACGCATCTTGTTCAGAACCATGACACAATCGTTGGTCTAAACAACAGCCAAGCATCTCAAACTGGTACAATGACGCTTGGATACGACGGAACAAATCTGTTAAACTCTTCCGCCTGTTCACAAGTTTAGTCGGATTTTCAACACACTTTATCATCTTATCATTTTATCATCAGGAAAATCATTTTATCTGTAACTTTAAAAATGTATTTTACTTACCAGATTTTTCAAATTGCAAGGTGCACTAACAATCCTTAAAATGTTTACAAATTGTTCGCCAATGTGGAAAAAAGATGTGCCTTGAAAAAGGGACAAAAACAATAGAAAAAAGATGTGTATATATATGTATGTGGGTGTGGGGTGTGTGTGTGTGTGTGTGTGTGTGTGTGTGTGTGTATAAAGATATTCAGTCTCTTCATTTTTTATTTATTTATATTTAATTTTCATTAAAAAAAAATCATTTCTTGCTTTTTTCAATTCTTATGAGTCTTTGGAACAATCTACGTTTTCTCTGTTTGTAAATTGTCCTTGGATGACTTGAAAGGCGCTGATAAACAATATATATATATATATATATATATATATATATATATATATATATATATATATATATATAAATAGTTGACTACATTCTTATTAAAATGTTCAAACGTTGTAAACACAAATACGTATTTATTCATATCTGTTGAGAAAAAAAACATCAGCACAGGTGTTTCCCAGCGCTTGACAAATGACTAATTAGATAAATTAATGCAAATGAGCGTGATATGAATCTAACCTCGGATGACATCTTACAAGCCTTCCGAAATACCTCCAATTAAAGGTGAGGAGAGCAGCTTGTCCCGCGGGAACAGAACTCCAGCGCTAATGGTGTCTGACAACCTGAGAGCAGGTCGAGAGCTTATAAGCCAGCGCCATTTGGCTCTTGACATTTCCCTGTGTACCATCACCAGCATCCAAACATGGGCTCTCTTGTCATAATATTCACTTCTAGTTTATGTACGAGCCAACGCGGCCGTAGACAAAAGCTTGGTAAACCATGCCTGGTCGTGGAGATGATGAGAGACAGGCCTCGGAAATGCAAAGAAGCGGCACGTGTACATACATACGCGTCCTCTAAAAATACTGCGTGTCCTCTAGACTCCAAAGGGACTGGGGGAAACTTGAGGAAGCCCTATAAAAACACTATGCTGAAGTGAACAGCCAGATTAGATGACTTGAGGCGAGGGTCCGGTGGGGGTATCCTAATGGATGAAACCGATATCCACACAAACAGCACAGGGCCACAAGTGGCTGCCGCTTCCTCGCACGTTCAAGCTAACGGCAACCGTCAGAAACACAAGCCAAAGTTTACACAAGCTTTATGTGCTCGTGGACGTCTAGTTTGCTTGGCATGGAATGACATTTCACGGAAATTTGTGGACAATGCTGGATGAGATGAAAATAGCACGGCTATGAGTGTGACTTCTATATAGTTCATTCCGGCTCTAAAGAGTTCTAACATTTGACAAAGGGGCCGGACCGAGCTGGAGAAAAAAAAATGCACATTTTGGGATATGGAGGAAATACAGTGCTACCTCGGTTCACGAACGCAAAATTCATAAAAATACACGTTTCACAAACCGGAGAGCAGAAGTAAATGAATATAATCTATAATGTTATAGAGAAGCATGATTGTGGCATTCGTCTGATTGATCTCAGCGAAAGATCGGGTATCAAAAACGTATGTGATCGGGGGAAAAAAAAAGTATGAGTGCAAACTTTTATTGTTTTGTGACTGGCGGGCTAGTATTTGTGACTAGTATTTTTGCATTTTGTGTATATGATTCCGCTATTCAATATATGTCTATAAAGAAAACAAAACAAACCTTCATAACGGATTAACCGAATTTACGTTGGAAATAAAATATCCCACTTTCATTTAATTCATTTAAAGTTCGGCGGGCCGGATTAAAACGTTTAATGGCCCATATGTGGCCCACGGTCCGTAGTTTGCCCAGGAGACAAAACTCTGATCAAGTGGAAAATGAAATAATAAGAAGCTGAAGTCAACCATGTATCGTTGTAACATCTGTGGATTTTAACCAACATGGAGGTGAGCACAGAATAATAGTTTCCTGCTCTATCAGGAACGGACTGATCTGGATTCAGTACACTGCTTAACCAAGTTAACCAAGTCAACACAAATTAAACTAATTATTTTCAGAAATTACTCTTTACGCTCAAGGCATTTGTTCATAAACGTATTAGCATTGATGTTGTTTCCAACTCTGCATAGTGTTCAACTCCGCAAAGTGTTAAACTCTGCATGATGTTCAACTGCTTTGCTACATTGCTACAAGTTATAATGTCAGCTAAAGAAGATGAACTGTTGCTTGTAAAGCTTTAAAAAACTCTGTGTAGTGTTCTTCTGATTCTTAAATGAAACTATGTTCAGGTCCGCCCTAGAAGATCTTCTGTGTGTGTTCTTTTTTTTTTGCACCAAGATTATAGATATAAAACAGGTTTGTCATTTGATTTGAACATCACAAGTCAAAATGCCATTTTCTTAGAATGTATCATCTTATTGCACACAGAATATTATCCAGAATTAAGTGCATAATGGTCCAACTAAAAATACATGCAAGTCCATCAAATGGCTAAAGAGTGTCAATTTTGAACTTCTCAAAAGCTTTTTTGACAAGTGGGCAAATCAATATTTCTCTGCAGTGTGATCTTCCGTTTTAAAAGCACAAGTTGTAAAGTAGCCAGCGCTTTAATGCGATCATCCATGTATTTGTAAAAAAATAAATAATTCGATAATCCATTCGGTCTTTGATGGCCACCATTATGGCACAGCGGCAATTAAGGTGAGTGGTCTGTTGAACGATCAAAGGCAATGGTCACATTAGCAGATCATACAAACGGTCAAACGCCAATTACTTAGAGCCACAGTGCTAAGAAGGTGAGGTTAGGCCATCAAGGTGAAAGTCAAAGCTAAAACCTTAAATTAAACTCCTTTGTAGGGATTTTCTTTCATTTTTTTTAAAATAAGACAAACATTGAATACAACTAGCTTTTACGATAATACTGATTCTTTTTCGCTTTCGCACACTAATTATTTAATTAAGACATAAATTGTTTATTTTTGCATGACTTATTTTTAGAGCCAGCGCACATAAATTCAAAACTATGGAATAATTTGATAAAAGAAAGGGCTTTGTAGGTTGATAGGAGAGAAAGAGAAAAAAAAAAAAAAAGAGAGAGAGAGAGAGAGAGACACACAGAGGGAGACAGATTGACATACAGACAGAGGGCAGAGACAGATTGATAGCAGGAGAGAAAGAGAAAAAGAGAGTTGGAGAGAGAGAGAGAGAGAGAGAGAGAGAGAGAGAGAGAGAGAGAGAGAGAGAGAGAGAGAGAGAGAGAGAGAGAGAGAGAGAGAGAGAGAGAGAGAGAGAGAGACATGAAAAAAAACCTAACAACATGTGGAAATTCAAATTAACTTTGTATTGACGTTCACGTCAGAAAATCATTTATGGTTTGATGAAAGGATACGGATGGATGGATTGATTGATGGACGCAAGACTGCAAATAATGAACTCACGGATGGAGCGCTTTTCAAACATCTCGACAGTGTCCGTCACAAAAGAAACTTACACCGGTAAAACCACGAAACTAAAGTGCTGGAACTTTTGAAAGCACTGTGTGGCCGGGCTCTTTACTCACCCAGTCCGGGCACAAACGTGTTGAGGAACAGGCAGAGGACAGCCAGCGGGAACGGCATGTAGGGGATGGCGGCGCGCAGAGCTCCTTTCTTCTCCCTGACCTGAACCACAACTCCGCTGGAAGAGGAGACTCCTTTCTGGTCGCTTCGGAACAGGCTCATTTCTGTGTCTTTCGGGTCCATGTTTGGAACAAGCGGGAGAGTAGCGGACACAGCTGCTGCGGCGCGCGCGCGTCAGTTTGATGATGAGCGGGCGAGCGTGTGCGCGCGCGCTCACGGGAGGGTGGGCGTGGCGTCACACTTACTACTGTGCTACTGAGCCATAGTAGACTGTTGCGCGAGGCATTTAAAGTCACAGTGATGCCATTCTGATTCACACTAGTTTGTTGTTTTTATCCGGTGCTTTTCAAAACTATTCTAGTTTTGAGCGGAAATTTGTTTTTATGTACATATACATAGTGTGTGATAAAGAGATGCATCCTTGCATTCAACACACTGAAGCCTGTCATTGACGTGTGTCGCTGCTCGAGTGTGAAGGCCATTTAAAGCCAAATCCATCACCGTGAACCGAGATCGAGTCAAAACCACCTGCGCTTGTTGTCTTCCTGGAGCCTTGAGACACATCCACAGCTCGTATATATTCACTGGAGGAGGAGGAGGAGGCTAGTAATCTGAAAAACAAGAAATGGCAAAGAAAGTAATTATTTGACGTACACATTGAATCATTATGAGTGAATTTTTATACTTTTGAGAATCCCTGTAACCACCTGTAATGCTATCACTTTTTATTATATTTATCGTGTATTATATAGGGTCGTGCAAATAGTGATTAATTTTCTTCTTGGAAGCATTATTAAGCTCAACAAACAGGGAATAGAGGGAATAGACTCACATGACTGTGTAAATATTCATAAATCTGCCCCCACCCAAAGTCACTTCAATGTCATGTCACCTAGCAACAGCGTACACTTGACGTCAACCAAAAAGTGTAACCTAAAAATGAAGTCAAAATGTTACATGTGATTTTTAAACGATAATGAAGTGATTACAAATGTAAATGTGAAAAAATGTAAACTTAGCTTAATCTAATGGAAAAGTAAATAATCATTTGTTTTTCTATAGTTTTTAATTTTTTGAAATGTTTGAATTGAAAAAGCAAGACTTCATCCACAAATAAAGCAGCATAAGTCTGCGTTGGAAATGTTACCAAAAAAAAACATAGTGAAAATCTCAGAAGAGGGTAAAATCTCAGAAAATTAATGACCTTTTTTTAAAACAAATTTGAATAATTTTCAATCTGTTGTCTATAAACTCCAAAGCTTATGACCATCTGTTTTATCTGGAGCACTAAAGGTGTTAGCTCATTTTGTTTTTTTTGCTGTCTCATAACAGAGAACAAGAACAGGACTGTGTTTGAGGAAAATATTCCTGCAAAATCCAAGATATACAAGCCATTCTGAACTGAGTTTGATTTGAGCGGTTTATGTATCTTGGACTTTTCGTCAATGTTTTTGGCCTGTGTTTGACATACACACAATTAAAACTCAATTTCCCACAATCCCCAGGGGTTCTAGCTCTGACTAATGTGCATCAAAAGGCAGAGAGTGGTGGATCAAAATGTTTTGCTGAGACGAATTCATGGAAGTTGAAAACAGGAAATTGTCTGAATTGAGCCACTGGCAATGTTTTCAAATAATAAATAAACAGACAGAATATGAGAAGGGAAAAAAAACGAAGATACAAAATTTGAGGACAATAAGCTATTAAAGTGAGGAGTAAATGCTGAAAAATAGAGAAAACTATTTGTCTGAACAACACAGTTTGAAAAGAATTGAATGTGTTTTGTCAAAATAAAAGTTTTAATTCCAGAAAAATGATATGTAAATGAAGCAGGTGCTGTTTAAAATAGATTGTGCCTTACTGTGTTTGCAGTGTTATGAAAAAAAAAACGTAAACATAAACTGTGCTTTTAAATCCTTTTTGCAACTGTCAAACCTTCCACTAGGCGGCAGACTTTGCTCATTTTACGTTAGCAGCATTATCAGATTTGTCCAAGCTTAAAGGTCGTTGCGTTAAATTGAATTTCATAAATAACCTTAACAATGTTATTTCACTAATTAATCTCAAACTATAACAGACATTTAATGACTAGAATTGTAAAGTTGCATTTCAAAGTGGGAAACGAATAAATACATAGATAAATACGTTTTCTACAAATTTACCAGCAACTTATTCTTGAGAATAGTTTAGTCGTTACAACACATAACTAATCAACTATGGTAATCAACTATGAACTAATCAACTATGAACTAATCAGTCATGGTAATTGAGTACATGGAGAAATTGATTTATTCTTACTAGTCAATCAGACAGCACAGCAGACAGCACAACATACAGCGCGCGCGCGCACACACACACACAACTACTCAATTCTAAACAAACTATTAAAAATAAACAGCATTAAATATACGGTACATATATATTTCCCCCTTTAAAGACAATTTCAAATGCTGCGTATAACTCAGTTGTATTTTAACTGCTATTAATTTAAATGATTTTAATATATAGAAGTGATGAAGTTCCAAAAACATTACAGCAATTAGACAATAGACTAAATTCTCATTTCTGCACATGATTTTTTATTTTTGTATTCTGCTTGTTACAAATTCCTCAGCTCTGTTAAAAAATGTTTATTCTATACTGTAAGTGCCTCCTTACACTAAAAGCTTAACAGTGAAGAGAGAAAAAGACTGGGAAGACAGGTGAGATGTCAGTCTGTGTCGTCCGGCTTGGTGTTCTTCAGTGTGCGAGTGTCCACCAGACCCTTCAACCTCTGGACCCACTTCTCACTGGGGTCAGCACAGATCTCCAGCTCACCGCTCGTCACAAAGCTGCGTCACACAGCACAAGACTCATCATCTCCTCTAATACCTTTTATACTTAAACCTCTTTTTCAAGTATTTTATACTTATATAAAAGTTTATACATAAAGTTTATACAAGTTTATAAGAAAAGTTTATATATAATATATATATATATATATATATATATATTTTTTTTTTTTTTTTTTTTTTTTTTATATAATTTACAAATCATTTAAAATGATTTAAAATGTCATTTTACATATATTACTTCAAAATCAAAAATCAATACACATGCATACATGTAGATGACATGTATGTATGAAGTGTGTGTGTGTGTGTCTGTCTATATATATATATATATATATATCTATATATATATTATATTATGTATATATATATATATATATACACATATATACAATATGTGTGTGACAATTTGAATTCACATGTCAGTCTAAACAAAGGAAGGTGGTGGTCATCTAGTCAGTATTAGGAATGGTTGACTCGACCATCCAAGTACACTTCAGGCGTGAAACCCCCCAGTACAGGACTCAAACCTGAAACCTTTTCTAACCACCAACACACAAATAACTGCAATCCCACCTCGAGAAATTAATACAAACTCACATGATTCCATTATTGTGGCATTCGAGATGAGTGGTGTGATAACTCACAACCTTCTTCAAAGGAATCCTCACGTTGGAGAAAGAGAAGCAGCACTTGTCTGGACCCTGACTGACTGTGGGAAGACAATACACCATTATAACGAGTCAGACAAAAACTAAAAAATAGGTTCAGCAAATACGCACATTCGCCGTGGGCCAGCCAGGACTGAGCGAAGACTACGAGACAGACGATGAAGATGACCTGTGGTCTCATGTTGACGCCTGGGGCTGTGATGCTGTAGGTGGTGCTGGTGCTGATGCTGTGGGCTTTATGAGCCTCGAGCTTCTCTTCTACATCTACAGGTTCGGCTCCATCCAGGAAAAAGTGTCATCAAATGCAGAGGGGAAAACCATCCTGTGGTCTGCAGAGTTAGTACTTCCTGTTAGTACCCTTACACACACACACACACACGCAGAGACCTTTTCACGCCTATTCATTTTGCACAGAATTCAAACAGAACCATTCACTAAATTCCATGATTTGTTAAGTGTATTTAATTGAGTTATGATTAACTTAAAGCCTAATCATCAGCCCTTTCACGTCAGGCTGAACATATTTGCTTGCAGCACAAAAAAAGTCCCTTTCTGCAAAAGCGCGGTGAAAATGAGTCTGGGGCTCTAGCACAGGAAGTGAAGGTGGAATTGTGGTGGAGATGATCGCGTTTCGTGTGGTTTAGAAGTCGCAATGCTGTGAACCCAGTGTGAAGTGATCGGGTTTGATCAGCAGATTCAAGATTAAGATCATTAAGACTGAACCTTAACACGACGTGCGAGGTTATTCTGTTGAGATTACATTCTGATATGTACACTAGTCCACATTACTCGGGCTACATATTGTTAATATTTCAGTTTTACATTATTAATGCTCAAAGCGAATGAGAGTCAACATCACCTTCGGTTCTCACGTATACTTTATTTTTAGAACTCGACTGAGTTAACTCGACTGTTCTTGCTTGTTAAAAAATAACCCCCCAAAAAAAAAAAAAAAATTAATTAAAAAAAAAATATATATATATATATATGTGTATACAATTTTTTTTTACTTTGTTAATTACTTCGTTATTATACAAGAAAATGTTTTACAAAGAAAAACATACAAAATAAACTATAATGCATTAAACCAGCAAGCAGAAAAGTCTCATTTTTTAACTATCCAATAATTAGTACAAACTAAAGAATACATAAATAAAATATACTACTATTTATACAAATATTATATTTACAACTACGTACTTATATATAAGTACACTTTGTGACTGGTATGTTGTATATACATATACACACACAGAGTAAATGTATATATTGTAGATATATATCCATACTGTATATAAACTGTGTTTTATGCATATATTTCTGCTGTTTTATACGTATTTTATATGTGTTAAATATATAACTTGAGGCTTGGTCTATTGTGACACATGTCGGTGTGTATTTCTTTCCTTCAGAAACCACAGACCCAGAACTTCAGAGTAACTGGTAGATAAGAAAAGAAACTTCACCTCGCACCCTGTTTACTGTCGTTCTCTCAAAAGCCTATGTCTATGGTATACCCAATTAATTTATGTTTTAAAAAGTTTCATTCCCCTCTGAGAGAAAACGTTTAGCTTAAAACATAAATTAATTGCAAATAACATAGACAAATGTAGACAGAGAGACAGACATACAGATGAATAATAAAAATACCAATACTACTACTACTAATAATATTTATTATTATTATTATTATTATTATTGTTATGATATATTATATTATGTTACTAAGTACATCAATACTTTTAAGTATTTCACAAAATTGCACATTTACTATATTGTACACAGAAAAAATTACAACTTTGATTTTTTTTTTTCAAATTAGATTTTTATAAAAGCAAAAATCTTTTTATTAAAACTCCAGCATTGTCGTTTTTGAGAAACTGTAATGATCCTCACAATTGAGCAACCTGTAAACTAGACTTATTTTGAAGTAAACAACAAAACTTTAAATTAAACTTTAAAGTACCACAAAGTCATGCGGAACAAAATACGCCAGAGGGCGCAAGAGCCTCGAAAATCACCATGAAGTCGGTCTCCAGAAGAGCGGAGATTATGCAGGAATCAGGACCGTTACATATTCATTTATAGTAACACTATGTAAAATCACGAAGCTTTAATAGCACCTTTTAGAAAACGAAAGAAAACCTAAAATAAGTAAGTAATAAAATAAGTAATAAAAACAACTCTAAGTAATACACAACAAAAATCCAATGTTTCAGCTTCAAATAGTTTTAAACAACTTTTCAGTTTTGAACATGACTTTTTTAAATAAAAGCTTTATGAATAAACAAAAAATAAATAAAAACTTGACTACCAGTCTAAAATAAAATTACTTACATGCGTGTGAACATTTTTTAGTTTCAATATACATAATTTGTGCAACATATTTGATATATATCTGCCATGTGCTTCACTTAAAAAAACTAAATGTCCAATAACAAAACTCAGTTAATTTATTACACTAAACTCATCACAAAAAAAAACAAAAAAAAAAAAAAACCCTTCATAAAAATCCTTCATATCGTGTCATGCTCTGTTGCCATTTTTCTTTTCACACAGGAAACAAGCGGCTGATAAAAGCGGGAGTAACCAGGGACGTGCACCTTTAGGATGCCGTGTGTGTTCTTGCCTTTCCGCTGGAGGAATGAGATTCTGCCGTCAGATGGATGTCGTTCATCACGGTTATCAATCCAGCTCGGACATCATCTTCCCTCCGCCTGTTAAAAACAATGCTTTTATCAAAACACTTGTGTGTATCTTGTTTGTGTTGCAACTCCAAGCTTATTTATAACATTTTTGCACAAAAAAATTCGCATAGTTACATATAATTTGCTCTACCGGATGGGAAATAACTTTATTGTTATTTAACGTTACTTAATGTAAGAGCGTTATTTAACATCAAGTTGAGAATTATGAGATATTTATTAAAGAGTATAATAAAGAATATAAAAGTTGTTACAAACTTGCTTGTGAAGTTACAGACACACACACACACACACACACAGACATGAACACACACACAAACCCGGAGCAGTGGTAAGTCTTAAGCTCTGATAATATAAATATTGTGTGTGTGTGTGTGTGTGTGTGTGTGTGTGTGTGTGTGTGTGTGTGTGTTTGTAGTTTTACACATTAGATTCTCTGTGCATGCGAGTGTGTGCGTGTGGATTTTATTGTTATTTGAAAAGATTACGTCTTTTAACATTCTTTTGGTTAGCCAAGGTTTTGACCTTGGAGATGACCTTGGAGATTTGACCATGTGATGATTCCTCGTGAGAAGAACTTGAAAAAAGATGTAAATAAGAAAACAGAAGCTTTCGCAAAAGCAAGGTGTGAATGTGTGTGTGTCTTATGCCTTCAGGTCCAGAGATGCCGTGATTGGCTCCCGCTCCCCATGACCCAGAAATAGAAAAGTAAGAAAAGTTTTCAATCAACATTTCAGAAAACTCCCTTATCTGGGCTAAAAGGTTTCTGCCAGTGTTGCGTGATTGATCTGTATTCTCACGCAGCTCGGTGTGTGTAGATCAGCCAGTGGAAACGCGCACGTTGAACTTTGACCCCGCACGCACGCACGCACGCACGCACGCGGAGGGTTTAGCGCGGTCCCGCACATCCTCCTCCGCAGCAGCGCAGCTAGTAAAAGATTCCTCCGTGACATTTCGTAGAAAATACTCGGTGAGTGTATCATCGGTGTTATGTTTGGCCCCGGAGAAGAGAGAGCATCATATATTTCCTCCGTCAAGCTGTCAGACGCCGCAGTGACGGGTGAAGCCGCGCCAGGTACCGAGCGCCAAGAGAAGATGGAGTCTCACTGCACTCTCACTCCTCACTACTTAAATACAGAAAACAAAGAGAATAGTTGTCTAAGTAACGTCTTTGTGTGTCAACGTCTTTGTGTGCGTGTGTATGGTGTTTATGCTAATATATTGTAAATCTGTGTATACGTACTGTTGTACTTACATTAATATTGCATACGTGTGTTAACGTCAGTGGTGTAAAGTACGCACTTGAGACTTTGTTACTTCGCTCAAGTATTTTTTGGATACTTTGTACTAGTACTGAGTATCAAAAATAGAAGCAACTTTTACTCTCTTTACTTGACTACATTTGAGTATATGTACTTTTACTACACTACATTTGAATGGACCATTACTTGTCGTTACATTGTGATTGTGTGTTACAAGTCGGCATTTTTATCTACCGTGGTTAATTTTTCTGCCGGACGAGGCGATATCGCCATCTGCAGGATGCTGAAGGTACTGGACGCTATTTATAAGCTAAATCACATGAACATAACTTAGTGATTGCACTTTTTTGCACATGATTACTGACTTTTTGTTCCTTAATTTTTTTTTTGCCTATTTGAAACATTGAACTGCTTCATTTCATTTCTATATTAAAAAAGGACATTCTCATGATTAAATAGTTTCTAGCTTAACACATTTGTTGGCGTTTTCTGAGCATAAATACTTTAATTTAGTGCTGTTGTTTTTGACATTTACTCAAATCTTCTTGGAATTGGTGACTTGTACCTTGTAATGGAGTCATTTGTACAGTACGGAATTCATACTATCCTCTTCAAATATGGTTTTCAGGTACTCTTTACACCTCTGCTTAACATACTGTGTTTTGTGTGTGTGTGTCCAATAGAAAGGTGACTAGTCAAACACACACACACAAAGTAATTAGAGACTTGATGACATATGGCAGAGAAAACAGCGCCCTGTCCTTGTGTGTCCTTCACTCACCCTGGAGAGAAGTTCAGGACTCAGTCATGGTCAGCGAGGGTCTTCAGCGAGAACGTTCCCAGCCACTCACGGAGACAGATTCCTATTGCATCCTGTTTTTGAACAGTCCTGCTTTCACATGATTAGATAAGATTGTGTCCAGTTTCATCAATTGATAGACTTTATATAGACTTTCAGACTCAAACTCGCAGAAGACGTAAGCATGCAGTAAACATCCTCAAATCACTTTGATTAATAATTGCTGTAGATATTAAGCATTTTAATTGATTGGTTCATGTAATGACTTTTAATATGACTACCGTATTATATATACTGTATACTGCTTAATCTGATCCTTTCAGGAATTGCCTCGCTGGCACCATTTATTAAAAAGGAAGCGTTTAATTTGTGCCCACTAGAGGGAGACAAAGACAACACGATTTGAATAGAGTTGCGTAATACAATAAAACTCAATTTTGATAGTGTACGTTCTATATTAATTGTAAGAAAATATATCTTTTAGGTGGACATGTTAATCAGATTATATGAATTGAAAAAAGTTATTCACGTCAGTTATTTCAAAGTAAAACAAGTTGTTAGTTAGGGTTAGAGTTAGGTTAAATAACTCCTAGCCAAAGTAAATAAATATTTGAAGTATTTTTGAAGTAGGACCTCACTTAATATGGATATTCATTATTGTTGTGAAAAAGTATTAGTAAAGAAAGTATTATTTTCTTTATATAAAATGTATACATTATATATGATAGTATACGTATAAAGTAATTGTATAAGACTCCAACCATCATTGCCGCTTACAGCTTAATTTCTGAATTGCTTTTTTCATGTAAACCCCTTTATCACAATTTAAGCATGTATTCTGTGACATCCATGTTGAAATATTTGCAGCTGGATATTTCACTACTCAGCAAATATTTATTATGGAGTTAAGAATGAAAATTAAAAGTTCTAGAAAGTCAGTTAATCAAAAGACTGACGTGATCAGATTTGCTCGCTAAGAGACTCCACTGACAGGCCATAGACTAGCGAGCTATTTGGATCCTGAGCGAGTAAACGCTGGTGTATCTGCTCACGGCCCAGGATTCTCCACGTCTGAAACAATTAACTAACCGGTGTGAACTTCCAGAAGAACTAGAGCCGACGTACGTGACACATTCCTGCGCTTCACCCAAGGGAAACACCAGCATCACTTTACTTAAACATGGTACAATTACATTTGGCATTCATTTTTGTATTTCGTCTCCTGAGGCTTAAGGGTTATTTTTATACAGTGCGGTATGATACAGTAATAACACCGTAATAATACAGTAATAATAGGTATAACCTACCATTTGTTGTCCTTCGTTTTATTGTTTTGTTAAGTCTTGTTCATTTTAAGTAGATTTCTATTTGTTTTTTCCTTTCACATCTGCTTTCTGTCTTCTGTCCTTCTTGACAACTTGATTATTTTAGGCCATGAATAATCTTATCAGTTTTATCAATGAAGTATGTGGACTTGACGTTTACTCCCCTGTGAAAAGCTACAAAAACATTTATTACTTGACGATGATTTTGAGTTATTGAGGATCTGGATAATCTGGGTTTTTGCTGCTATATTATTTTTTAAAGTTGACAAGATAATCCTGCTTTTCTCAATCCCCCACATACTGCACATGTTTGTATACTGTATGTATTTATGTACAGTCCCTGACCAGCTGCTCATCTTCCGGAGGGATTCACTGGGAACGCCGGAAATGTCCGTTTTCTCTGTTCTACAAAGAATAAAGACCGGCAGCAAATGGATCAATTATTTATTTCTGTTAAGTGGAAAAAAAAAAAACTTGTTCTGATTTTCCTGCACTGACTGTAAATTTCTTTTTACATTACAAGACAGTGATTTCTTACTTTATTTTTCAAATGACAATATAGCCTTTTCTTTTCAACAACAAAAGAAAAAATAATTATAAGTTAAATATAAGTATAGTGAAAAATATAAAATATAAGTGAAAAAAAAAAATCTATGGTAAAATTACACACTGCAAAATATAATTATAAAGACATTTTGATAATACCAAAATAAAAGTATTTCACACAATCTTTAAATGTATTTTGATTTCATACACATTTTTCAAAGGAAACAGAAATAATGTATTAAAACCGTTATATATGTATATATTATTTATAACGTTAAATTAGAGTCAACATTGAGAAGGAAAAAGTAAATTTGAACAGTAATTGGTTTTATATATATATATATATATATATATATATATATATATATATATAATATATATATATTATTTAAAATCTGAATTACCATAATTGCAACCATTTAATTTCCATTGCCACGTTTTCTTGTTTGAAAAAGTTTTGCTTCTGATGTTCTGGAGTTATTACAGAAAGGTTACTCAGTTGTGCCTGATTTGGTGAAGACCTGAGGGAAAACGTTCTTCCCATGTTCCCTCAGTCATGTGGTGCGTGGTAATAACGACAGGTCAAGAGCTTATCACATCCTGGTGTCGAGGAAACCCTCCCTGATTGGTCGATTCAGTGGACGCAGCATGAATGACATAAGGAGGAAATCATCACTCAAGCAGAACGTTCTGCTCATCGTGTTCCTGTGTTCCAGCGAGATTAGCACGACATCGCTTTAGATGAGGAGGACACCCACAGAAAACGGAAACAGAAGAACACGATGGCTTGTTGAAGGAGTTAATTATTTATTTAGTTGAGTAACGTCCACTTCCCCGAACAGCATCAAAACGCAATCACAACGTCAAACAAACACACCGTACAAAAACGCAGAGCCAATCGTGTGCAAGTCACGCGCTGGAGACGGTCCAACCACGACTCGCGGAATCACTGGATCTCAAGGTGAGAGAGATGAAGGTCTCGTGAGATGGTTGCGCTGAGTCTCAAGGCACAAAGGTTCCATTCTTCACTGCCATCAAACCGTGCACGTTTTAAAACGATTTACAATAACGTGACAATTACGTTTTTGTTCACACACTCTTCATTTTTTAATTTCAAACCCTGAACATAAACTATTAACACCGGTTCATCCAACCACCTCACTTAATTGGCCAAAAATCTGTGTACTTTGCACTTTTTTTACATTTTTATTTTAACCCTCTGATGCATAGTGCTCACCATAGCGACCGCTAATGAATCAAATTAGACTACACATTTAAAAATAATAATAATAATAATAATAATAATAATGCTTGTGCTTTCGATGCAGTTGCTCTGACAAGAAGGAAACAGAGTAAAACAGATGTCATAACAGAATTAAAATCAAATTAGAATTAAATTATATTATTTCTATTATAGAAGTAGATCCACATTCAAAAACTTTAGGTAAAAATATGATATATAGTGTAACATTTAGGTAACGATATTATGGTCTCTTAATATATAATTATTTTTTTTTTATTTGCAAATTAGTAGTAAATTACAATTAACCATGAGCATATTACCCACACAATTCATGTAATTGTCAAATCAAACAGTATAAAATGAAATAGCTGTTAATGAACATACCATAAAAATATTTACATTTAGTTCTGACCATTTTATATATAAATTTTATAATATAAAAAGTCCAGGCTGTCAACTGAAGTGCCCATGCTCTACAACTTAAAAAATAATGTTTTGATAATAGGTTTAGGTTATATTACAATATAATCAGTTAGTAATATAGTTAGACAAAATTGTTTTTGTCCTAGCCAGAGTAAACTGTGAAAGAAAAATAACTTCATAATTATGCATCAGAGGGTTAACACACACACACACACACACACACACACACACACACACACACACACACACACACTTGCAAATATATCAAAGTGGGGTCTCACCATTTACTCTTACTCAAACCATCACACACTAAAGGCTGAGTGTTTAGTGCTCTAATCCAAACCAAAACTAAATCATAACCTCAGCCTAAAAACCCCATCTTGACCTTCAAACCGCCTTTAAAGTTGTGAGGACCAGCCAAAGGTCCCCACTTTATTATAACAACTAGCAATCAGGCCACACAGGGATCAAAACGTGCACACACTTGGACAGAGACACGGACACACACACACACACACACACACACACACGCGGACAGACACAAACACACCCTCATGTCATATTTTTTTACCTTAAGCTCAGAGAGAGAAACGAGGATGCAGCATTTACAGATGATGTGATCACTCTTCACAGACAATACGGAGTGTGTGAGTGTGACCACATCTGAACCCATCAAACTCTGGAAGCCACCCAGGTTAGTTTGGATAGGTTAGGAATATTAACAAGACTAGTTGTACAGGTCCTTTAAAACACTAAACACAGATACGTGTGAACTGTACAGTTTAACAGTCTCTTGGTCAGGCTAGAAAGGACCAGCATTCGCTCCTGAAGCCGTCCTCACGTGAAAGAAACAGACACACACACTTCCGTCTTCTCGGGTCACTTCCTCAGAAACTGAATCAAGGTTATGCAGATCCACTGTGGTTAACCTGGTCTTCCGTGATGGGGAAATGAAAAGCACGGATGAAGGTTCCACTGAAAGATCACGCACGTTTCCTGGCGTCCAGAAGGCTAATCTGCTACAAGCCGTAGAGTGAAGAAACAGGGACTTGAAATACGCTCTACTCTAGGCGATTTGAACTCACACAAAGGAAAGAAATCATTGCAGACTTGTGTAAAATACTGATGTGCTATCCCCAACCAACCAATCCAATCCCAGTTCCTATCATGTGTCCTGTTCTGCTTCAGGTCAATTTGAGCTCACTATTTTAAACTTCATGGCTTGAAGCTTCATGGCTCAAAAATATTGGGTTTCTTGAAGAAGGATTTGAATCAGGGGTCATGAATCATCAATGGATAAATTCGTGATGAATGAACACAACAGGAGGGCGACATCACTGTCCCAAAACTCCTTGGCATCTCACTCGGGAACTTTCCTCTTGGAAGGCGGCACGAGGTGAGACGGAAGCTCGCTGGGAATCTCGTGGCCTTCTAGTTTGACCTTGATGAGGTGGTTGGCCAATGCAAACTCCTCATCGTCAAGCATCCCGTCTTTATCGATGTCCGCCAGCTTCCAGATCTTACCTAGAACAGTGTTGGGCAGCTTGGACTTCACCATCTCCTTCTTGGCGTTGGCTCCAGTCACTTTTCCGTTGACGGGTGAGAGCGTGTAGAAGATTTCGTCGTATGCGGGTTTGTCACGAGCCACCACCCACTCCACCTCATCGATGCCCTCGCCAGCTCCCTCGCCATAGCCGTGACCGAACGGGCCATTCAACGTGCCCTCGAAAGCCCCACCTTTCACCACCTGTGTGGAGCGCTGCGTCTCCTCCTGGCGGACCAGCACCATCAGCTGGGCGATGTCGTGGGCCAGCATCTCATCCACCGTGTCCAGCAGCTTCATCTTCAGAGGCTGGAACTTGTTCAGATCATGTGATTGAAGCTGATCCTATGAGGAAGAAGAAAACCAGAACGTTTTGAGCGTTGGTTGAAATTCTGTTCACCTAGATCCCCCCAAAATGGTGTTGCTGGACAATCGGTAATTAATTAAAGTTAATTAATGGGTTCGAGGAGGTGAGACTAACAATTCATAAAGCAAAACCTTGCCTTGAATGAACGGTAATGTCAAAAGCATGTCAAAAATAAAATCAGCATCAGATGGTGCATACGCCATTTACTTGCAAATTACTTTTCGTTTCCTTTTTTGTGTTTCAGCATCTAGATTTATTTTAATTACCCACATTTAACTGACGTATATGTTGACCATATAAAAACAAACTGAAAAATTTTATTTCACAAGGTTAAAGAGTACATTAAAAAAAATGAAAATTACATATAAAATAAACTCATTGCAGTATTTGTTGTGAAAATGAGCCACTCATTTCAAAGAAGAACACAGCTGAGTGGCTCATTTTATAGCAGTTCATTTCTGCATGTGGAGGACGGGAAAGTGCATTTGGACAGAATGAATGGACATCACCTGCATTCTCTTCAGATTGGGGAAATCTCCCGGGGAAATCTGGTGCTCCTTCTCAATGCGGCTATAAATTTCCCCCAAGCTGTTGATCAGCTCCTTCTTTTTGTTGTCCTTTCCAAAGACCGAAGGCATGTCTTTCTTCAAGGAGCTGATGATGTATGCGTGGACCTGGAGAAGAAGAGATTCTTTTATTCTAGAATCTAGATGTTTCTTCTGTCTTGTAACACACACACGTACACGACATTCCATTTCGTGGACAGCATTTATTTTAATGTTGTTTAGGTTGATTGCGATGCGTTAGCGTAGAGATCAGTAAATTTAACCACCAGACCAAATTGATTATTGATGGACTCTTAATTACTCTTATTATTATTTTTAATTTTACTGAATGTCTTTAAAAAATTAAGAACAAAAAAGCCAAATAAAAAGAACTAGAACTGAGAAATTTGCACAGAAGGACGTAAACACCCCGGTCAGGACTCGCGATAGATGGTGTTTAAACTGGACCTCAGTTTCAGTTGTGCTTCGGAATAAAAATAACAACTAACTCCAATCTATAACTGTCGACTGTACTTTCCCAAAATAAGCAAAAAAAAAAGCTACATTTTTCCTTTTTTAATATATTTGTGGATATTGTCAGTCATCCAGGTAAAAAGGTCTGAAGATTGAGCCGTTTTTCCTGGATCTGGTGTTTATAACTGGATTTTAGTAGAAGGAAGTCCACGTAACACAACTATTTAAATCTTCAGACAGTTCCTTAATAAATTAAAACCAAAAAGTATTTTTTAGCAAGAAATTAAAAAAAAGAAAACATCTGACACTACGTGTTGGAACAAATTAATGCCATTTTAATTTATTTCAATGGAGAAAAGTGATTTAACAAGAGTAAATTAAGAAACAAGCTCACTGTTCTCGGACAAAACACTTTATGAATTAAGGGATAAAATAAAATCGTAACCGCACCTTGGCAAGACGAGCTCTCTTGATCAGATCGTTGAGCTTGCGTAGGGCTGCGTTGCGAGGCAGCGACTGGATGTCTTTGAACAAGTCCTGCTCTTCCGCCTCAAACAGCTTCCGGTTGTCTGGAATAAGCAAGGGATGGGACCAAAAGGAGCCGATGTAGACCCGGATCACCTCAGGGGTGTTGACGATCTTGCCCAGCGACCACATGAGGGCGCCATAAACACGCATGAGCTGCTGCGTCTCGATCTGGTCGGCCTTGTTGAGAACCACGCGGATTTTGTCTTCATGGTTCTTGAGGGCCTTGATGACTTCGGAGAACTCATCCGAGATGTCCAGCTTGTGGGCATCAAATAGTAAAATAATGCGGTCCACACGCTCGGCAAACCACTCCAACACGGCAGCAAAGTCATAGCCTGGAAAAGAAAAAACAAAAGAGGAAAATGGCTTGAAATCCAGCACAAAGTTCAGAAAGCTATGGTACCGGATGGAGGCTTGCACAACAGAGAATTTAAGCCAACCATCCAGAGTGACCGAGTTAGACTAGCTATTCAATAGCCCTGCTGACTCCCAATTATCAGTTAAAAGCTCCGGACGGCAGCAGATTTATGATCAGATGTCAGCCAGTGTAATGGCTTCTTCAGCTCAGAGGAGGAAGGAGACCACAAGTCTATGGCTCAAGAGACGGAAGAATAGATAAGGCTTTTAAATCACAAATGTTTTCCTAATACAGCCAATTGCTGTTATTTGGACCGTTGGTTAATGAGACTTGCTGCATAATCAGAAACCAATTCTAATAAATACGCCTAATTATTGTCTGCTTATATGAACCAAAATTCAGCTTTAGAAAATCAAAGATGGTGAGAAACAACACGAAAAAAGGAAAGCAGAAAGTCTGTGAACACAATATGACGCGCGTCAATAGAACAAACTGTGCGTGTGATGTCATAAAGATACAACTTTCAATCCCGGTTAAGTATAGTACGTCTTTTTTTACTGTTGCAAACACAAAACATTTTCATTTAATCAGACCAGCCAGTTATTAGGAACAAAATCATTGCGTCTCAAATGTGGTTCGATTTTAACTTTCTATTAAAATGTAAAACACTTTTTGGTAAGACTGAATCCTGAGTTGTAGTTTGTGGTTGATCTAAAAAGTTTAATATTCACCTCAAAAGAAACCAAATACCAGAGGAGGACGAATTAGTAGATTAAACTCAAACACTGTTGATTAAATTTTCGTCAGTAGAAAGTAAAAAAGAAAAAAAAAAAAAAAGTCAAGAAAATTTTATGCACAGAAACTATCAGAAACTATTTTTAAAGCTTATGCTGTGCTCACATGATTATATTATTTGTAGAAAAAAAAAAGTAGATAAAATAACAGAACATCGTTTTTGTCAAACAGTGGAAGTCAAGGAGAGCAGTATTTTTGTCAACCCGAGGACGCTTCGTAAGAAATGTACCCCAAACCCCAACTACTCAAGCCACAAAAAAAAACTCAAACTATTTACTTTTTCTAATTTTCTATCAACACATTTCATAATTTTTCAGATCAGAATGCACAGAATTTCACGTTGACACATTTAGTACATACTTTAGAAAAAATATTTTGATTTATGTTATTTCCTATTTAAATAGGAAAAAAAGAAGCATTTACAAATGAAAAGCACTAAAATACAGGTACCAGAGAAATTCTCAACCCGTTTCTCCCAGCCATTGTTTAAGCCCTTTGCCACCAAATATGCGAATGGTTTGCTGAAACGATCATGTGAGTCGACAAAACAATACAACAGACCTTCAGGAGAAACTCGTCCCTACGGAACGCAACACAAATGCAATATAAACTAAATTTGAAGCCGCCATGTAACGCAATTAAACAACTTGGGCCTAATCCGATGCGGTCTGCTGCTTTCTGCAAGAAATCATTAAAATCATGTTGTTTTCTTTTTCAATAGGACAATGAAACTACAATATTTAAAAAAAAAAAATAAATCACTGCTAAAGCTCACAATAGAAAAGACTTAAAAGCAAAAGCTAAAATTCTATCTGATGGAAGAAAAAAAGTGTTTACAAGAAGGTCCAATCACGTTTCTTGATGATACCATGGATCATACATCTTCAGTCTTTCATCATTTTACACCAAGTGATAAACGTCTTCACACAAACGTACATTAAAAAAAAAAACAAAAAAAGTCATTTCAGACTGTTTGTAGAAATTAGTGTGTTAATATTTCAAATCAATGACATGGAATATGGCTGAAAAAGCCACGTCTTCAACAGGAAGATCCCATGTGTCCAGGAATGGAGGGCGCCATTCCTTCTCGATTTGGCTGTTTCACCATAGAAGGCTTTATTGTCACCTGCAGTAGTGGAGTTTGTCTTTCCGGCCACTTCTAAAATATGAATGGTCACTTGACACTGTTGAGCTCTGAGACACGCGAGACGTGTCGTGAAGCAGGACAATAACAGCGGTGAAACCGGGCTGGGCATTACAGCTGTGATTATTCAGTTGAAGAGAGACAGATTTGAGGGTTAAAGTTGAGAATGAAGCGCCTGTAAATTCACAGCATGTCTGGAAAGAGAAGTGCTGGAACTTCCTCGGCGTAGTAAGCGGCAAGGGTTAATGCTGCTCGGAGCGGCTCGACAGCACCTACAATACCTCCATAAGGACAATTACGCAGGGAGCTATAACCAAAGCCTTCTTCAGTAGCAGCTGTTCATGAGAAAAAGAAAGATACAAGTCAAATAATAAATATTTCTTCAGCAAAATCATACGAAGGACGTCCAATGAAAAGATATGTATAAAAATAGGTATAAAAAAGGAAATGCAATGATCAACCCAGATAATCAAATTATTAATATTGTGTCTAGTGAATTCACTTGACCATACAATAAACTTAAAATTCACCTGAATTTTGCTTTTTACGTAAACATTTTCCCCAATTTTAAAACGATAGAACAATGTGCCGACAACAGAATAATTGCTTTGAAATAAGAGTCAATACTCGTCTGATGTGTGAGCTGTTAAAACAAAACGCACCGTATGTCAAGTCTCAAAGATTTTAACAAACCAAAAAAAATACACAATTTAGGTATTGTGTACATTTATTTAACACAATATAAATCTAGAAATATAGCACTACAGCAGGGGTGGCCAACCCGTGGCTCTTGAGCCTCATGCGGCTCTTTAACTAGTTTCATGCGGCTCTTCAGGAGTTTTCACATGACATGAGTCAAATATGCACACAATGTTAACTGTTGAAAAATAACTAATATTATCATGTTGGTGTGGTTTTATCATTAAATCTGGTCTGTGTGTGTGTGGGCGTTCATACAAGATTAAGCAATTGGATGATGTTCATGTGTGCCCGTGTGTATGATGTGACTCTTTGTGGCTCTTGCACAGAAAAAAGTGGCTCTTAGTTTCTGACTGGTTGGCCACCCCTGCACTATAGCGTCATAGAACCTGCTGAAGACTCAAGTTTAAATGATGATCGGAGCATTTCAATGTGGATTTGTTGGTTAGTTGTTGCGTGTGTTTTCTCAGGGTCTCCGGTTTCTAATCTAGGGTGTGTGTCCCACCTTCAGGTCAAGAGTTAATGGAAATGGAAAATGGCTATAACAGTCACAGCAGTAAATGTGGAGTGTAATCTGTGACTATAACATTCGCCATATATCAAATATATATATATATATATATATATATATATATATATATATATATATATATATATATATATATATATATCAAACGGACAGTAACCGGACCAAATTAACCTTGAGCACAGACAGAGCAGTGGAGGAGACCTGCATCATCAGAAGCAGCACAGCAGAACCTCTCCAGTGAGTGGACCAGGACAGGAAGTGTTTAGGTGGGCTCATGGGAGCCCTTCTGGCTGACACTCAATGAAGCTTTACAGCTGCAGGAACATTCCCTACTGAAAAACACACCGTAATGGTGCCGAGGAGGAAATGAAACAACTCGAAGAAGTAAAATAGCTACGGATGCTTTTCAGGTTGAGGAAATTAAACACAAATTAAACCACGAAAATGAGCCATTTTATAATGAGGATCCAGGATAGAAATACACGAATAAAGGAGAAAATTAGATCAAAATCTATATAAAATATATAAAATAATAAAAATGATAACATGCCAAACCTGCTTGACGTTTTAGCAGTTAGAATATGTGTTTTAGTAGTTGTGGTGCCTAGCAATTTAGTAGTTGTGGGAATCCGTGATTTAGTATCTTTGGGGACCCGTGTTTTAGTAGTAATGGGGACCCGTGTTTTAGTATTTATGGGGAAACTGTTTGAATTAGAACAACTCAGTGCTTCCTGTACCAAGTTTGTTTTTGAAAAAGCTAATGTTTATACGCTAATGTCTTCTTGAGTGCAGAGTAATGGATGCATGAAAAAATGATGATGCCTGCCAGAATATTATTGACAGTATTAATGGAACAAACTGGGTGGGAATTAGTTCCGGAACAGACAACATCTTCAGATCAAGTTACTGAAACAGGACGTGCTACGGCACATTACAGTTCATATTCTAATAAAGAACAAATTATAAAAAGAACAAATTTGCGTAAAGTATAGTGACCGTAGGTGTGAGCAAGAGTGTGAGCTCTGTGATTGGTTGGCCACCAATACATGCTGTGTCCCGCCTTCAGGCCAGAGTAGCTGGGATTGGCTCGCCATGAACCGGAAATGGAAAAAGTGATAGAAAAATAATGTATGGAGTAACTATTAAACAAACACTCATTTGTGAATACAACACAAACAAATGATTGAGCAAACATGAAAATCTAAGCGTATTATTTTTATTCACATGTCTACATGAGGAAAGCCGTCCTTGCTCATGAATATGAGAAATTATGCTTCTCCCTGTCATCTTATTTGACTGCCGGAGAAATTCCACAGTTCCGCTTGAAAACCAAAGAACAGAAACATTTTTCATTTAGAAATGCTAAACACACCATGACACTGATGTGCAAATGAGACTTGAGCGGAACAACTGATGGGAAAATGGGCGTTCAAAAGGTTACTACTAATATTGTAGGTGCACAAAAAAAAATTCTTCCATCCTTCAATGGAAGGATACCTTCACCTCACCAGACCGTGTAAATCTCCTGTGCAGCCCTAAAAACAAAGGCGAACTTTCCCGTACAACATTCTGTTTATCACGTAGACTGGAGAAACATCTAATCACTGGTTATATGAAATGAGTGTTTGCAGCAGAGACGGGTGTGACTGGGAATGAGGGAAAGTGCTGATGTAGAGAAATGTTTTACTGAAGCGACTTAATAAAACAAGTGTAAAATAAGAACAAATGTGCTGTTAACAAGCGTCAAACTGCCTTACAATTCCCAGTAAAGTCGTGGCAGCTAGGCCCCAAATTCTTCTGCGAAAAACGTATTACTGTGATATACGAGAACCCCAAAAAATGCCTTTTTTATCATTTAAGCCCTAAATCGTCCTCATACTCCCTTTAAATTTACTCAGCTAGTGAGAACATCGGAAAGAAGAATCTGACACTTAGCCAACTTAGTTTGGCCGGCTGCCAAAAATCTAACGGGAGCAGCTCCGTCAACCATCATGTAATAATAACTGTCAGATTACATTTTTAATTGGAATATTTTGCATAAAAACATTACGTTTATCGGGTGTAAATGTTTTATATAAAAAAATTCAAATATTTGAGTTTGCAATAACTTTTTGCAAACTATATCTCTTCTCACATAAGCCACTGAAGTTTCCATTAATTTGAGCGTCTTAATACTTTATCAAGTATTTCTCAAGTAAGCCAATTCATCAAAGAGTCACGTGCCAAAAACCTTCTTCATCTTGATAAACCTCGTCTTTCACCACATTCTTAGACTCTCAACACATCACAATCAAAAACAGATTAAATGTCCGGTTACCCAATACGCCACTGTTGTTCCTCATAGCAAAATCCACATTTCCGTCTGTCTTTTGTTGTACACACATACAATAATGCAACCGTTACCTCTTTATCAAACACAAATCTTCAATAATTGTGCACTTTTTTTGTTATATATTTTGTCTGGCGTTTACCTCTGCTGATCCGTTGTTTCTCGCCACTCAGGATTCCAGGAGTGTCGATCACACTGATGCTCTCCAGAACCGGGTTAGGAAGCTGGGCAGACACAAACCTGACGACCAACACAAACAAACCACAGTCACAATGCGATTTCTGTGCTTGGCAGACCGACTTCAATATTTACGCATGACAAACATGTGTACTAGACATCTGCACTAGAAGTCACACTCAACTTCTCCATGACTTAAACCAAACAAGACCATTTCATAGCCAAAAGAAATTTCAATCCATGAAAACAACTTCAATAACCAGTGGGAGAAATGTGGAGACACTGAGTGAAATAAATCAGTAGTTTCCAGTCAACCCCTTTTGTTCAAGGTGAAATAGAATGACAGAAAGGCCTTTTTATAGCTTAAGAGAAACTTAGCCTGGCCAAAACAACAGAGTGGTAAAGTTTGTGGCCAAGTGTGTGAACTAGGCCAAGGAAAATGTGTCGGATTTTGGAGGGAATCAGTAAAGACCTAGACAGAAAAAAATATCAGCACACACACACACACACACACACACACACACACCAAGCCATGAATAACTGCTGTATGGACGTAATAAAGTATGATTTAAATTTACTTTAATATATTAAAGACAGTATGAGCGATTTAGATGATGAAAACATAACTACAACTACTAAGGTCGATTTAGGACAGAGTCTGTTATCACATAATAAGACCGAGCAGGTCTTTATAATTAAATAACCGGTTTAAAACGGTTATGTCTTGACAGCGGCTAAATTATACGTGTCCTCTGATTGGTGGTTAACAGCAGACACGTCGAGACACTTCTAGTTCATAAATGATACGCAGAGCTAAAAATAAATCAGTAACCCATAGCAGTCAAGCCATTCAGATTACATTAACCCATAACCAGACGATTATTGAATTAAAACTCTACAACTGTTTGCTGAAAGCTAAGATGTGGGAAAAAACGGACATTGTGACGGATTTTGACAGGATTTGCTTGGGAAAAATAACATTCAGATGTTCCATTGCAAAAGACAGAAAAGTTTGGCACAAAACAAAAGCGCATCGGCCAAACCATTGCAGAACCAGTGATGGAACAGACTACCTGCAAAAACAATCTCACACAGGCAATTACATACGGAGAATGTTTTGCACAACTGTCTCTCTGAGTGTGTGTGAGTGTGTGTGTGTGTGTGTGTGTGTGTGTGTGTGTGGAGGAGTTGACGACAGACCAATTTTCATATAGAGCTGGTAAACGTATCACCAACAGTCAGAAACAGCATTTCCCATCAGCCACTCTGATTCTTAGCTCAGAATAAATTTTACTTAACTAAACCATCTCTCAATTAAAACTTCAGCAATTGTAAACACTAAAAGCGGTGATTTGTCCATATTAATGAACATGACTTTAAAAAAAATGTGAAATGTGAAAAGTTAGGACGGCATGAGGGAGCAGTGGGTAGCGCTGAAATGCAGTAAGCTGTAAAAAAAATGTTTGTTTTTATTTAAATCCCACCTGTTCAGAAAGGCATTTCCAAAGGCATTAAGCTTTCGAAAGGGCTTTTTAGGATCCATCACTAGTGCATTTCCTGGTATTATTCCTTCCATGGTGCCATGCATCACTGCTATAAAGGAGTCTGTGGTGGGTTCTGGTCCGATACGCATCCCAGGGAAATCCTGCTCAAGGAGATATCTGTGAAGACAGAAGGAACAACTGTCAGGAAATTCTTACTTTCGAAATATCCTGTTGAATACTATTTTAAGGTTACTTAAATCACATTTCCTCGCGCTAATATTTTCAATGTAATCTCAGAGAGCCAATGAATGGAATCCAGTATATCATGGCAACAATTTCTGCTTTCCACCATCGCGAGACACGTGGTGATGGAGAGTCTGAGCTTGCAAAGAAAATGTTTACGCCGCTCAGCACAAACCCACTTGAAACGGGTCTGTGGTGGACATGCAATACAATGGCGGTCAAACCGACGGCTGAGACACTACAGGACACTTGGCTTTACCTGAGAACTTATTAGCCACAGTTCACGACAGTAACAAGAGACTGTTAACACGACAGACAGTATCTAACACAGTGCTTCCCTACGTATAACTGCTTTTAAAACTTAATTTCCATCCTAATAAAAAAGAAACAACAAACAGATATGTACATTTTTCCTCAGTTGATCTTCTCAAACTCACCTTTTCTCTTTCTACTTCTCAAAATCAAGTTTTCTCCTTCTCAAACTCACCTCTTCTTTTAAAACTCAAATCTTCTCTTTCTAAAACACAAATCCTCTCCATCTGAAACTCACCTCTTCTTCTCAAACTCACCTCTTCTCTTTCTGCTTCTCAAACTCACCTCTTCTTCTCAAACTCACCTGTTCTCTTTCTCAAACTCACCTCTTCTCTTTCTGCTTCTCAAACTCACCTCTTGTCTTTCTGCTTCTCAAACTCACCTCTTGTCTTTCTGCTTCTCAAACTCACCTCTTCTCTTTCTGCTTCTCAAACTCACCTCTTCGGTTTCTCAAACTCACTTCTAAAACTCTAATCTTCTCCATCTAAAACTCACCTTCTCAAATTCCCCTCTTCTCCTTCTCAAACTCAGCTCTTCTATTTCTGCTTTTCAAACTCACCTCTTCTTCTCTTTCTAAACTCACCAACCTATGCAATTCATAAAATCCAGATGGCGGATTCAACACAGCCAAAATGAGGGAAAATACATTGGATGTCAATCTTAAAAATGAACCGTGCAAGTTATTTTACATGAAAGATCAGCTACTCTGGGACCTGAAAGGAAGAACAAACGCCTCTGAAATACCAGAAGAAATAAGAAATCTAACACGGACTCACAAAATTGCTCAAATAACTGTTACTGTCACATGCGCTTACAAGCTGATGAGACCAAGAGACTCAGTAAAGCCAACAGTTCAGTCTCTGAATCAAGACGTGCAACATCTCCATTCACACTGACAAGCCTTTACATTCTGGAAGCTATTAGCAATCCTGGAGTTCCCAGAGCCATGGGGAGCTTCACTAGTTGCCCGGTGATACTAGTTCACTGGCCTTCAATTTGGACCAAAGCAAACCTTTGAACGTTTAAATCAGCCTGCAGACAGCCATCACACCATTGCAAGGAACCACAGAAGAGTTCCGTGATGGACGTGAAAGCCCAAGCCAAGTGGAAACCAGACGCAACTATAAACAATGCATTTATGTTAATAATAAAGTAAAGTGAGTGAGATTGCCAATATGGCGAACCATATCGAAATTGGTGATCTGTTTTTAACCCGTACAGTGAAGTGCACATACACACCATACACACAGTGAACACACACAAACCCGGAGCAGCCCAAGCCATTAAGGCTGTTATTTAATTCTAAATTAATTTAGTCGTGTTTGCTCTATCAATACAATGCTTTCATCGTGCAGCTTTCTGAAGGATGGATGCCCTTGATGAACTCAGAACTCAAAACTCATACACGTGCGCGCGAACGAACACACACACACACACACACACACACACACACACACACACACACACACACCTTATGAAGCTGGTTTTGCCAGTGGAATACTGTCCCACCAGGAGAACCATGGGCTTATTGTCAAAATCCGCATCTTCCAACGCCGGAGAATGGAACTCGTGGAATTTGTAGTGTTCCTCCAATGGAAGCAGTTTGGTTTTATACAGCTTCTTGAGTCCATCACTGACGGTCTGGAAGACTTCTGGTTCCTTCTTTCTTCTGTCATCGGTTCCCAGCCAACTAAACATGGTGTCGTTTGGAAATATTCGAACTTAAAACTGTGTCGAAATTCCCGCCGGACGGTGGATTTGAACTGCAGGTCGGATGACCAGAAAACCCAGGTCGAAATGGAAAAATCGTAATATTACACGTCGACAGGTCTCAGTAGGCAGTCCACGAAGCGAAATGCAACAGAAAAGCACGTTGTTGTTGTTGTTGAATAAAAGGCGCTGGCTTGTTGAAAATGAGCAGAATATTTTTTTTTTCTAAATCAAGCCTGTCATTCAGGCTTTGTTATGGAAAAGCGCGCGCGCGACTGGACGTGACAACGTCTCATGCACAGAGACGACAAGCTACGACTCTGTGGGAATAAAATAAAAAAAGACGGCGAAATTCACAAGCTAACGCGGATTCTCCAACGATGACAGGCGTTTGCAAGATTCCCACTGCAGCAGATTTAAATGCCAGTGCGCTGCTGAAACCCGACACGAGAGGAAGTGCCCCATCGACCAAGCCCCACCCAGAGCACGAGCGCGGGGTCGGGGATACAGCGCCACCGATGGAGGTCATTGGTAGCGCAGTCTTGTATCCTCCGGTATACAATAAAAAAAACGTATTAAAGCATACATAAAAATATTAAATATGAGGTAATGTTGCTTAATATCAAACATCAAACATTTTGAAAATATAATAATAAATTAATATATTCATATATTAATAACATTTAAAAAGTGTTCTGTAAACTGCTTTCGATTTTACTGGTATGTAAATAATATTTATACTCATGTAAGTAATAAACAATACCTAATATCAAGGATTTTCAATAACTGATAATGGTAATAATAATAATAATAATAATAATAATAATGGCCTTGACAACAGACTGTATGTTTTGTATACGTATAAAGACGTGTAAATATTGTTCTTTTTACGATCAAATCTGCGTACGTATATTGCATAAAAACAGAAAATGCCATATTGCCATCACTTCAATTTCCTTTCCAAACGTAAGCTCAATCACGAGTTCAGTGATATTTGTGTTTTCACTGCCATCTGCTGTTTAATAATAAAGTTTACAGACAAGATGCGAAGAGCAAATGAACAAAGTTTTCCAGTAGGTGGCGCTTCATGACCACAAATTCAAGTCTACAAACTATAATTTGAACAATACATTTAGATTAATAAAATTTAACAATTAACTTAGATGAGATCACACTTTATTGAGCCAAGCACAAGTACATAGCTAAAAATAATTCTTCATCTTTTCATCATCCATCAAGAAATTTCAAATAGATCTTTATAAATATAAAAAAGTTCAATAAGAAGATAAGATAAGGAAGTCCTTTATTCGTCCCACAGTGGGTAAATTTCCTCGATACAGCAGCACTAAGAAAACACGAGCAGTATCAACAAAAGAGTATATACAGCTTAGAAAATACAGTTAAATAAGATTATAGAAAGTTATACACACGTGGAAAACTCTCGATACGGATATTGCACAGAATATAGTAGAGTTTTTGCACACAGTTCACTGGGAGCAGCTCTGGTTGTAATAGTCTTACAGCAGCAGGTAGAAATGTCCTGTGGTATCGCTCCTTCAGACACGTAGGATGTTTCAGTCGGTCCCTTAAGGAGACCGACATCAGAATGATGGTGGGCATCATTCTCCATCATGGGTGATAGTTTAGCTACCATCCTCCTTTCTCCCACCTCCTGTATTGAGTCAAGAACAGAGCTAGCCCTCTTGACCAGTTTCTCCAGTCTGCTGCTGAGATGCTGCTGCACCAGCAGACCACCCCGTCAAAGATGGCTGATGCCACCACAGAGTCACAAAAAGTCTGTAGGAGTGGTTCCTGGACTCCAAAAGACCTCAGTCTCCTTAGTAAATAATAAATATATGTATATTGTAGTGAAACTAAATTATTATATCTATTCAGTACTGTTCAATACTGAAAGATGCGTGTGTCTGGTGGTGATAACAACGCCAACGGCATTCAAAGATGGATTTGAATTATTACTTTTTTATGAATAAAAAAACAATGTTCATTTTTTCATTTGAATTTTATTAAAAAAATTTAAATTCAATTTAATTGATCAATTTTGAGCAAGAATTAAAGTAGAGAGTTAATTTTCTTTGTGCTGTTGATGATAATTAATGCAAAAGATTAAGAAAGTTATTATTTTGTAAATGAAAAAAACACAAGTGATTTGAAAAGCTACAATTCAAAGGTTTTATTGTATCCTGCTGCTGTGGTTCTGCTGAGCCCGCTTTCATAGACAAAAAGGACCTAGAATATTCAATAATACTCCATGATCCACATTATACAAATACTCCCCTACAATTAAAAAAAAATCCCCTACAAATACTCATATTACAAAAAAGTGTTGCTGTATTTCTGTCAAAATAATAAGAAATCAGACCAGAATGTGACAAGATCTATCATCACAACTTTAATAATTTGTGAAGTATTAGGTGATGCAATATGAAAAAACGAAAAGCAACAGAAAATAGGATATAAGCTGAATAAAAAATTTGCTTTATCAAAAAATAATCTCTAAGGCATTTTGCGTGTGTGTGCGCGAGCGATAATGCTAATTCACATTTCCTACAGCCATATTCATATTCCAAGTCACATCATTCAAAACGCTTTATCCATTAAATAAAGGTCATGTATTGACAGCTTTATGCTCTTATGCTAATATGTGGCCAGATGAATCCCACTGATTTCATCAGAATGTTTTAGTGGCTTCACACAAATCCAATTATACACACATACACTGTTTTCTTCTTTTTATTAAAATGGTTTTATTAGCATTCAAGAAAGAACACACACTTTCTTTCACGCAGTGTCACTTAATGGCATCAAAAGTGGATTTTTTTTTAATTTTCCAATATCCCATAGTCAAAATAAAAATATCAAAATCGTTTTTTTTTAGAATTGAGCTTGGCTTCAATAAATAAGTGAAATATATCAGTACTTTGTAAAAACATGGCCGAAACACCAGGTCCTCACAAGGAGTGATTCTGCAGTGTGAATTATATAATGGCTGTAATGATGTTCAGCTAATAGCAAAGGCCAGTAATACCTGGTCCAGGCCACACGTTTAAAGTGCAGTTTAATCCTGCTGGGCGAAAGTGTGGTGCTCGATGACTGACCTACTAATCCACCTGTGCTTCTGTCCCACCTGCAGTTTAGTTCTTCACTCCATTAACTTCCTCCCCACTTCTCCCACTCCATAGGAAGTGGAGTCACTCCCACTCCATAGGAAGGGAATTTACAAAAACAAATAAATAAAAAACTCTACACTTTAACACAAATTCAGATGTAGAAAATGTTAGTATTAATTGGTTGTGTATTTATTTATTATCTTTCTTTCTTTTCTTTTCTTTATTTAAATTAACCATACTTGCATTCAGATAAAACTAATTCTAAAAGCATAAAAAAAAAATGACACAAATGTATTAATTGTGGAAAATATTTTAAGTATGAATAAAATGTAATATGTGCAGGAACATATTTTTACATTTAAAACTCATTGAACCAAAATAAAGTAGTACGTTTTACTGATAGAATTTGCAAATTGTATGATGTTTTTATTAAGTAATGGGTTATTTTTTGTTCCAGTGTATAGGCATGTTTCATATTTTCAAAGACATTATAGCATTTTTCAGACCTTTTAGTCAAAAAAGCTTAAACTAAACTCAACATTTACATTTAAATCCATTTGTCCTGGGAATCAAACCCACACCCCTACTTACTGCTGCTCACCAGTTCGTCTGAGCCACAGAAGGTGCATATATGTACAGTATCTATGATAGACCGTATCAGTGTATTGTTTGTCATTTGTTTAATGCAAATAAGTTCTAGTTTAAGGCGTCTGACGGTGAAGAAATGGAGGTTGACGCTCTGCCTGTCAAGGGCACTCATCCACAGAGACCCTCCACAGACGTGATAGATGATATTTAAATTAAGGAGGTGATTAAAAATACCTCAAATAAATAACTTCATAAATTCAGCCAGTGCTGTACGTCTACATCAGGTCTGAACCGACACTTTCTGTATGATCTATTTTTTATTATCTCTGTATTTTCTATATTATTAGGAACTGTATCTATCCATACTGAACTGTTTGTATTTGATCTTTCTTGCTGTTTTGCGCGTGTATCCAGAGAAGCAGAATATTAAAAACTAAAAGCGTGATGCATATTTGTTAGAGGTAGAAGTTGAATTTATTTTTGTATTATTACCATAATAATTACTTTAACAGTAGAACTGCAGCGCCTTTTTAAATTCTTGGAATGTGCAAATTATAATCAGATTCATTCTCATCCATACATTTTCTGAACAGCTTTTCCATTTCTGGTTCACAAGGAGCTGGAGCCAATCACAGCTCTGGGCCTGAAGGTGGGACACAACTGCATTGGTGGCCAACCAATCACAGTGTTCTTTTCATCAAAATTACTTTTCATCCAAAAAGACTTGACTTTTTAACATTTGACTATCTTTACCCTTCTCCTGGGATTCAAACTTCAGTTCTCCACCAACATTAATAAACTGACTGAGAAAAGTCATCAAAGACGCTTTTCGCCAACAACAAGCAAACCAAACGGAAAACCTTTGAGCAGAATAGAACATCACGAAGTTTGTCCGGTAGAAAGTGGGAGCAGCAGTGGGACACGATGGTGGGATTGCTGGAGTCAGAGAATCTTGCCGGATCAATGAAGTTCTATTGACGCCACGTCGTTTTCATGTCATGAGCTGTTGCTGCATGAATAATTAAAATGATCAGTCTAAGCTCGGCAGGTGCTGTTATCCCTATTGACTGACATTTTTATAGGGGCCATTGAGCTTCGGAATAGATGGTGAGGTTTATTTCTGAAGGAACATGGGTGAAGAAAGTGTATTGAATGTATTAAGGTGGAGCTGGAGCAAATCCCAACAGCTCTGGTTTGAAGGACACGCCCCGTTTGGGCTACCAACTACTGGCAAAACAAAATTAAAGCTTTGCCTTTATTTATTTGCACATATAAAAAAAAAACAGACAGGTCATTTCACCCAGATCGCTAAAAGAGCCTGACAAAGCTTCTAACCTCTGGCTGTAACCTTGAGCTTGAAGAAACCTTCTGGTTTGTTCGGCTTGATTTCACAAACGAATCAGTAAATCGATAAGGTCTGAGATGATCCAAGCAGGTCAGCAGAACTAATGTGACGCCTCAGCTCCATTACATTAGTGAACTCGGACTGGTTTCCTGTAGATTCACTGGGTACAAACATCTTCTCATGTAAAGACTGTGATGGGTGAAGGACGTACGTTTGAAGGATGATCGCTCGCACCAACAAGGCTTGACTGAGGACGCAGAGGACGTGCCAACGCTGCCACTTGGCACTTTTGATGGTGGCTAATTAAAATTCCCATTTCACCCTCAATAACACTTTACTTTTTGGTTGGGTGGCTTCTCCTTCCCCTGGATTCTTCTGGTTTTGACTTGCTTGCACATGCTCAGAAGCAGTGGAGGTGAGGGACGTAGGTATGAACCTGGATAGAGAAGAACGATCCTTCTGATAAGACACATGGGGGGGGGGGTATTGAGAGGGTGAGAAAGAAAAAAGAGAAAAAGACTGAGGGAAAGTGAGACGAAGAGAAAAAGAGAGAGAAATTGTAAGAGAAAGGGAGGGGGGGTGTCCAGAGACAGAATGATAGAGAGGGAGAAAGAGAGGAAGACACAGAAAGAGAAGAAGAGAAAGAGGGAGATAGTTAGAAAGAGGAGTTAGAGAGAGACTGAAAGAAAAAGAGCAGAGACAGAGAGGGGGAGAAAGAGAAGAAAGAGACAGAAAGGGAAGGAGAGACAGAGAGAGAAAAAGGGGAAAACGAGGGAGGTGGAGACGTAAAGAGAGTGAGAGTGAAAGACGAAAGACAGAGATAGATGGAGTGATAGAAAGAGAGAGAGAACGAGGTCGAAGTAGAGTGAGAAGAAGAGAATGAATGTGAGAGAGGGAGAGATTGAGAGAGAGGGAAAAAAGGGTCACAAAAGAGAGGTCACAAAAAATGTGTTTCATGTGACTTAAGAAACGAATCAGAAAATAAAAAATATGTCAGGAATTATTAAAAAAATATGATTGTATAAATCCATTTTAACAAGGAGTCTTCACTAAATGAATGCACAACTCAAACTCCTGGCGTTCTTCGGCGGCGTCAGAAGGTTGCGTGAAGTTCATCTGATTAATTCTGCGGGCGAACTCGCTGCAGGAAACATCAAAGGCTCTTTATGGACACCTCTACATACAGTCATTTACATACTCATTAACAGCTAATTCTGCCAGATTGCACAGGAAGCCGACACTATCACCGCAGACAGCTGCTTCCACGTTTAATGAGATGCGCGCAATCTTCCACTGACCTTTGGAATAAAACTCAATCACGAGATAAATAATTCAATATTAATCTAATCTCATTATTTGTATTTTTAATATGGCTGAAAAAGATTTTTTGCCCAGGGTAACAATATAGATTTGTAAAAGGATTGATGAAATGGTCTGATAAGATCAAGTCCAGTTTAGTTTATGAAAAGAAAAAAAAACAGTTTTCTTTATGTCAGTGTAACTATTTTCTATTTCTGGGCCATGGGGAGCTGAAGCCAATCATAGCAACTCTTGGCCTGAAGGCGGGACACACTCTGTAGTGTCCACCAACCAATCACAGAGCAAGACACAAAACACTGACCGGAATTCATGTTTTAGGAAGGAAAGGATTTAGCTTTAAGTTTGGTAGTGCTTTAGTAATTTAAATGCAGTATTTGTGTTTGTTTTATTGCATTACTATTTATTTTAAGTGTTTTTGGACATCGTTAAAGACAAATAGAACAAGTGGAATTTAACAAAGACTTTGACATTGACTATGAGCATTGATCATGGCAATTCAAACTAAATCTAGGAAATTTAATGAAAAATATTTGGAAAATGACAAATTTAATGACAAATTTCAATATAACCTTGCAAATTTCATATAAACCTTGCAAAAAAAATATTATTGTTAAATGAAGAATGAATAGGTTTGGAAAATGTTTGAAAATTTTGAAAATAGTTGAGTGAAATAAATTGTCTAGAATAATAATCCTAGGAAATCGAGAATTAAAAAAATGAACAACGGCTACAAAAAAAAGGCAGATAAAACAAACCAGAATTTTAAAAAATGCCTAGTTAAATACAAAGGGAGAACTAGAACATGGTGGCTGTAGGCAGTACAAACATTTCCGTTTGAAAAAAATGTAATTTTTGCAAACGCGAATACTGTATAACATTTTTACTTATAAAACACCACAGGTCATTTGTCCTGCAGGACTAAATCATTTCATTAAACATACTTAATTTAGCCAATTTTACTGATTGTTGATAATGGCAGCAGTGATTAACCCCACTCACCATAACGCAATATATTTTTTTATTGCTTTAATAGAGAAACCAACTTCCTGCTGGATCACGTCACATTACCAGCTGCTTCACAGAAGCTTAACCACATCAGAAAACATCAACACTTGGTCGGATGCTGAAGAACTCCCAGAATGCATTTTTTTTACAAGGACATGAACATTGCTTCCCATACAAGAGTGTGAGATTATTATTGGATTATTCTTACGTCCTAGAGGCCATTAATCTTTTCAAGCTGTGACCACAGACCATGCAGATTGCATTTTCTTCCCTCTCTGTTGTAAATTAAATTAAAGGAAAAATCTCCTGTCGTGCGGCACAATTACCATGTATGAAATTGACAACTAGACATTTTTTACATATTAAAAAACGGAGTGAGATACAATGAAACAAATCGTTTGCTAGAATTCATGGAATGTCAATTTCTTGAACGTAACATTGTTTATGAAGTTCATCGTCAAAAGATAAGAAACACTTACAAGAAGAATTTGCCTTTAATCTATCTATCTACATATTGCATTGTTATTATTTACATTATAACATTAATTATATGACATATTTTCTTTCGTTAATTTCAGTCTTAAAAAACAAATTGAGAAAAAACGTGATAGGTGAGCAGACAAACAGGAAGAGAATGCGAAAGTAAATAGAGACAGAGATAGAGATATGAATAAAGAGAGATAGTTCAAGAGATAGAATGAGACAGATTTGGATATACAGTTCAGTATGTAGATAGAGAAAAAGATGGAGAAATTGATGTTTACCGACAGAGAGAACGAAAAGTGGATGAAAACAGATAGACTGACGGAAGGAAAGATGGCATACAGGCAGATAAACAGACAAGGAGATGGATACAGACAGATGAAGAGATGGATGGATGGAGACAGACATACAGATGGATAGAAGGGTGTATCTATCCATCCATCCATCCATCCATCCATCCATCCATCCATCCACCCACCAATCCATCCGTAAATCTAGTTGTACGTACAGTATACGTATACTGGTATAGAATAAGTTGGAAAAAACATCTACAAATGACTCAAACCAAAACAATCAAGCTTTTCAGACGCATATTCCTCTCTTGGGTGACATTTTTATATGGAGCAAGGCATTTTCAACAATTTGATTAGTTTTCCCACAAAGTCCAAATGTATGCAGCTGAATAATTCTATTGGCCCAAGAGATCCGCCTCGAGTTGTTCAGATTTCAATAAACTTCACCATTTTCAGTTCTCCACCATTTGAAGCAGACCGAAGCCTGCGCCCACAATTTACCACAATGTTCTCTTCCACCTCTAAGCTGTATGTTAATAGCCACTGTCAAGTGTCCCATCCATCAAACTGTGCCCAGGGTCCACTCTTCAAACCACTCTCAGTACAATTTAAGGTCCACACTTTCCTTCAGTTAAAGGAGAATTCAGGTTGAGTAATGCTGTCATGATGTGCAAACCCTCGCCGAGCGTCCAGAAGTGGCCTAGACAACCTTTTATAAAAGCTGTAGCCATCAGCATGGAGCGTTTGAAAGGTTTAAGTTGTTGCACATGGCCACCAAACATCAGATTCACTATTGGATTTTATTTGCAGACAATTCTAACCAAAGGCACCTACAGAATGAGCAGAACGCGGTCAAAAACACTATAGTTTAGAGAATCCAAGATTTGAATCTGGAACCTTATGGTAACAAGTCCACCATTCCACTACTTGACCACAACTGCTCGAAGTTTTTAAAAGTTAGAATTCCAGAGGACACCACTGATCATGTTATCACTATTCTTGAAAAAAAGTAGAAAATACAAAACAAAATGAGTAAAATAAACTTAAATCAAGTAAAATTATCTACCAATTCCTTAACTTGGTAAGACCGCTTGACAAAAAATCTTGTTACACGGAAGATTTGTTGTTCTTCTCTTTTGCTTTAATATAAAAAGGTAGTTGTTCCTTAAATTGAGAAACATTGAGCTCTTAAAAAAAGAAAGTTTAATTTGGCATTTCTTGTTTCAAGAAGTTACGAGTTAAAACATATCGTCTCCTATGAAAAATGTCTAAGTTCAGAGTAAAATATCATCAAAATTTGCATTTTTGTAAGCAAGAAAATTAAAGTCCTGTTTTATTGAAACAAGCAACGTAATATTTCACTAAGATAGTAATAATTCAACGTAATAATTCGAAGATAGTTAATTTATCTTGTAAGATAAAAAACAAGAATTTGTCTTCTCAAGAATGCATTTTTTGCAGTGTATTATTTTTTGCAGTCCATTCATCCATTTTCTGAATCAACTTTTTCTTTTCCCAGAGAGCAGGGGCCAACCCCAGCATCTCTGAGCCTGAAGGTAAGACGCACCCTGGAGTTGCCAACCAATCAGAGAGCAGCACACAGACACACCACAACATTCCAGATTCTCCATTCGGTGTGTGCAACAGCAATCATTAAGCATTCAAGGAGACTAATTGAAGAATTCCTCATAGAAAAAAAAAACTAAAATAGTGTCATTTTATATTCAAATATGAAATCGATAAATAAAAGAAGAGGGTTTTGAGAGTACATCTTTACAGCGGGGGATGCTCGGGACTAAACAGCAGTGCGGTTTTCAATGTCAAACCCACAACAGTTAATAGAATCTTTTCACCCATTGTGATCAGTGACAGCCATTAGAGTCATTTATATGTTCATTGCCGTCCTTTAAAGAAGCTTCTTTACATTATCTGGATTTCTTTTAAAAGATCCGGCGCCGAGAGGGACATTTGGATGGTAGTAAATAGAATTGTTGTATTTTATGAACTAATTAAATTACAGCACGTTTCACACACAAAGAGAATCAGAGTGAATTCAGCGCTCAAGAAAGTGAAGTTCATGTTGCTTCCATTGCGTCTAGCTAATGAAATGAGTGAATAAATAAAGAAGAGACACAGTTAACTCTTTCCTGTCCATTTATCAATCCAGCGCTCTCTCATTCTATCTTTTTTCTCTGTTTGTCCACATATAAATAGATCCTTCAACCAACCCCTCATCCACCCATCTAGCCTTCTTTCTCTCTCTTTATCTGTCTATATAGGTATCTTTCAACCCACACATCATCCAACCATTCATTCATCCAGCCATCCAACCAACCAACCAAAATATATTAACCATATATATTTATCTTTCAACCTACCCATTCATCATCCATCCATCCAACATCTATGTATCTATACAACAAACCATCTAGCTTTCTTTTTCCTCTATCTGTCTCTGTCTATATATTTATTCTTCCACCCATCCACTTATCTATGCATCCATCATCCAACATCTAGCTTTCTCTTTCTCTCCATCTTTGTTTGTTTATATATCCTTTCATCATCAATCCATCCATCCATCCATCCAACCAACCAACCAATCATCTATTGAACAATCCATCCTTCTATCCATTTCGATAGTCCATCCAAAAGCCTAAGGTACACAATAATACAGTACACAATAATAAAATTACAAAAGTGTCAGAAAAATAGAATGTAAAACTCACGAATAAGCAGAAATGAAAAACTTTTCTGGCATTAAACCACTTAAAGAACAAGTTGTTCTTATGTCCATGAAAGTATGAAGAATATCGTTGTACTTTCAACTTTTGCTCAACATTATCGCCACACGACACTCGACCGGGCCTGTGATCCAACATCATGAACTAGAACATTCTTGTGCGGATTACTCATACCTTTATTCCAGCTGAATCATGGGTAAAAAACAGAGTTCATCTGAGGTCTGCAGGTGTCTAGATGAGTTCACGATGGCTTGCGTTCAAGTCTGCAGCACGAACAAGAACAAGAATAAAACATCTTCCCCTCAGGAATTACATACCTTTTTTTGAAAGTATGTTTTTTTTTGTTACTTGGAATTATTACACAGATCATCACAATGAAAAATATCCCAAAAAATGTCTCTTTGGAACAAATCTAAACATTTGACACTGATAAAACGAATCCAAAACGACAGAAAAAAAAAACCTCTGAAAAGTTGTAAAATTCTCCAAAACTTTTACAGCGCGAGTTCCCAAGCGAGCCGATGTGTAGATGTGTGATGAATTAGCTTATCACAAAACGTAATTATGAAATGCTTTCTTTGTTCGAGTAGGATCCTAAGGCAGTTAAACATTAGCTGGTACCAAAAACCGCATTAGTGGAAGGAGCCCCGGAGGAATCAAAGCGCAATCAACTCATTTAGTAGCCCAGCGCATGCTGTGTAATTACTAAACCACAGCAGCCAAATAGAGATCGATGGTTGACCGCGAGCAGAGGCATGAAAGCCGTACGCTCAACTGCACATCTGAAATACCACGTCTGTGTGGAGAAATGTCACAACACGACGTGTCGGCTGCAAAACAAGATTACCTGATGTCAAAAGTGCAACACACACACACACTCACACACACTCACTCAGACGTCTTTGCACGGGGAAAAGCTTCGGGTCTTAAATAAGGCTCTGGAGATGAAGGATGCAGAAGGGATGAGAGTGTTGAGCAGGATGGAACGGCCGAGGATTGTTTTTAGCGGCTTTATCGTAGAAGAACACGTCCAAGTGGGAGCCTTAAATAAAAGTCCAATTATATTTCATTCCAGCTCTGCTAAAATTACACCGGAGAATGGGTGCCACAGGGCAGTTTTATCTTTTCATTTGCTTATCAGATGCCAAAGACCCCCAAAGAGAGTGTGTGTGGGGGGCACTGATGTAGCAAAGCCACCTGGTTTATTTTATCTCATGAGAAAACACACATTTCATTATGTTTTTAACTCGAAATGTGTGTATACATTTTTTACGTGAAAAGAATCAGTATATGTCTGTCTGTCTGTCTGTAATCAGTATAAATTTGTCTGTCTGTAATCAGTATCTGTCTGTCTGTCTGTAATCAGTATACATTTGTCTGTCTGTAATCAGTATCTGTCTGTCTGTCTGTCTGTAATCAGTATCTGTCTGTCTGTAATCAGTATCTGTCTGTCTGTCTGTAATCAGTATCTGTCTGTCTGTAATCAGTATCTGTCTGTCTGTCTGTAATCATTATCTGTGTGTCTGAAATAAGTATACGTCTGTCTGTAATCAGTATCTGTCTGTCTGTAATCATGATGTCTGTCTGAAATCAGTACAGTATCTGTCTGTAATCATGATCTGTCTGTCTAAAATCAGTACAGTATCTGTCTGTAATCATGATCTGTCTGTCTGTCCGAAATCAGTATCTGTCTGTTAGTATATTAGTATATTAGTATATGTCTGTCTGTAATCAGTGTCTATCTGTCTGTCTGTAATCAGTATCTGTTTGTCTGTAATAAGTATTTATTTGTCTGTCTGTAATCAATATCTATCTGTCTGTCTGTAATCAGTATATGTCTGTCTGTCTGTAATCAGTATCTGTCTGTCTGTACTCAGGTAGGTTCTGATTAGAGACAGACAGATACTGAGTACAGACACTCAGTACTCAGTATCTGTCTGTCTTTCTGTCTATAATCAGTACCTATCTGTCTGTCTGTACTCTGTATCTGTCTGTCTGTCTGTACTCTATATACTATGTTTGTCTGTCTATACTCAGTATCTATCTGTCTGTATAATATTATGATCAGTCAACGTTTGATATTTGGTCAAAGAGTCAAAGATCAATCTCAACTTCCCATTTTCCCTAGTAATTGAACCTACACCTAGACGTTGCTATCACCAGCTCCACTAATTGAGCTACAGGGAAGCCGAAACATATATAATTTCAATCAGCCGTTGCTAATTACTGGACTTTCGTCAATGGTCAAGAACTCTCCGGAGTGATAGACCCGTTTAAGCCAAATCAATGAGTGAAAAGTGCACACGCTTGCACACAAACGCCAAGATCAGCTGAGGCCGAAGAACCAAAGCTGAGGAGCCACTGCCAAGTCCTCAATCTCCTGACAGCAATCCACCCTACAGTGGTTTTGGCAGCATCTCGCTGTTTCCTCGTAGCTCTTTCATTTTCTCATAATTTCCCTGACCTTTGTCTCTGGCGGTGTGATTTTTCGTCCTCCCTCGGATATCAGCAAGAAACACAAGCCAGGTTCTGCGGCCGACAAAAGGCCAGCGTTTAACAAGCTCTGCCAAACTCACAGACAATAACTCAGCAAAACCACAGAGAATCAATGAAAGCCCGGTTTCTGATCTTTTAAATGACGTGGACAGACCAGAGAAGCCAAACAGGTGTTTGGACGGGGACGCCAACATGGACTTCAACCCAACATGGACTCAAGCTGAAGATGAAGAACATGAAGAACTCTTCTATATCTCTTCAACACCCCTTGTTTCCATTTGGATGGAATGGAGGTCCGGAGAAGTGAAGTTGACCTTTCCTCTTCTTCGGACCCCCATTCCATCCAAATGGAAACAAGGGACAAGTATGGAACTGATTTCCAAACACCCAAATGGCTTTTAGATTGTGTTGAGCTCAATCTGCATTTCAGCTCGTCTTGCAGAAGCAGGAATTGCTTAAGTGGGATTTAAAAGGGGAACGTGTCCAGCGGCGGTGAAGCCTTCAGTGGAGTGTTTAAGTGGTCTCGTTCTGCTGACTGACGGAGGGCTCGCCGACAGCAGGGGTCTTGGTACGACTCCCATTTGTCAGTGATGAGCTTCTCGCGGTCTCGCCTGTAGATAGACGTTCTTAAATATTCTACAGTAAGAAATCAAATTAGGGCCACGTTGAATTTATACTAGACTTTTAAGTACAAGACTGGACTAGTGGATAGACAGACAGCAAGACAGTAAAAACAATAAATACATGTATGTATGGGGAAAATGCAGTAAATGGATAGATGGAAGCATTAGATGTATAGATGGACGCATAGACAGTAGATGGGTTAATGGATGCATAGACAGACCGGCAGACAGATTTCAAGATGGATAGCAGGATAGATGGATAGCTGGGCGGATAGATAGATGGATGGATGGATAAATAGATGGGTAGATAAATGGTTGGGTGGATGGATGAATAGCTGGATAGATAGATGGATGGATGGATGAATAGATGAATAGGTAAAAGCTTGGGTGGATGGATGAATAGCAAGATAGAGAGATAGATAAATAGATGGACGGACGGCAGACAGACAGATAGTAGACAGATGGATAGATGGATGGGTGGATGGATAGCAGGACAGATAGATATAGATAGATGGATGGATGGATGGATAGCTGGATAGATAGACAGATGGATGGATGGATAGATTAATGGTTGGGTGGATGGATGGATAGATAGATAGATGGATAGATAGATAGATAGATAGATGAACGAATAGATAGATAGATGGATGGATGAATAGATAGATGGATAGATAAAATGTTGGGTGGATGGATGAATAGCAAGATAGATAGAGATAAATAGATGGACAGATAGATGAATAGATGGATGGTGGATGATAACAGGACAAATAGATAGATAGACAGATAGATAGATAGATAGATAGATGGATGGGTGGATGGATAGCAGGACAGACAGACATAAAGACAGATATTTAAATGGATGGGTGGATGGATGGCAGTATAGATAGATAGATAGATAGATAGATAGATAGATAGATAGATAGATAGATAGATAGATAGATAGACAGATAGATAAATAGATAGATAGATGGATAGATATTTGACTAATTGATAGATGAACAGTCAGACAGAAATGTAGCTTTAAATAAATTAATAGACAAACAAAGAAACAAACAAACAAACAGACAGAAAATTAGAACAGGCTGATGTGTGGATACAGTCCAATATACTTACATACAGACAGACAGGTTGTTTGATAGACGAAAAGACAGACAGACGAAATGACGGATGGATAGATACAGTAGCAAAACAAAAAAAATCAATAGATGCTTTGGAAAAAAAAGATAAATGCATACATGTAGTGTAAATGTGAAGTACAGTACACAGTTGTACGGTTAGATAGAATTACATAATATTTCACCTTAAAACGACAATTCAGACCTGCCTGCGAATATGCAACAAGGGTGAAAGAAAGAAAATAAAACGCAGTCGTCAATTAGAACGATTTACATCATAAAGAGTGTGATGCCTTTGTGTCAGGCAAACCCATTCTTCTCACCGAGCCTTCGCAGCAACCTGTTCCCTAAAAATAGAGCGACTCTCCTACACATATCATTAGACAACACGTCTGAGAGAAACCGTTTTGATCTCCCATAATGACTCATTCTTCTACCAGCAGACGAGTTCACAGAGCTTCATCCAATCCTGTCAGGAGCCACAAACCCACCGGTGGATTCCTGAAAACTACAATCAGCCTCCCGAGAACAAGTGGAGCGCAAAAAAAACAAGCAATCAGGAAAATCTATGGGAGAAAATAACAAAACCTAATTGGATGTAATTGTCAAGAGCAGGGAGGCCGTCGCTTGGCGAGGCGGACGCTTGTGCTGCGTTTGACTCTCACTTCCTTCTCAGTTCTGCCGGAGCTTCTAATGAGAAGAGGACGATGAACTGGGAGAAGTAATTGGATTCTCTCCGTCCTGTCGTCTGGCTTGTGCTGCGTTGTGGATGTGTTTTATGTAGAAGCTCGAGGTAAACAATCGTGGTACTCAGGTTGCTCGCAGTGAGACGGTGAGAACACCACGGTTGCTCACGCTTCTCCACTTACTTAGGTTTGATTTCTGGAACAGTCCGGCCGTTAGATGTCCAACCTACTGGACATCACACAAGACACCAAAGCGGGTCAATTTATATACCTATTTTCTATATTCAAACCCAAATGGTACATTTGGAATTGTGATTTTGACTGTATGCTAATATGTGAGGTACTTCTGGCGAGGACAAATTTATAGAAAAATTTACAAAAACATTTTGCTAACTGGTTTAAAATTTGGTAAACGAAGGACTGAAAATGACCTTAGTCATTTGGGACCAAACTTTCCAGCGAAATCCAGGTCACGTTCTCACATTACCAGTGGTGTAAAGGACTTTGTTACTTTACTGAAGTATCTTAATCTTGAATTGGAAATATTGTTCGACTACATATGAATGGACACATCTTTTTCTACCGTGGTTAATTTCTTGGGTGGACAAGGCAATATTGCCATCTGCAGAAGGCTGATGGTACTGGATGCTATTTATGAGAATAATTTAAGTCACGTGAATGTGAATTAGCTGTTGGACTTTTTTGCTCGTTTGAGTTTGAGTCTTTTTGTTCTTTTTTTATCCATTTTTTTCTGGCATTTTGAAACATTGATGTGTTACATTTCAATTTTCTATTGAGATTTCTAACTGAGATTTCCTGTTTTTTTTTTTCACAATTCTTTGCGTTTTTAAGCCTACATTCAGTACAAGTAAAATATTTAAGTTATTTTAAAATGGCAAATTTTACGACTTTCACTCAAATCTCCTCCTTGGAATGGGTAAATTGTAATTTTTACAGTACGGTATCCATACTTTTACTTGTAAATTGATTTTTGAATTTAACATTCCTAATGAGCATCAATTGATGAGATTGTCAGTGATTGGTTTTCACGTCGTTAGTACTGTTTTGGTAACGTGACACATCTCAAATATCCATGTATAATCATGTATGTTGTGACCCACAAAATTCACAGCGAATTCACAGCGAAGTTTGTTATCGTGTAACGACCTAAAATTGGGGACCAGAAATAAACCAAACACAAGGCCAATACGAATAAAAAGGCTATTTATTGGCTGTGCAAGTAGAAGCATCAGACAAGTGCTTTGTATTGGGGTAAGCGGAACAGCAATACAAACTTGTTCTCCTTTGTGCAAATATGTCACACTCGATGTGCGTCTCGCTAGTTTGTGTAGGTCCAGCTGCCAAACTCTCTTCTGGAGAGCATCAGGGTGATGGACAGTCCAGGGAACCTTGGTAGAAAGACAGAGAGAAGATCAGACATATCATTTAGAGAGATGTATACGGCAAATTTAGCTGCACAAAAGGACAAATGGTAAAATAAACACAATCTGGCCTTCATCTGGACACAATCTGACAACTTTAATAAGCCAAATTCTGGGTTGGTGATTGAGTAATGGATTGGTGGAAAGCGCAAAGTTCATTTTATTTTTTTTAATTATTATTCCATTAATTATTACTTAATTATTATTTGTACATTTAATATTACAATTGTTTTGTAAAATATGTTAACATGATATTCAGCAGTAACGTTTTCGGTGTCTACACTCCCCATTATAATCAAGGAAGCTGTCTACACTGCAAGTCTGTCAGGATGAAAAGCGCTGCAATCCACAATGTCTGAAGGAGAAAAAACCTTCTGCAAGCAAAGCGGATGAAAGGAATGCAAATGTAAATCAATGTAAACGGTCAGGTCCGGCTTATTGACCACCATGTTGGCATTGGGTTTGTCCTCGTGTTTGAGCGATTATATGATTTACCTTAGATCAGCAATAAACACATGATTCCATCGTGTCTGTAAAGTCGCTATAAAACCAATTTCCCTCATGTTCTAGTAATTGGATTTTTATTATTATAACTCTAACCGACTGCGTTGAAATAAAAACTCAGTTTACAGAGTATCTCTTAAACCGTCAAACAGAAACATTCCATATATTTTGGAAGCATAAAACAAAAAAAATTCAGCTTTCATTGACGCCATGTTTCCTGCTAATGATCATGAATTGTGTTTGAAGTAGTCTGTGGTTTTTCGTCTTATCAAAACAAAAAACAAAGTCATCATATGAATCAATGGAGCATCCTTCATAGAGATAGAAAGACACACAGATAGACATGGCAAAAGACAGACCTATAATTAGAGACACAGACATACAGATATATCAATTAACATATTATTCCAACTATGTAACGTCTTAAAATTGGCTAAAAATGCTTTTTAGCTGCTGTGGACCGTGGATGCCTTTGTGCATCAGTTTAACTCTGATTGCACCAAAAAACAAGGTGGTCTGAAGGATGAAGAAGAGGGGATCTGTGAGGCAAGAGCAGTAGTAACAGCAGCTGGACTTGCAATTAGGTGTTAGAGGTTCAAATTCAGAACATGTAGGTACAACAACTGCTTTCAGTGACACATTGAACCTGATCTGCTGCCTGGGCTCAAGTCTGACCATTTCACTGTGTGTGTGTGTTCACCTCACTGGATGGGTTAATAGAGAGCACTGTGGGACGTTTAAAGGCCTCTCTCTCTCTCTCTCTCTCTCTCTTTCTCTATTTCTTTTTTTCCGTCTTTTTTAAACGTCAAGATAAAATGTTGAACTTCCTGTTTTGTTCCAGCTTGAGATTTTTTTAGCTTAGCCAATGAACAAATACCATATTTAAGTGAATGTAAGCTATATAAGCTCCAAAAATGTTTTAGGGGAAAAGAAATTCCAGGGGAATTTAAATTAAAGGGATAAATACATATAGGGGACCATATAGGATACATATACTGTATATGCACATCCTTACTTTTTTAGAGTTATGAATTTCCTTTTGTAAGTTGCTTTGGATAAAAGCGTCTGCCAAATGACTGTAAAGTAAAGTAAAGTAAAATATCTGGCTAAATACGTCCTTTACTTCTTTTTCCAAACATAACTTGTCACTCGTCCCCATATTTCACTTAAATGTGGCTTTACTTGAATAGTATATAAATAATAGTAACGTTTAGGCATTATTTCTAAAGAGAGTAGTCTATATGACACCTCTTGCATTGTCCATATAGGGGCTTATTCCAGGTTTCACGTTGCCAGCAGTAGGTCACAGAAAGCGAGTTCCCTATGATTTTGTATTAAGCTTTTTTTTGTCTTATTTATACTTTTATTTTATTTTATTTAGCCACCGCTAAGTGTCAATGTGTGTTTAAGGTTGCTTTTGTTCAGTAATTTAGTTATTTAAAATTGTTATTTGATCTGTACATTGATCTGTTATTTATAAACAGTATTTTAAATTTGTTTGCGTGTAGGATGCTAGAGCACATTGCTTAGCCACTGGCTAATGCGGTGTGGCTAACGTTTCTTTATTTCTGTTATTTAGCTAATAAAGGCATACGCACATGGATATCTGCCTCCATAACCATTATTTAACGAATGAAAAGAGGTTGTGCGAAAAACGCACTACTACATAAAGACGACGTATTACCGTTTTTGAGATTTCTTGAAAATGTGGTAAAAAGCGCGTATATTTAAATGCTTATTTGCACCCCTCATGTTTTTGAGCTTCTAAAATTGGAAAAAGGGGGTTCTTATATTTGTGTAAATATGGTGCGTGTCACAAATTAATTCAAACATACCTGAATACCTGGAAAGTACCAAAGTAACCAAGGCAGTGGACACCACAGGACACAGACGCAGCTCGACCCCCAGCGCTCTCCTTGTCTCTGTCATCAACTCAAGCCGAGCTTTAAAAACCGAGGGGAGTATCACAAGAACGGCATCTCCCATCTCTGAGTGTGAGCCGACAGCTCACAGGGGCTGATCACCAGCATTTTGCTGCTCTCGATGCCATCCAGTGCCATCTCGCTGTCCACACAGAAGCGGGATGCCAGGTGCTCTAGGTGTGTGCCGGATTTTTGCCACCGCTGAGTAGAACAAATGAGACATGGGTTTAGACACGTGTACCGCATCAGCTCAGCCTTCACTACACCTAAAGCTGCACTTTTCCGCTACAGTGTGGCACACGGCCATGACACTGACATGACAAATGTGACAGGAGGAAATGCTGACATCGGTCTGGGTAAAGCCTTTCCTGAGGGCCTGTCGAAGACTGAGACGGATATTCATGGAGCTGATGTCAGTGGTCTCCTGCGGGGGCTTTCTAAGTGCGGCTGATTTATGGTCTGTCACCGATGTGTCGGCGAGGTGCTGCGGTGGAGGTACCTGCTTGCCATCGTTGATGTTGCAGGGGACAAGCAGGATCTGGGAGGCAGGGAACGTGGTGGAGACGGACAGACAGTATTGCTTTTGTCGGATCTGCTGTCCGTGCGTGTAGATCCACTCCTGCAGATGCAAGAAAGAAATCTCAGCACTTCTGTTGCTGAAGCCACATAATGAAAAGGCAATTCCACGTTTAATGCATTTAAAACGTTAGGCATCATTTTCCTGCTCTTGTCTAACAGCCTAAACAGGGAACAAATGGAAGGGAGCATCAATGCTTTGATTTCCTGGGCAAAATGATTTCATTTCTGTGCCAAGACACGTAGAGAGGGAACGACGCAGAGACAGTGAGGAAATGTGCTTTTGTGAGGCGTGCTGATGAACCGCTTCCCATCTGGTGAGTTTTACAGACACATAACAAGGTCACACGCAGCAGGGAAACAAGCTCTACTGCGTTTCAAGCGCTGTTAGGGAAACACTTTTGGAACCATCGGGTGTTGTTCCACTTCCAAATTAGTCATATGCCATCATCTTTGAACTTTTTGGTGTAACTTTTAAAGCGAAGATCGTTCAGCTCTGTTTAGATCAGTGTTGGGAGTTCTAGGTAAGGCATTGCTGTAATTAAAATACCTTTCCACTGAAAAAGTAGTGTACATGAAAAATGTTCTTTTTTTAGGTAATTTAATCACAGTTTCTTATTCGCGGCGGAGTTGCAAACCGGTATGAACGTGAAAATCGGTATCGAGTTGTGCCACGTATGGTGTTTTGTCCGTCACAGATTCATGATTTTAATTTTTATACGTTTATATAAACACTTTAATAGATGTATAACGCATTTGTTTTGTTACAACTTTTTTTTGCTTGTTATCATCTCTGAACGTGGATGCGGGGGGCAGCAGAAGACCACACTGGGTAAGAACAGGAAACTGATTTTCTCACTTCCAGCAAGATAATGCGCCCTGTGATATAGCGCAGAACATCTCAGGCTCATCTCAGACTTGAGCATGACAATGACTGCACTACAGTGACCTTCACAGTCACCAGATCTCAATCTATAAGAGCATTTTGCGATGTGGTGGAATGGGAGATTTGCATCATAAACGTGCGTGATGCTATCATGCCAGTATGGATCAAAATCAGTTTCCTCCAACTATGCCATGATCGAGCATTGAAAAAGCAGTTCAGAAACACATTTTGTTCCACCTTTTCATGAAGCATTAATTTCTGTTACTAAACTCCAAAATTGGAATTTAGAAGATGAAGGGGTTTTTTTTTTTCTACGCGTGTGTACAGGTGAGGGTGCGACGGAGGGTGACAGTTGTGCAGATTGGCTGCATAGAGACCAGAGGGCAGCGCTTTGTTTAATATAATTACACAGCAGTGCACAAATGTGACCTGAATTAAATCCCATTACCCTGATGTAAAAGCAGCCCTACAAACATGCCCCTGGTTGCACAGCATTTAAAGTAATCTAGCATCCCAGTCTTAAAATATGACCAGTGAAGCTACAACACATGTTTATTTCCAGATACAAAAATATCACTTCATATCACTCATATCACACTCATATACTGTATATATTTTCATTTCACAAATATGTTTCAAATAGAGCTGGGCAATCCAAATCAAAATCTCGATTAATTGAAAATTTGAACGACAAATAAATAATTGACCAGACAAAATATTAATGATTATAAGTTAAAAATAAGTAACAATAATTTTTCGATTAATCGCCCAGCCCTTGATTCAAATGACATATTTAACATACCAAAAAAGTTGTTTCTACAAAGAGAAATGTTGCAGTGCACAAAGTGATCTGTTGTAACATTTGGATGTTTGCAACATGTTTCAAATCTAGTTGTACACACAACCTGATACCTTTACCCACAGTTGTATCAGTTTTGGGAGTCAAATACTAAGTATGGTTCTTATTTTCACGTTTCTGTTTAGCAGAGCAATTTACAGTTCTTACAATAGCCCCTTTCACACATACAGACATTCCCGGCAAAATTCGTGTATGTGTGAACAGACAAATGCCGGGAAATTCGTTCCGGTAATATTCCGGCACGGATAGTAGTAACGTATTCTGCTGTGTGTGAAAGCGAAACGGAAGATTCCCGGGAAAACGCGTCGAAGTTCCGAGCGCGCTGACGTCACCCACTGCTCTGAGCCAATCCGAACATTCTGGCGTGGGTCACGTGCTCAAATTTTTGCACGGTCATTTCGCGCTTTCGTGGGTCTAGCCGTTCAAAAGGTTCCGCCGGTTGATGATGTCACAAAATATTCACTCGTCGCTGTTTACAGAAATCACAGTGGGAAAAGTCCTCCAACTGTAACGATAGCGAAATCAAAGCACCTATAATAATTTGGGCGGATGAAGACATTTGTCACCACATTAAAGGAACAGTTAGTGACGCCGTCTCTTATGAAACAATTACCGCCGTTATTCATGATTACTAAGGAGCAGCTGTTTAAAGCGTGTCGCCAGTTGATGATGTCACCGAAAATACTGGGATTTTGAAACCACTGTGTGAAAGGTTCTTTTCTGTTAAAATGCAGGAATGGCGGCGCTTGTGTGAACAGTCTTTGCAGGAAAAATTGCAGAACGACTTTACTGGTATTTTACCGGCATTGCTGTGTCAAAGGGGCTAATAAATCCATGTCATGTTTTCACATAATTCGAACTCGGGATTATTGTGATGCAACCGTCAGAGCTCTACTGACCGAGTATCTAAATACGTTTCTGTTCTATTATTGTTTATTCTGTACCTGGTGAGCAGGTGGAGCATCTTTGCTCATGCAAGGTGCGAGGGTAAAAACGGGAAGATCTTGCCCGTCCACTACGCGAGATTCCAGACAGTTCTGTCTCTGCCGAATCATCCCAGACTTGCCTTCAGAATCATCAGGAACTCTGGATTTGGGATTAGAAAAAGAAATCCATTAGTGCAAGTGTGATCTGTTCACTGTATGCTGTTTCTTTTTTTTTCATTACATTTCAAGCACTGGAATTATGTTTTACAGCTATACTATCAAGATCCATTTATTTCTTAAAATGTTTGTTTGCTGATTCGTTAGTTTCTAGAATAACTATTGAAATATTAAAGCAGAAGAAAAATGTTAGAATTCAAATCAAAACAATAGTACTGGTGTTAATACTTGTCAGATGCTTCATTGCAATCCACGTTATTGTTCAACACATAAACAGGCACTTGTATAAATTCATATTCATTTTTACTTGACTTTTACTTCAAATTTCAAAAAGATTATACACTGCGTATCCAGTTTGATTGCTTACTTTTGGTTATACAAATTGCTGAATACACATTTATAGATTTGTTAATTAAAACATTGGCATATATCAGTTTTATGAACTATGGAAAATGACAAATCAAATAAGATCAAATATGCTTCTAAAAAAATATTCTGGTATTATATATAAATATATATAAATGTATTGCTTGGCAAGCAGGGCTGGTTAGAACACAAATACAACTTTAAATACAAGGCTCGGTCAGGGACTTGTGCTTGTGTGGATTTCCTCACGGGTTCCGGTTTCCTTCCCCAGCCCAAAAACACAAAGGAGAAAAATTGCCAGCCTCAAAAAAGACTTGGAAACAGAGTGTGTGAATATGTGTTTCCCACTCTGTGATTGGTTGTCCACCAATCCAGGGTGCGTCCTGCCTTCAGGCCCAGAGTTGTTGGGATTGGCTCAGGCCCCACGTGACTCGATGGATGAGCAGTTAGAAAAAAGACGAGAGGAAATAAAAAAAGAAAAAATTGTGTTTGCTTTGCCAATTTTCTCAAAAGAAATGTTCAGCTTTAACTTTACGGCATTAGTACAGTATGAAACATCCTAAGGGGTTTTTGTCCTTGAAACCAATAAAAGCTGAAAGACGGCAGCACAACAAAAGCTTCAAATCCACGAGAGCCATGTCTGTGAATAAACAACATCTACACTCCTCAGGCATGTTCTACACACACATACTCACACGAGCTCTGGATACACCGTGTCCAGATACCACTTGAAGGATCTGCACTTGAGAGTCTTGCGGAGCTCTTGCCTGCCTTGAATGCTGATAGGAGGAGATAATCATTAAAATATGATTCTTTTCCCAAATGCCTTACTTTGACAAACACACTCACTCTCCGTAAGATTTTCCCCGAGCCGCAGGTCTGGCCGAGTAGTAGAACAGCTTAAATTCGTCCATCCAAACCTCAGCGGTTCTCCTGGTGTTCCTGAAACAAGCAGAACACTGTACGTCTTCATACTACGCACATCGATATCTTCCAGAGAGATCGTCAAGCGTCTCAGATTATCGCACATCGCATGAATCACTAGCTAACAGACGTAAAAAGACATGGCATTAAGCATTATCTACTGAAAACAACTGATGCCTACAGCTGTTCTCTCCTCTGACCCGCACGAGGAATCAGATTTTGTGGACTGATTGCACTGCATAGTAATGCCGTTTTTCGTACATATGGTTTGGAGCCATACGGAGAGGTTTCAAGGGGTTTTCTCATGGGTGAAATGTGATTAAAGCAAACAAATGGTACACAAAAGAATTGTCTTTCAGGCGTATGCTGGGGTTTTGTCTTTATCTTTATCTCTAAAAAAGAAAAACAGGAAACAATACAATGGAAATTCAAAGAGAAAAATTTAAAAATGGGGTCATGACCAAACTATTTGGGGAAGGATGAAGGCAGTTTGATTTCAATAAAAGGCATCTTTTTTTAATGCGTTCCATTTCGGAAAAAAAAAACAAAAAAAAAAACAACAGTTGTTGAACTGCATTCACAATGTGTTTTTCAATGAGGTGTGAAAATGAATCATGTATTGCGTTCAACCCTGATACGAACGGACAAAACTCCAAGAATTAAATTGACAAGTAACTTGCAAGGTTACGTAAATGAAGGTCTCAAGGTCAATTTGAGAGGTCACAGAATTAGCCAATCAGCATAAGTGGGAGGGTCGGATGTGATGAACTGGGCAGTGGTGTCGCTCAGCTCCTCCCACTAACGCTAATTGGCAGATTTTGTGACCTCTTGACCTAGCAAACTGATCTTAAGAATTGATCTTATGAATGGAACATTCGCGCTTGCGTGTGTTCTGTTTGTTTCTTCCTTTCAAAGCGAGCGCATTTGTAAGTGCAACTTTTTCGAACAACTTTTTCGTATTTGGTCTGAAATATTTATTTGTTGAATAAACCTAAGGAAGGCTTCTTACTTGATGTAGGTGTTGGCATTCCCCTCTGGAAAAACATACGGGTGTTTTTTGCGGAAAACATGGCCGACCCTGCTGCACGGGATGATTTCTAGACTTCCTCCGCACATCCAAACTCTAAAAGAGATTTCTGGATAGACACATGACACAGAAAACGCATTATACTTCGATAAAGGGTTGATTGAGAAAAAGCATGACATTTCCATATGGGTTTGCGTATTTGGAGATATTCACCACAGGAATTAAAACCCCGTCTGAGATTGTCTGTCTAAATAAGCCACCGCTTAGTGAATATTTGCATTTATGTGCACTACAATACAGTAAAAATAAACCAGCCTCCGGTCTAATTCATATTTACATGGTTAATGACGAGTAACATTTAGCTAAACACAGAAAGATCCCCAAAAGCACACTCAACGAAGAAAAGCCAAAGACTCACAGGCTGGTCTAAATTTAATTTTAAAGATCAAGGAAAAGATTTTTCTTAGTTCAAATGTCACTGGATGCCATTTCCTCTCTGTGATGAGAACATCTCTCTGTCGTTCTTCCTTCAGGGTGCAAAGTTATTAATGGTAATGTATCATCAGCCCCTCTCATGAATATTAACGTCTCACCAAAGTTCTCTCCTCCCCAGATGTCCATGGCGGTGTCATATTTGCCCAAATGATTGAACCAGGATCTGTCTATAACAAAAAGACCTCCGGCGATGATTGGTGTTCTGGAAGTAAAAATAGTAATAAAAATAACTTTTGAAATTAATGGAAAAATTTTGGATGAAAGTGGAGAAATTACCGTACTTTTCAGACTAAGACGTACTTAAAAAATTATTAAATTATTGAAAAGGAGCTGTAAGCGTCAAAACACGCAAGACATATTTTAACAATTGGAAAAAAATTTGATATATTCTTATTAATGGAAGTTAAATACAGAGGTTAATTGTGGTACATCTTGAGAACCCTTTAGTCTAATGTCCATTTTACACACTTTTAAATCTTCAAAATTAGACTAGCACACTGCCATAATATCTATATTGCTGGAATGAATTAGATTCGAAAAATAAGTAAGGTGGAGAAATGACTGTATTTTTCAGACTATAAGGTGCACCTAAAAGTTAATAAATGGTTGAAGATTGACTGTGAGCCTCAACATATGCATGCCTTGAAAATTGGGAATAAATGTTGGAATTGGAATACATTATTATTTCGGTGCTTCTTATAGTCCAAAAAAAGTAAGGTAAGTCGAAACATTTCGAACGATAAATGTGGCAACGGCTTTATCAGTCTGTGAGGTGAAAGTGCGGCATCATTTGCATTCTGCTAAAGAAACTTCAGTTTGACCTTGAAAAACAATTTACCCTGAGAGCCAATTCAAACAATACGGACGCTGGAGGAAATGGCTCTTGCTTTATCGGAAGCATTTGAATTCCATCAGCTGCAATCGCTCATGGTGAAGTGCTGGACACACAGTTTCCTCTTCTGTTTTAAGGGGCATTCAAATACATCTAAGATTCATCTGCTTTCATCTCTTTCAAACCAGCAGGAAAAAAAAAAACAATTGCTGTCTGCAAACAATGGAAAAAAAAAATGTAATATCACACTACACACACGCCCTTAAGGCTTATTTCCCAATTTATGTAATGTCTATTTTGTTTCATATTGGCAGTGTTCTCTGTACTATTAGTTTAACGACAAATAGAATCTATAAATTATTATAAATAATGACAAATAGAATGTAAAAATCTTCTATGTATTTGGCATTACCCTCTGGCAAGACAATAGAGTGTTTTTGCGGGAAACATGGCGACACGGCTGGACAAAATGATTTCTAGACTTACTCTAAAACTTTTTTTAAGAACCGATTTTGCTACTCAATATACGGTATTTTAAGTATAAAGTAAAAGTAAAGAAGTACAAAACTCCCTGCAAGTAATCTACTCACAAACATGCAATGCGCAAAACTAGAGTCAGGAAAATTGCAGCAGCGTGAGAGTGTGTCCTGCTCAGTGATTGGCTGTCGCTTTCAGGCTCAGCTTGTTGTGATTGGCTCCCACTCTCCATGACTCATAGTTGGTCAGAAAATGGATGGATGGATGAATATTGTTCATTAATTTGAACAACTATGTTTCTTAACTATGTTTAACTGTTCTAACAAAAATTCTCCAAGTTTATTCCTCACTCAATTTGTAAGTTGATTAGAATGTGTAGAAATACACTTAAAAGAATTTATAAACTCTTTGTAAAAGTTTGCATTGAGAGTCACAAAGCCCAATGTAACTCCCTCGTTCTCTTTTCTCTCTCTCTTTCTCTTCTCTCTCTCTCTCTCTTCTGTATGAATGGACTGCTTAATGAAATCTCCCGTGCTTTTCACCACCTACTTAATGGGCTCTGTGGAGTCAGCTCTCCTGGCTCGCTTTTCAACCGATAGCTGCTCCCATTTGAAGTGTAAACTCCAGTCAAAGCCTGAATAAAGAAACGAGGGAAAGAGAGATCAATAAACTTTTTATGTGTCATTTCTTAGAACGCCACAAAGAAGCAAGATTGTTAATTAAAGTGAGTAATTCATCACAGCGAAGGGTGAGCTTTGTTTCTGGGCTGATTGGGGAAAGAGACCAACGACCTTCGATGTCATTGACGTGGGATTATAATTGCAGATTTTACCTCCTCGTAGGTCTGAGGAAGCTGCGACGTATGCAAAGCTGTCCATGTTGATGATGTCAATCACCGGGCTGGCGACACAAGTCGAGTCCTGGATATAACAAAGCGGGTCGGGGGTTTAATGAGGATGTGGATGGCTCGACTTTCTGTCTGTTCAGCTTGGTTTCACAACAAAGGAGGTGGAAAATCAGCGAGCGCCGGGATTATCTGTGGTACTAAGAGTGAGTGAACGTGCACGTGCTCTCATCTGCCATCATTACACCAGGCGCCCTGACCTCATTGCTCAGTCCTGTCATGCCTCACAATGTTGTGCCGAAGGAACACTTGAGATGTGTCGGCCCTGCTTAATAATACAGAATGAAGTGCATCACACTCACTTTATTAATTTAGTCCGCGACCGAGTGCAGTAAGAGCAGCCGTGCCATGTTTTTTTCAAAACGCTCAGAAAACAACTGGGTGCTTTAAAATCTAGTCTTGAAATAAAAAAAAGAAATTCTTAAAGGCACCTTATTGTCTGAAAAATACTAATGTGTATTTCTAATTTATTTTTCACATGGAAGGCACACTTTTCTTTCCGGAATAGAGCTTCAAAATTAGACTTGCACACTGTCCTAAAATCTAGATTGCTACAAGAAACCTTTAGGTTAGATTAGATTAGATTACATTACATTACATTAGAATAGATACAATTAGATTAAACTTTATTGTCAGGCAATGAAATGCAGTTTATGTTTAACAAAGTCAAATAGCTGTAAGTGCAAGATATCAGTTATAATAAACCAAAAATTAACATGTACTGTATGTAAATCAGAAGATCATATCTACAACAGGTGTAAACCTGAACCATTATTTGAGAAAAAGTAAGAATGTGGTCCTGTAAAAATTACTCCATTACAAGTTACCAGTCACCAATTATAAGAAGACTTGAGTAAAATCATAAAGTATCCAGTTTTTTAACTTAAGTATTTTACTTATACTGAAATTAGCCCTAAAAAAGACATGTGAAAAACACAAAACACTTTACCTATAAGGTTTTATTTCCTAATAAAGAAATATTTATTAGGAAATTATATAAATTTAATTGTATTAATTTAAACACCACACTGTTTTCAAATGGCAGAACAAAATAATTTTAAAAAGAACAAAAAGTCAGTCTCAGTCAAAGTAAAATGTGCAAAAAGTGCTACCGCCAATTCACATGTGATTTAGCTGACAAATAACATCCAGCTATTACACCGCCGATCTATAGGTGCTATGAATCTCCTATACAGTGCTAATTATAATCAGGGATAGTCATAGCTACAGTCAAAAGTTGTGCTTATATTGTATTCTAAAAATCAAAAGCTTTATAGATAAAATTGGACTTGAACCTGTTTGACCCTCTGCAGCAGAGGAGGCAGCCAGTCTTTGTTCACCTCACAGTGACTGTCCAAAAACGTCAAGATCGCAGCTCCGGCGGTGTCTGCGCCTCGAACCCTGGAGCGGATCAGTCCTGGGTCACACACACACACATTCAAAAACCCGCTACGGTGACAAACACCTTCTAACAATTTGTGAGGAATAAAACAAGAGCCCTATACAGTAAATCAGATCAGCCGAGGAGCCAATAAGAGAACAAGACGCCTGATTGTGATGCAATTGTGAACGCGCAAGAATCTTGCAAAGTTTCACGCTGCATAGAAACTTTGGCCAATTAAAAAACCCATTTCGTCCTCAATAAGGCCGTATTTTCCAGATGGGTGAATGCGGCCACTACGGAGTTGCTGAAAGCAGGCTGGGTGTGTGTGTGTGTGTGTGTTTTAGGTTAGCATAACCCTTCTGTGTGTGCACCGGGCAGATGGAGAAGGAAACAGAGAGTGAAAAGGACAGAGAGACTAGAGGAGAGAGAGACAGAGATCACACCAACAGCTAATAGAGTTAACACGGCAGAACTGCACACCATGTTTGTAGCTGCAGGACTACAATGGGCTTTAAATGCCTTAAACCTTTTAACAATTTTCGCTTGTAGCGAGTTGGCTGCACAGGGGGTTTATGCATTAATCAATGGTGTCTAAGCGACAGCGTGTGACAGTGTGTAATGGAACCTCGGAGCGCTGGAATAAACAGGAAGAGCAGCGGGGAAATGATCATAACGAGAAAAAAATACCCACTATGCAAGTCTTCAGATTTTTGGGTGGGAATATTCAAGGTGACGATATCATTTAGTGCAGGATTATGCAGAAATAACTTCAATTCCGGCTTGTTATGCGAAAAATTGCCTAATTTATTCCCATAGACCATAAGTGTCAAACTCAAGGCCCGGGGGCCACATTTTAAGTTCAGTCCTTGGGTTTTTGTTCCTAACACGAACATATTTCTCTCTTAAATACTGAACGTATTTCTGTTTTCTGCCTTTTCTAGCTATTTTTAATTTATTATTTTGTTCCGTACAGTCTTGTTATTTATTGCTCTTTAACACTGTAAAGTGTGCTTTTTGATGTTGGTGTTTTTATACAATGACAATAATCACTTATAAAGCACTAAACGGTTTAGCTCCTCTATATCTCAGTGAGCTCATCACTTACTATGAGCCTACACGACTGCTGCGCTCTCAAAACTCCGGCCAGCTTATCCAGGGAGGAAGATCCTTTTCATACTTAGCACCCAAACTATGGAATGCTCTGCCTAGTCCAATTCGAGACTCAGAATCAGTGAGTCAATTTAAGTCTAGACTGAAGACCTCTTCAACGAAGCATATATTGACCTGTTATAATAACTTACAGATAATATTAATATATCGTATAGAAAGGCTGCCTAGTTAGTGCTCGGAACCGAATTACACCTGCACCTTCAGAAAATTGTCAAAATCTATAGTACTTGAATTTTTCTAATTGCCTTGTATTTTTTTTTTTTTTTTTCCCCTCCTCTCCTGAGCGCCAAGTGTCGTACGACCGGAATCTCCTAGAGCTTCGGAATCATCGGTGGTGCTTCCTCGACCTCTGTGGACCTGATGACGCTGTTGGCTTGGAGCAGTGGAGCCGCCTCTTTCCCCATTGAGGAGGGAAACATCGTTCCAGAATCATCATTAAAAATGACGCGGAACCAACGCACTGATTGTGTAGTGTTAGAATGCCGGAGGAGACTGGCACCAGTGAGCCGGGTTCTCCCCAGGGTTTTTCCTCGTTAAAGAGGTTTTTTTTACCTGGCCACTGTTGCGTATGTGCTTGCTCGCTGGTCTTTGTCTTTGTCTTGTCATAACCGCAGCCACTTAGTCAACACCAACAATCCAGACGACAAATTGAATAAAAAGCATCATTTCCCTTACATATTTACATGTGCGCTTTGAGACAGTTAAAACTGTGAAAAGCGCCTTACAAATACTCCTTATTATTATTATTATTATTATTTATTATTATTATTATTATTATTATTATTATTATTAATAAAGTGATTCAAATTGATTCTTCAAGTCGTTCAGAAACTGCATTTTCTTAATGTGGTTACAAATTTTTTCTTTTACTCTAGATTCAAAGCTCTGTTATCAGAACCGTTGCCGTCCATCATCTCGTTCTAACACAAGGAACTGTGGGTAATGTAGTATCTGTCAGGAGATAGATAGATTTCTCATAGTTGGGTTGTTACATAGTAATCATTACACAATTTATCACAAAACTGTAAATCTTGCCATTCAGAAATATAGTATTGTATAAACGCATTTGCCGTGTTGTTTACCAAAAAGAGTAACAGCCGTAAAGAAGATACGACCATTCAATAGCCATAACGGTTAAACTGTAGTAATGGGGAATCATTAAATATTAAGTGGCCAATTTAAAAAAGCTAATCTTGAAGGGCAGGGACAGATATTCCAAACAGCGACTGAAATAAAATCTGCTGTCGCCTGCAGTGCAGCGGGAAATCGATATTTGCTTCAGTCCTGGAGAAATGTTTTCGAATTGATGCGGCTAAAACCCGCTACTTAAAAATTGATTTTTGAACAATCCTTATCAAGTTTAAAACTCCGTCAGCGCGAGAAGCTCGATGCATAATTCATGCTCTGTCATCTGATCATCCATGTACACAAGTTTGCGGCAGTGAAAATTATACGTTAAGTTTTTTTCCCGGGCGCTGGAGAGGAAAAAAAAAGCAGTTTTTCAGAGATTCCGCACAATCTGTCGCCACTTCCACAATTATCCTCAACCTGCTGTTGTTAAACTTACAAGCACAGAAGTGAAAAGGAAACAGCTGCTTTTGGAATCTGGATTTTAGTGTAAACAGGTGTGATGTCATTGCGACATGAAATATTTAATTCATAATGACGGGGAAAAGTGACAAAGATGTCGTTTCTCGCTTACCTTCTCTACGGTTATTGCGGAGACACTTTACTTTGGGCAGCTTGGTGAGATGGCGGCAGTCGTTTGCTGAAACAAATTATTATATTGGCTAAAATGTAATAATACATAATTAGAAATTAAGTTTTCTTGTGATTGAATTGTGATTAAATAATTAAATAATGCTCTTGGTCAGATGCGTGATGTTTTCCACTACTTACGGTCATCGCTGAAGTCGTCCACTAGGATGATCTCATGAATCAGATGCACAGGAGTTCGATTCAACACACTAAACAAAAAAAACATATAAAAGCTGAAGCACATGTCCCAAAAATTACAAGAAGACACATTATTTGCTTGAATAAAAACAAACAAAAAAAAATATTTTGGGTATCAACTATCTGTTGTCTTTTGCAATGTAAATGCAAAAACGTTATAACACATTTCTGTGCAGCAGAAGTTAAGATGTTAAAACTTTACAATGTTTTTCTGAGATTTAGTTTGTCTATTGAGAATCAATTTTTGCTAAGAATTAGTACAAAATGCTAATAATAAATAACCATATTTGTATTAGTTTTTTATTAAAATTAATGTATTTATATAGCCCACAATATGTATATAAATTACAGCAGGGTAACATACAATTACATGTAACACTACAATATAATGTAACTTTAGTTGTGGAATTAGAGCATAACATAAAGAATATTTTATATATGACTATAAACCTCAAATACAATACTATATGTAATGTACATTACATACATATATATATTCATATACAATATAAATTAGATTATACATATGCTTCATATACAAACCTCATCAAGACAGAAACGTCATGTATGGTTCGTGACAATATTTTCATTTTTTAAGAATGTAAATTCCTTTTTTTTTTAAATGTTCCTGATTTTATAAATTGACATGTCAAATTTTTAAACAATATTAAGATATGAAGATTTGCCTTAAAGACGCAAATAAGAACACAGAATTCACAACACAAGAACACGAAAAAATGTAAATAAAACTAAATTAAATAAATAAAATACAGTAGTCCATAATTACTTAAATAACTTTGCCAAAATTTCCATATCTGAAAATACTACAATCTACTGCTTGTATAAGGTATTTACGGTACAAAAAGCATTTAAAATTCCTCATAACTGTAGTATAATTGTAGAAACTCCACTAATATAACTTAAAAAAGCATCTGAAAAAAACCTACATTAACTGTAAGTTTACAGAGAAATGTATTAACACATTTTAGTTTTCACTTCAGATTAATTTTTTCAAGGTCTGTGTTTTAAGCTCACTCCCTTTCCACTCCCAATTCCATCACTGCTGCTCATAAGCGAATGCTTAAACAGCAGCCGAACCGGAATGCTAAATAATTCATCTGTTTAAGATTAAAAATCCTCAAACTGAGCAGAGGCAGAACCACAACATGCACAGAAATCCCAGAGATAATTAAGCAGTTACGTGAGAAAGAAAGGAAACGAATGGTCTTCTGATTGTCCTCACACTAGGTGAGTGATTACGACAAGCACTCAAGCTCACATACACACAAACCACCATGGAAAACACAGACGTAAAGCTCTCCAAAGCACTTGGCATGTCTACAAATGTACAGTAGTCTCACTTGCCTTCAGATCGTGGATAAACAAAAGCTCCATTCAATGTAAATCCTACTCTGGACAGATCTCAATTAATTTCATCCTTTTGTGCATTGGTCTGTTTGTCTTAAAGACTTCTAATGCAACACTGCTCCTCTTTATAAATCTACTTGAAGGCTAATTAAAAATCATAGCACATTTAATGCCAATTCCGGCATCTGTTTCTGTCAACGCTGCACCGATCCACGCCGTGTTTTCAACTTGAGTGTCTGTTTCAAAACATTCTTTTGAAAAAAAATATCCAAAACGAAAATGTAATCTAAAAACCAAATTAAGAAATCCAATGTTAAGAGCACCAAAATGGAGAAATGCAAGATTTAAAGTTAATTACAGTTCTTGTTCTTGGGAATTTCTGTATTTCAAAGCATCACGCGAAAAATTATATTCTGCTATAGATGGAAACATCCACTAAAACGATTTATATTTATCGCTAACATCATGAACCATACACTCTTTCAAACCAAAACAGGACTGAGAGGTGGAAAAAAGCATGTTGCAAACAGCCAGTGGTGTAAAGTATTTTGGAAAATGGACTGTAACTTTACTTAAGTGTTTTTAGCTACTATGTACTTGTACTGAGTATCAAAAATATAAGCGACTATTACTTTCTACTCGACTACATTTGTGATTGAGTATCTGTACTCTTTACTACATTTAAACAAATATTTACTGTTACTCACTTCATGAGTACATTACTTACTACATGTGATTGTGCGTGATAAATCGGCATCTTTTTCTATCGTGGTTATTTTCTTGAGCGGACTAGGTGATGTCGTCATCTTCAGGATGCTGAAGGTACTGGATGCTATTTATCAGCTAAATCAAGTGAACATGAAAAAGCGGTTGCACTTTTTTGTATAACAAGAGTTTCTTGTTTTTCACAAGTCTTGTGTTTTATATACCCCAGATTCATTACGAGTAAAATACTTAAGTTCATTTTAAAATGGATACTTTACTCAAGTCTTCTTGTTATCGATGACTTGTAACTTCTGAAAACCTTATGACTGAAAACCTAACAGTAATTTTTACAGTAAGGTTTTCAGGTACCCTTTACACCTCTGCAAACAGCCACTTTGTCAGGCTGTCAGTCGTGTCACTAGAAAAACCTTTACAAATTTAGAAAACGAAAAGCTGCAATAAAAAAAATTGTAAAATATGATCACACTTGGATTTTCTGGTAATTTAACTAGAATCTACTTTAGTTTAAGCTGGAAGCAGACTGCCACAATGTTAACCCCATAATTAAAGTACATTAATACTTGGAATAAACAATGATTGCCTACAAATGAGGCTAATGAGAAGTGCTAGCAGAAATTAGCATCACTCAATACTCATTTCTGCCGATTATGCTTCCTATAATACCAATTCCTCATGCTTCATTAAATAATTTGACATTTACTAGTAGTGACTTTGAATGAATACAATGCAGCTTTCCTGGTCATTTCATTTATTTCATCACACTGCTCTTTGGCCTCCAACAGTCTGTCTTTTTTCGACAGGTGGAATAGCGCCTGTGCTCTGTAATGTCGGCCAGATCTCTCCTGACTGCACTGCACCTGAGGGCCAGAGAAAAACAACAGCATTTCCACAAACCATCTCTCTCCTCGCTGCTCGGCTTGATAACTAGCCGCGAGGAGAGTCGGAGGAGACCCGGCCATGTACTTAGGCTTCCAGAAAGATCTCTTCCACCTCCTAGGACTCGTCTGTAGTAATAACTTCTGTCAGCAGCAACACCCATCAAAAGCTGCCTGGGGTCTACACATCACATCAACTCTGTGTAAATGTTTGTTTATTGCCGTGTTCAGGTGTGTGCGAAAATATATCACAGAAACCTACGCTTAAAGATCAAGAAGATCTGCTTACCTGGACATGTCAATGTTGAGTTGTGAAAAAAAAAGAATGGCTGTCTGCAATTGCACGAGTGCTTGGTGAAGTCATTTCTGTTGTGTGACTAATGCGTGATGCGAGTAGTTTAGATTGCACACACTGCGGGGCATCACACCTCACACCACATCAAAAGACAAACTGCACCTGGATTCTGTTAATGCTTTAAAAAAGTTGTGCGACTTTCACATATAAAAGCGTGTTTGTGGTCGACAAGCTGTTTTAAGGAAATGATAATCACGAAGCATGATTCCTAAAATAATTTCCAAAAAAGTGCTCTTGGTCACGGTATTTTAGGCAGACTTTACTGTATTCGCCTCCAGTGATTTTTATTATTTAAGACAGAATAAAAATACAAGTGTTTATATTGTGTCTGTAAAAATAACACAAATAACACAAGTACAAAGTAATAACAAAGTATTACTGTACTTTATTATAATAAAATCTTGAAAGAACAATATTGTTTAATAAAAACTATTTGGTTGAAATGTGAAATGCGTCTGCTAAATACTGTTTTTTGAAGATAAACCAAACGAGTAATTTTCATATTAAATGTGTAGAGTAATGCAAAATTTAGTACAGTCGTACCTCAACATTTCTGAATTTAATCTTCAAATGAAAATTATTAGAATACCAGCGCACAGTCATCACTAAATCTTTCAAACGGACTAAAATGACTAAATAAGTCTGTGAACAGAAATAAAAGAGCAGCCACTTCATCCAGACGGGAGATATATGGCCCACAGGCCGCAGGTTGGACATCACTGGCTGTTATTTGAAGAATATATCACAAACCCGACTTAAAGTCAATTTTACTAAGTACATTTTTATACATTTTTTCATTATTTTAGACATAAATAGTAAAAACACTAGAAAAAAGACTACACTTAAAAACTACCTTTTTGGAAATTATTTTAGGAAGTATGCTTATGATTATCAATTTAAGACTACCTAAAATACTGTTACTAAAACTGTTTACAGAATTATTTTAGGAATTGCTTTGTGATTATCATACCTATTATATTAAAATTATGTATAATTAGAGATAACCTTCAGGCGTCTGTGAATATCAAGTTTAGAGAAAATATGTTTTATGTCACCAGTCATCATTGGCAGAGGGAAAGACTGAAATCGACCTAAAACATTTTCTTTGTGCAGACTATCATCTTCAATTTGTCAATCATCAGCGTCATACTAATCTTGACCCAAACATTCCAAAACCTCTTCAAAGACCACAATGAAATAAGCATCAAGCAGTCCAACGATTTTTCACTTTTCATTTCTTTTGTGAAGAAATGAAATTTCATTTCTTTTTTGTTTCAGCAACTAGACAAATTTTAAATAACCATATTTAATTTTAGTAAACAGCAAGCAAAGACTATCTGTATTGTTTTCTGATGCGTTCTGATCATTTAATAGCTGGTAATTCTTTAGATAGGAAATGAGATAAGAGCAAGAGGAGGAAGTTTAATAAATTCACAAAGCTTCCTCCAGTGAAATATCTGCTGAAGAACAGATGCCCTCTTTGTCTCCTGTGGATTTCTCCGAGCTACTGTACGCTGACACGAGAGCTGACCTGGAGATAAAGTAATATTTGCTCTCTGCTCAGCTAAACCAGGCCAAAGTTTAAGATAAAAGACTATTTTTTTAATTACCTACTAATAAAACTGCAGCACAGTACAGTGCCTTGTTTTATGTAACGCAAGGATGTCTCGAGGGTCTTTTCTAACTCAACGGGAAAGAAGAAGCATCTCCTTTACAATGGCATCACATGAAAGTCTGAAAAATGGAATTGCAGTAGGTACCTGATTTACTTGCATCAAATAAGGCGCCAAATTTCATTGTATCACAGATGTTTATTTTGGAATTGATTTGCTTTTTCAAAATTATTTTAGCTTATTTCATATTTTGTGAATAATATTTATTTTAATGAAAGATAAATATAAGACGTTTATTCTTGTTCATTGTGGAATTCTGCTCTGTAAAGAATATATTAGTTTGATTTAATTTGCAGACAGTTTCACTGCGTCTTCTCTCGCTACTGCTACTTTTTTAGTAACTGGAGAAAGTGTATTGTCTGTTTGCAAGTCGCTCATTTGTGTACTTCATTTTGAACAGCGTGTTTAGAAAATATGAGATATTGATTCATGACTTATTATTATGAATTGATTTATTAAGAAGTCAATGCGAAAAAGTTGAGCTGCACGAAATCACTTGGCTGTCGTTCGATTTAATGATACAATGAATAAAACAAACAAAAAAAAAAGAAAAAACAACAGCTCACAACTGCAAATAAAAGCTGTTTTGCAAATAAAAGACATTTTTTTCCACATTTTTTTTCCACAAATTTCAAACCAGTCTAAGTTTTTCTTTTTTGGTTGAGGTTTTCACACTGATTCAGTCATGTGAATGGCTAAAATAAAAAAGAAATCTTGATTTGTATTGAATAGCGCCACAGTGAGTGGAATGCAGTACTGAAGACTTACAGGGACAGTATATCAACACAAACATAAAAAAGTGGTACTAAATTGCACAAAAACAGATAAATAATCAGACCAAAGTGATTGACTCGAAAATTTAAAGTTTAAAATGTAAAGTTTAAATTCAAGCTTAAATTTAAAGTTTAGAAAATGTTCAAATTAAAATGACAAAAAAAAACTGTCGACTGTCATTCGGCAAAATATTTTCCTCCCTCTATAAAGCACAGTGACAAAAAAAGGATAATTAAATCAACCCCCCCCCAAATCTCCATGATGGGCGTGGCTGTACAGTGGCCTTACCTCCTGACTGTACGCAGCAGGGTGGACCGGGCCTCGTTGTGGAAGGTGATGACTATAGAGGTGGATGGCAGGTCCGGGTCGTAGTGCAGTGTCGTACACCTAGGAAAGAAGCGAGCCAGGCGAAATAATGAGACACTTGGGTACTAATTAACCATCACGTTTATAGCCCTAAAGAAACTGTGCTGAATATGCAGTCACTTAATAATCTAAACTTGAAAGAGGTCGGAACAGCTGTTAAGCAGATGCAGCACAACAGTGAAAATGCAAATCTCAAAAGTTCCGTCCTGGTCATCAGAACGCAGATAAGTACAGACAACATAAAACGGGATGTGGTTAGGGGGCTGTGTGGATTGTATTAAGAGGCTAACCGTGCCCCCGCTGAGCGGAGGAAGAGGAAACATGTGGTTGGAATGGTAAACCAGCAGGAGAAAAGACGTGTTAAAAAAAAAAAACACACAAAGAGTGGAGGCATTAATAATGTACGAATCTGATTAAAAATAAATAACATTTTGCTTTAACCCAACCGCCAAAACAGAAACACTGCGAGAGTAAAACGTACTGATCAGCAGTAAGCACTTCCACGTTTCTTGACAATGTGAGATGTTTTTTTTTTATTTTTTTCCAGTTGAAAGGTGCACAGGTTTATAAGACGTGTGGATTTAAGCGTTCACTTGAGTGACGGTTTCTAGTCCAATTAGAAGTAAAACGTCACTCTGCAAAATGCCCTGACATAATCCAGAATAATCCGGTCTGATTTGTCTATTTGCATGAGAGAAATACAAGAATGCAAAATTTCACATTTGGATACGGATTAATGACTGCGTATATGACTGCGTGTCTTTTCATTTTAAAGTGTAAAAAAATCCCTTGTAAAATTACAATTACATTGAATTAAATATGTTACAGCAAAAAAGAGTTATACTTTACTGTATTAACAGCATGTTGCTGGTTTTTACAATGCGTTCTTGGGAAGATTGATAACTTGATTTTTGTTCAAGTACTGCTAAAAAATAGCATTTTTTTAAATTATTGTAAATAAACGTTAAATAATCTATTGTTTCAATTTGTAAGTAAAACTAAAGGGTAAGGAAACCCATGGAAATCCATAATAAGCTAATGGAAAACCCAGATGCCTGTAGATTACCGTTATTTATAGGGACACTTTTATCATATAAGAAAAACTACCCTGGTTCAACATCCAATTAGTGAATCTTGAAGGCCAGGAAATTCTGGCGAACACCTTTCTTCACAAAAACAGCGCCCCATGACGTCTATAAACGCTACCTACGGAGAAAGCAAACGCGGATTTGAAAAACAGCCAATCTGAGATGAAAAAAGGATTGAAAACGACAGTTTGCCGAGCGTATTTCAAGATTCCGAGGGCGTTTTATTACACTAATGGGATCGTTTGAGTATCGAGTCAAACTGTGATATAACACGACGCAGATTTTACCATTCATTGCATTACCTATGGCCTATGAAATGCTTTAATATGATGCTTAAACGTATATCACGATAACCGAAAATAAACTCACAAAGAACCCGCATGTGTAATTAATCCCGTTTTATGACAAAGGGTCCCGTTCACAACTTTATATGCTGTTTGAAGCCTCTACAGAAAAGAGGCTGGGAGCCAGATCCATCGCTCAAAGCAGCTACAGCCCAAGGTCTTTGGGGAAGGGAGATGCTTTAAACACAAACAGAACATCATTAAAGTTTCTGTCGCATATAAACATCTGGGAGAAGGGAAACGTATTCGGCGCAATTGATATTTTACAGTGATAGATCTGTCCTGGAAGAACATTTCTCAATTTCACCTCCACTCTTTGAGCAAAACAGCAATACTTCGTTATCGATGTCCAATTTAATAAAACGCTCACGTGAGAAATAATTTGCATACTTAGCATTTATTGCAGACAGAGCGATAAAACATAAAAAACATGGCAGGGTATAAAATACGTATTATGTAATCAAGTCGTACAAGCCGGACAATTTTCAACAGCTTTGGGACTGATTTTTGTTAAAAACACACAATAGAACATTAATTTAGACGAGAGAAAAAAACTTCAACCTTTTAAAAAGAATATAAAGATATAGATATCTGCATGTACTTTACAAACAGATATGTCGAGTAGCATCTTACAAGGCCTTTAAGAAAGTCATTTACTTTATTTTTCATTAAACAATGACAGTATCACGGAATTATTTTGAACTGTATTGTGTTTTTCTCAAAGTAATTCCATTAATTCTAAAGATTAAAATGCCATTTAGGGTTTTACATGCTGCATTAATCTACAAAATTTGCACTTCAATATTGACTTAATCTCAGCTATGAGGATGAAATGGAATTACAGAAACTTTATGCTTACAAATGACATTGCAAATGAAGTATTTATTACAATAAATATATTTGATGAACATTTTTACATTTCACAAAAAGATAACCGAATTATTAAACCAAGGGGTTTATTTAATGTGTTAACCGAATGATTGTGTGTGTGTGTGTGTGTGTGTGTGTGTGTGTGTGTGTGTGTGTGTCGGATAGATGGATGGATAGATGGATAGATAGTGTTTTAGCAAAACAAACATCTGAATCTTTTCAGAAACGGTATTTCACCCACAGAGTTCCATCACTGTGACTAAGAAGCCTCTCTTTTGAAATGTAGAAACGGCATCAGTAATGAACAACATTTGCAAAGCTCCTGGTGCCCGGGCTTATCAGTTATTAGTCCTTGAGGAATGGAAGTCGGTCTGGTCTGAATTGAGGTTCATGTTAATTTCCTCCGGTGGTGGCTCTTTTCTCTGCCACAAAATGAGGCTGAGGTGCTGGGCTAAGTGAAAGGACCGAGGTCGTAGCCCAGTTGCTGTCACCGTCTCTTGGATTTGACTGTATGCTCGGCTAGTTCCACTTCTTGCCTTTCCCACACTGAAAGAACGCGTCCAGAGCCAGAGTTGCATGACCAAAACGTAATATAAATCAACAAAATTTGTTGATATACAGTATAATAATTAAACCAAAATAGGAAATTCAACAATGCCTCAACCTGAAAAAGTAGAAAAGTCCTTTGCGTGATTAATTTGAATGTGAGTAAATGAAGAGGTGATGCTGCTGGTACCTTGATTACAAGTCTCTGAATAATTCATAATTGTGTCAGCGGTCAGCAGTGATGTGAATAATGAGACTGAAGTTCTGTTAATACAAAGGCAGTTGAGCCATGTACAGTATATGGAAGCAACTAATGCTAGTTATAAACCACACGGAGGGGGTGAGAAAAATGAGGAAAGAGAGGAAAAAACCTGAGATGAGGGAGATAAAAAGCAAGAGGGAAAAATAAGAATAAGAGAGAAAAGTCAATCCAATATATTATTAAAGAAACAAAGAATGAGTGTGTGTGCCCATGTGTGTTTCGAAACAGAGAGAGAAAGAGCAAGTGTGTGTGTGTGTGTGTGTGTGTGTGTGTGTGTGTGTGTGTGTGTGTGTGAGTGTATGTGTGTGAAAGAGAGAGAGGCTGCAAAAACAGCATAAAAAAGCTGCATAATGAGCTGCCGCCTCCTCAGCATTTATGGTAGATTCTCTTTACTGTTTCCCACCCCTGCAAGAATTAATCCTGCACCTCTTCAGAAGCCTGAACCTTCTCAGCATCATTCCAGGTGGATTCAGAAGCCTGACACGTACGCACCTGCCTCCCTCAAAAATGACAACTGGATTATACTATTCATAATGCTCAAAAATCCTCAAGATTAACGATATATGCTGTAGCAGCCGTCACAACCTTAACACTGAAGTATACTACTGTAGTTAGTGTGGTGTAGTGTAGACACTCTAATCATTTGACTCAATATATTCCAGAGAAAAACACAAAGTTGCTTCAAAGCTGCAAAATGGAATTGAAATTTAAAGTTGTGTATTACGTAACGTTAGTCCATTGCTTAAAATTAAATGACAAATACATAAAATAAATCCCCAGAAACAATTTGTGTCTTATCAACAGGTTTTGTCCAATGTATTTACTTCTAAAATAAAACACAAAAGTAAGACTATCTCAGTCCAATTCTCCTCACTGGATACCTGTAAAATACTGCGCTCAATTTAAATATCTCCTAATCACATTTAGAGATCCAGAAGATTTAGCTCTTCTATATTTAAGCAAGATTATTTCTTATTGCAAGTCACTGTGACTGATACGCTCACAAAATTCAACCCAGTTATTAATCCCAAAGATTTCTAAAACACATAGGTGGAAGATCTGCATATTTAGCACCTGAACCTGGAATGTTCTTCCTAGCACAATCAGAGTTTTAGAAACAGTAAGTCAGTACTAGACAAAAAAAAAATCTAATCACCTAATCAATGAAGATCATTTACAAATGTTTAAAAAAAATAAAAACATCAGAAATTAATCATACAGACAGGAGGCCAAATCTAGATGCCCGGAACTGAGCACAAAACATCTTTCAGTCAAACTCATAAACTTTATCTCTCTATTACATTTTTATGAATGTCCTACACCTCCTTCTGAGGGTCGGAGTGATCTACACTTCTGCTGGAAGGAGGGAGCATACCACCTACAAGTTTAATTCCTTCCTTACTTTTACTTTACTTTCATTCTAGCAGATGATTTTATCCAAAAAAGAACTTGTTTAAAAAGAAAAAAAATGTTTATTAAATAAAATTACTTGTACAATTAATACAATTACTATTTTCAAAATACACTTTAAAAATAACGTTAACAAAGCTTTATAAACAAAATTATATTGAATATTTATTCCAATCTTGAATTTCATGCATCTTGGTCAATAATGGCATCTAAATCAAATAAAAACGGACCCACGCTGCACTTTCTCAGAAGTGGTAGAATGCAATGAGCAAAGTTCTTGCTTGTTCAGGAAAGGTAAATAAAAAAATCACCAGTTTTTTTTTTTTTTTTTACAAATGAGACTTTGACCTTATTATCCACATGCGTAGAAAATTAAAAGTTGAATTAAACACAGTCAATAAAAAGACTCCTCCATAGAACGTCCAAATATATTCACCATAGATCTATGTTTTCACCAAATAAGTTACACCAAGGTGTAAACAGCAGATATTGGATGAAAACATAAAAAAAATAGCTGAAAAATGAAATGTGACACTCTGACAGGGCAAACTGACATGCATTAATGACCGAGCAACCTCCCACGGTGCAGCAGAGGATGAAAAAATAGAGCGGCCAGGAAACATCTCCTTCCACCAGCTACAAATACCACGAGGTCGTGTTGCCACCGAGCGCTGCCAATTATCACAGGCATCTGCCTCATGAATACGCCTGGATACAAACACTAATGCAGGAGAAAGTGTGTAAACCACCAAATTAATTTGCTGTTCGACTCAGACAGCACGACTGATCTGCCTTTTATTTACATAATTCTATGGGGAAGAAGAAAAGATGAAATACTTCCCATAAAATATTTTCCATCCATCCATAATCTGAAATCCCTTTTTTTTCTGGGTCTTGGGGAGCTGGAGCCAATCCCAGCAACTCAGCAACATATATGCGGGATATATGCACGTTTACCGTGGCCAACCAATCACAGAGTGGGACATACACAATCACACTCTCACTCACACCGTTTTCGGGCTGGAGACCCAGAAGAAACACTCACAAACACCAAGACTGAAATCTAGCAGCTTCTAAGATGTTCTGCATCTCAGAAATACAGTAAACTAATAGAACTGGTTGCCAAATTGACTGGAATTACTGTTTGCCAGATTGGCAATATTATTTCACACTTATTTTTTTATTTAACACTTTTTGCTATTTGTTGTTATTCTTTATGTGTTGAATGACATACTTTAAACACTTACATTAAAAGTAATGTAATAAGTAATTGACTATGTAAATTATTTGCTTTGTTGACTGTATGCAATTTTTTTGTATACTGCTTGTTACAATAACAGTCAATCTGGCAACCAAGTTAATTTCACAAACTGAAGACATTTTACGGAATTTTCTGTTTGCAAACTGAATTATATAGAAGAAAAATGTAGTGCTTGATCCCAAACTCGGATGCATTTAGCATTAACAAGCTAGAAAATGAGCTGACCTACCTGTAATGTCGAGTGTCTCGCAGCGGTCTGTTACTGGGAATGCGCTCACTTTCCTGTTGATTGAAGGCGTAAAGACTGTACGGGTCTTGGCCCGGCTTCCATTTGTGAGCGTTGAGGTAGCTTTTCTCATCGAAATCTTCCAGCAGGTCATCCCACTCCGCATCTGAGATCTACAACAAGAGGTGTTTGGATTTATGCATTTTCCTGTCTGTTTTCTACATCTGTAAGAAAAATTGAGTAAGAACCACTAGAGGTCATAAGTCAACCCGACTTAAAATCATCTCGCAGCGAGACTGACCATGACTGGAGGTCAGCGGACAAAACTAGTGCTCTAGTACACGCCCGCAATGCTAAAGCAGGAAAACACGAGCGTCTCAAAACGCATCACATTAAGCTGTTTCAAACACGTATTTGATAGGGAAAATCATCATCAAAATACAATTTCAGACAAGGGGGAAAAAAAAGAAGTTGCTGTAGGCAATATTTCCAATTATCATGGGAATGACGTTAATAATTCAGTGCTCTTCAGCGCGAACACCTCAAAATCTGAGGCACAACAAGCTGGAATTCGTTATGTTTGTAACAGGCAGGAACAGTAGGAAAGCGAACACTCCATGTCACGGAATCTATATGGCCATATCCATCATAATTGAATAAACCCACACATTCTGCACCCACAGCAGCACCAGCTCCCATGTTTTCCCCACTTATTTTTTTGCTGATGTTAGACCATTAAGGAGGCTGGAGGCTGTTGGTTATGGTTGAGCCTGATGATTACCCGTGCCAGCAGGTTGCTCATTTCTTCCCAGGCGCCTGAATGAAAACCGACTGATGGCAAGTCTTCCTTTCCCCCAGAGAGTCAAGTAGAGCAACCAAAACAACCATGCTAAGTTCAGATTCCAGTCTAGAATATAGAATCGAGGATCAGAACAGATATTCAGATCTATCTATCTATCTATCTATCTATCTATCTATCTATCTATCTATCTATCTATCTATCTATCTATCTATCTATCTATCTATCTATCTATCTATCTATCTATCTATGTCCGTTTATCTGTCTGTCTACCTACGTAATTATCCATCCATCCATCCATCCAGTACCGTTCCTAAAATAAAATACTCCGCTTTAACAACACTATTAATATGGAAGTATGAAAAGTTGGTAATTGTAAGTCCTGCAGGGCATTGGAAGCGCGTAAAAATGAATTTTCCAATAAACTCGCACACTCTTTTTCAGTTTTGCACCTAAGGTCCATATGTCACGGCCCGTTGCTTTACAACAGCCACAACGGCATCTTTACAGGCAGTAATAGAGGTGGGTAATTGCACATGTCTGTTTCTCTAGACTGCTTAGCATGATAATAGCTGGGCTTTCAATTCAGCTCTGCAATGTCTGAGCAAAATAGGTTTTCCTGTTCTATCGCAAGAATTCAGATACAATAAAAAATAAATGTGTTTTTTTGAAGGGTGCACAAATAATGTTGGTTATACCTCAGGAGTTTATAGAACATTAAATGCAGAAGGACACCTTGGCCTAAATGCCTAATTAGAGGGAAACAGCGCTTTATTATTAATATAAATATTACAGAATTAGTTTATCATAATCGTTATTATGCCTTTTTCCATCATTAACTAGTCCTGGCTGGTTTTTCGTAGGATCGCCTTTCAACTTCCTTAAGGAAGTTCAATCAACGTAAAAATGACAATTCGCTCTTGTTTTATAAATGGCACATCATCTTGTGCTTTCATACTTTTGCTCGTATTGAATTTTTCAACTATTATTTTGCAAACTGACTTTGCATCGAATCCATTGATCAGCTTTCAGCGCCCATCCTCTTTTCAACGGCTTCTCGTCTTCAAATAGTTTATCGAAGAAATTTTCAAGTTTCATCGTTATATGGCTTTAGATTTCTCCACTAAACTCTCATATCGATTATACTTGAAGCACTGCATTTTAAGATAGTTTAAATGGAGCCTCTCAGAGACACTCAATCGACTTTTTTTTCCGAGATTTCCTTCTTTCTACACGTTCCAACTTTTATCTTTCATAAACGTATTTTACATTAAAACAAAGGAAGACGATTTAGACTAGCACGTACCACGTAATTTCTACAGAAATTGCATCATCTAAGTTAAATTATAGCACAATTTCATTCAAACTTGAAGCATTAGATACGTGATGCACAACAATAGTTTGCAACAGTAAGTAGTTTGCAAAAGTAGGACCATACCGTTACTTTTTGTTATTTGTATTCGGTACTTCTACAAAGGTTTTATCATCCACGTATTACTTATAAACAACTTTGAATTGGCGTCATCTTCATTTCATCACTTTTAATCATCAAAATGTATTCCACTTCCACTAAACATGCACATTAGACACCGAATGCACAACAATTTCTCTGACAAACCACAAGTGAACCAACTAATCGAAATTTACTATGTTTAGAAGCAAAGTTTTCCACACTGAAATCTGATCAGTTCAAACAGTTCAAGACTACAGTTCTAAGGCGATAAACTTGGGATTTATAGGATGGCTAGTCGCACAAACTAATCCTGATCTATTTGCATTACATGTACGAAACACATTTCTCTACTGTGTCTCTTTGTTTTTGAGTGTCAGAACCACTTACCAACTTTAAGCCAGCGTGACAGCTACTGTGACCCACTAATGTGCAGATGACAAAGGGTGAGTGTGTGGGCAAAACGTACCATCATTGTTAATATGAACACTTTGGATTAGAGAACAATGTCTTGCTGCTAAATGAACTTTTTAATCATCAAAAATACATAGTCGCTGACCGAATTTAATTGGGGGTGGGTGGGTAGCGACTTACCGACTTATGAATGTCCTAGATGACAAAAATTCCCAAGTAACAAAATTGTTGTCGGAAAAATGTCGTCCCAAGTTCCGAAATATTTTCGCAATAAAAAAGGAGCGCGTCTTTTTCTTAGCGCTAGCATTGCCTTGAGATGAGAATCCAGACAGATTGTTTGTGTATGCTTTGTCTTTTTTGAACATCAAATAAACGAAAAACAACAAAAACACTAGTTAGTTTCAGATTCCAAAATATAATATAAGCTTGTAATCTTCCAGAATGCAAATGTTTTCTTTTCTCTTTCGTAGAGCTTTTGTTCTACAAAAAGTTCTGAGATTTTCGTAATCTCACGAGTACAGTGACGTCGCTTGATCATTGTTCACTCGATATTACGGAAATCTCAGGGATTTGCATGACGTCATTTCAAGATGGCTGTAATCGTTTATGTAAGATTGTCCATATATCATTTAATACTGTACCTTTAAAAACATCTGCCAAAGGACAAACTAAACAACTGCTATGTAACATATTTTTATTACACTTTTTTCCAATATTTTATCATTTATAAAAATGTTTTGTCTGATTTTATGAAGTAATGGCTTGGATTAGTTGGATTACATGTAAAATGCGGCTCAGCTAACGACATTTTCGTCGAACGAAACGGCTCTCGGCACAGATTAATTTGGTAAGTCGGGGTACCACTATACATGTGACATTTTATTTTGTCAGCTTAACATTTCCGTGCACTTCTTCTACAAAAGCAAGGTTTTCACAACCCCAGTCCCAGCAGAAATCATTAGCTCCTTGATGCTCCACAGCGACTGATCGGGGCATTTGAGCAGTGCCACGTTTGGGCCTCAGCGTTCCCCCAACTCCCACAGAGCTCAGCCTCCTAATGAGAAGAGGAGGACCGACGGAGGAAGTGGTAATTGGATCCTCCCTGTCCTGTCCTCACCACTCTCAGGATGTATGTGTGGCGGTCCTTAATATAGCTCCAGTCCACCAAAGGCCCAAAACGCCATGCTTTCAACTTCGCTTGAAAAACAAAAAAACCTCGGCGACGGTCAGCAGATTGAGCATGACTCCACTCTGACAAACCGGTTTGACACGTCGCGCAGAAATGATTCATTCAAATGTTTCGTCATAAATCGACAGCGGGCGAATGATGAGTGCATCAAACTGCATCTGTTCAGTCTAACACCTGAACACCAGTGACATGACGCCACGGTGGTCTTAACCCACACCAGCTCTGTCTGCTCGTATAATCTGTAGCGTAGGCATACACACATATCTGCCATGAATCACGGTAATAGCAGATGTCATGGGTGATATCTCAGTCCTCCCTTACCATTATAAAGATAATGCATCACTCGGCTGATGGGGAATATCTTCACACGGAATCCGAGAGAGAGACGTCAGAAGCGTTTGATGAATGGTTTGAACACCGGCCACCGTGACACGAAGGTTTACTTCGAAACTCATCGCGACAACCCTGTATTTCACGTTCTTGCACGGCAATAACAGTTTGGCCTTGTGAGTCAGAGCAGTGTCGTAAAATTGATATTAAAGTTGATTTTGATGAGAAATTCAATGTTGAAACTAGTGACAATTACCAGCAATGTTTTTTTTTTTTCGTTTTCTTCCGAAAATGTAATGAAAAGGTGGACCGAATTAAAAGTTCTCTGCATCGCAACTCTTTGGTATTTCACCTGAACATCCATCATTGTCTCTCCAAAGAGATATGAAGCAACTGTAAACCATTTTCACAATTTAATTCCCAGAGAGTTTAGCCTAGCGTTGCGATATACAGCGCCATATTTCATGTTTCATACCCCATTACCCTACTTTATTGTCACGCACCAGCCGCTGTTTGTATGAAAAACCGACTTCCAAGAATTATGAGACTATGGATTTAAGCATCCAGCTACTGTAAAACTGGAACTTTCTTTTTTGTTTATTCCAGTGCTATACATATATTTAGCGAGTATGCTTGACCTTAAGTCACACTACATCTATATTGTATACTAATATGGGAATACATTTTTCATGTTGTAGCTCAACTGTTCCACAATTACACAAGTCATACTGTAAATTGCATCTGCATATTGACTAACCCCTTAATAAAAGGTGATTAATATGCAAATAAATGGCAAAACATAAGCACTGCAATGTTGAAGGTTGTCGACGTCTATAATTCCACGTGCTGAAAGAAGCGGGAAGAGTTCGGTCAAAGTTTTCACCAGGATTTATCTCACCTCCGTTGATTAAGTCACATTTACATGAGGAATTACGACACACATTTACTCAACTATTGTAGAAATCCACATTTCCTTTTAAACACTAAAGTTAAGCAGCCAATTTACTTCCAAACAGACTTGTTCTCAAACGCAGTCCGTGCATTTAGCTGAAATAAAGCCCCACTCACCTCCTTCACCTGCGGCTGTTCGGTTCTTTGGTCAGGTAATATTTTCCGACTGTTGATCAAAATGAAATAGAGTAAAGCGGCTATCCAAAACAGAGCCGCGACTGTTAAAGTCAGCCTCCGAGAAAGCCTCTTCATGTTCCCGCATCAGTCAGCGCTTCATCTCAGTTCGCCGACCGTCCTCCGAGCGCGAGAACACTGACGCTCGCGCTCCTCGTGGAATGTGCTGCTCGCGCGAGGACTTGCTGAGACTACGAGTAGCGCTGGACGCGGTCCAACGCGATTAAACGCATCCTGTAGCGTAGCGCGCGCGCGACAACGTAAAGACAAGATGTGAATGAGTTTAGCACCACCTACCGCGGAATGGCGCTTCATGACGCGCCCGTCTCTCAATTACTAGTGAATTGGCTTGACATCACCAAAGCAATTACAGTGCTTTAAATAAATCGGCGTCTCTGATCGACATCACCCAATAAACAACAACAACAAAAAAAAAACCCGAATCAGGTATATATGTTTGTGTTAATGTATAAATGGCATCTAGAATATGTAACGGATGTTCGGTTTAATAGCTGACCGTTTGGTTGGAAAAGGACAAACTTTTTTTTAAAGAATCATTCACTCATCACAAAATAATTTAGCAAAAAATAGCTTTACTATCACTGTCGAGTGATTTGAGATGGCCACAAGGTACAATTGCTCAAATTTCACAATCAGTCTCACACACATTGAATACATATTAAACATTTCACAAATTGGCCCAGAAGGATCACAATAATGAAGCCAAACCACATTCCAAATATGACCAACAATTTAGAATATGTTAAAAAATAATCTATGGGAAAAACATTAAAATTTAAAGTCTTCTTTCACAGTCAAATTTCACAGTATTAAGTAAAAACCTAGTCCATCAAGCACAAGAATTGTCGTAAAATTCAACCTAAGAATGAATGTAAAAACTAGTCCATGATCATTAAAAAATTGCAAATTACATTTTATACACATGAACTTAAAAATGAGCATATACCCACCCTTAAACAAACACAATCAGAATATGTGCTACAAAACTGCAATGTTGTTGGAAACACAGCGTCTTTTATTGATGCTTATTATGCAGTTGATGGCAGTATTGTGCCCGTATTATTGTCTCGAACCCAGCATTCACTACTTGCAGCTTTATTTTTCATTAACCCTTGCTATTTCCTTGCTAAATGAAAACGCAGATTGGTTTGAAATGACCATAAGGAACAATTTCTCAATAAGAATTTCATCATCAGTCTCACACACATTAAAGTGAGTGAAATTTGTCAATATGGCAAACCATATCGAAATTGGTGTTCTTCTTTTAACCCATCCAGTGAAGTGCACATACACACGGTGAAGTAAACACACACAGAACACTGTAAAACATCTCAACAAGTGGCCCAGAAGGATCACAATAACGAAGCCAAAACACATTCCAAAAATGTGCAATATATCAAGGAAAATATTACGGAAAAACCTAAAAACGAGCACTTAGTTATCTCTGAAATGTTACAAAAAATAAATACAGTACTAAGTAAAAACGTATTACTTTAAAAGCTCTTCCACACAGCCCTGAAAAGAAAGTGATGAACATCAAGGGATACGTGAAAAGCTTTTACTAGACAGATCATTTGGAGGTGAAGCGCACGGGGCAAGGATAATGTTACATAGCCAAGTCTGTTCTACACGGAAATCAGCCACGAGTGAAAGAAGAGCGAAACACAGATCCCGAAAATGAATTACCTCAGCGTGACTGAAAGGGAAACAATAGACTAAGAGGGTGCAGATAGCTCGAAATTCAATTTAGCTTTGTCTAATGGATCGATAGCAGTGGAAGGCCAAAAAGCTGCCAACAGGAGCGTGAAGAGGAACAAGATGTTGGAGCATCATTTACATCAACACAAACTGCTTCAAGTGTGTGAATTAAAGCCATACGAAGCAAAAACAAACTCCCTCCCAAACATCTCCCTTTAATACAATTGGTCAAAGTTTTGACAATTTACTTTTCACTATTTGCACACATTTTTTTCAAGTACGTAAATCTAACACTATAATTCTGTTAACTAAAATGGTTATTTTGTATGAGAGATGTATACAGTATTTTATCAGTTGTGTATTTCACTGTGTGTGCGTGTGTGTGTGTGTGTGTGTGTGTGTTATTCACCCACAATTCTTTGCAGTGTTGATTCTGCAGTTGGGATGTCTATACTGTGTATATTCCTTCATTTTCTTTCCTTCCGAGTTTATCATTGTAATTGTGTAGGTCACGTTTCCCTGGATCCTGTGTATCATTAAACAAAGTAACTCTGTGTGTGTGTGTGTGTGTGTGTGTGTGTGTGTGTGTGTGTGTGTGTGTGTGTGTGTGTGTGTGTGTGTGTACCATAAATTACTATCTAGCTACTGCAAAATTTATGAGAAAATAATTGGTAGCTTTGTGTGGGTGCAAAAAACGATAATTACAAGAATAACACGCGCTGCTCTTGCTAGACGGCCAAAGACACATAAAACGAGCCCGATCACTAATTAAAAAAGCAGAAGTATGTCAAATAACTCCAGTGTCCGAAACAAAGTCTGAATGGTGGGAGCTGCATGAACCCGGTGAGATTCCACAAGATCACAACGATTCTTCTCTGGTGAACTGTGAAGATCGGAAGAGTCGCTGATCCTAACAGAATAAATGGCTGCGGGCGGGTGTCTACGCAGGTTCACGCAAACACACAGTGTTGAGCGTCGTGAGCACATATTTTCACACCATCCCAATTTGCTGGTTGAGCTACTCAGGACTCCAATTATTTCTGCTGAAGCAGTGATGCACAAAAGTGCTGACAAACGTCTCGCAAAGTGAGCATTTGTGCCTATTCTTTAATTTAAGTGGATAATATACCATGTAGATTTCTGTATGTACATTGTATGATGATATATAGGACTTAACAGGTTATTAAATACATTTAAACTTGCCCTTTAGCTCAAGACCTAATGGATTTGTCTCAAATGCCGGGCAAATAAGTTCTTATAATTTTCCCTATTATGGTGTCAACTCTCCTGGCACGCTTTTAATGTTCCTGTACGGGTTGAAAGGGCTGTATTGTATGGTGGTGAAATGTATAGTAATAAATTGAGCTGGAAAGGCTGGAGTCATTAATCAGTGGAAGCGCGGCACGACCGGAGCCTCAGTAGAGATGAAGCAAGAAATGGAGAAGTTGCCAGTGGAAGAGATGGGTAGAGTCTTTGCTATAAATTCAGCTAGTGTGAACAGAAAGGCCGAAAAATGTTGCACAAATGAACTGTTTACAACAGAGAAATAGACGTATTTACATCGGTCTGAAAAAATGCCAAAATATGTACTGGAGACAAACAAAGACTCAATCATCAACATGTCTTATAAACTCAGTGTACACATCTTATATTGTGTGCAAAATACAAAATACTAAATAAAATACCTATAGTTTACAATTTTCACATCATCTTAATTTCAATACATGAATCAAAAAATGTCCCTGGATTTCTAAGAGCAGATAATACAAGCCAGAGTTATAGTAAACACAGTTTTCCCAAAAATCACAAAAAAAGTTTTCATAATTGCTAAAATAAACACTTTTTCCATCTACAAAGATAGACGTAGACAATTACATTTTTTCTTTACTATACGTGTTCATTTTTCTGTTCGTTAACAAAAGCAAACGTTGAAAGTACAGCAAGATCTACGTAAAAAAATTCAGTCTGAGGGTTGCCAATGAGCTCTGAAGGCTTTTTTTCTCCACGATGCTGTTTCCACATTACTTTCTGTCAGGCTGAACAAGTGAGCTCGTAAGAATCTCCTTCGGGGGATAAAACCATCCACGGACAAAGCTGTAAAAGCCAGCACACGATGTGTCATGAAATCCCTTCTGATTTCTTGTTTGTCATTAAACACAACATCTGTAACATCTGAAGGACTATTAAGGAAACCAGCCGTGTTTCAAACAATGGCGATGTGCTGCATCATCAAGCCTTAAGTGATGCGAGGCTGTTCAAATGAGTTCACGGCTTCTAAGAATAGTTGAGAAGGACGGAGGAGACCCTTCGGATGGGATGGGATGGGATGGGATGAGAAGCGAAGCGATGGGAGAAGAGTGGCATATATATGAGAGGCTATGAAGAAAGATGAATGGCTGTCCACAAAGCACTTTGGGAATAGAATAAAATGGCTGAAACAAACGCTCCCATTTTTCATGCTTAGGGAAAACACCAGCAGCTCTTCTCTCTTTCTAGTCGCACCAATCTCAGTACATGAGAGGTTCTGCATGAGTCTCCTGTCACTGCATCCATTAAAGGTGCCATTCACTGAAAATAGAGCACTACTTGTTATGGATCTGTGTGTCACACTGGTGTCAGATCATCTCTTTATCACATGCTCACTTTGAGTCATACGCCAGTTGTCTAACCAACAAAAATACGCACTAATTAATGCGGCATCACCACCAGTTTCGGGAAGATCGCATTTGGAATGAGAAAGTCAGCACCGTCTCACTCCATTTTCGAAGGTTTGTCATCGATAAATCTTCCGCAACCAGCCGCCATTCAGTTATTCTGATAAAATCAGTGCCGTGGAAATTTTAATTAAGCCACCGTCACTTCAACAACACAAACACGCCTCCTTTTCATGCTAATTAAGCTTATAGTGTCTCGAATTTGCAAAACACATTACCATTACCACCCACCAATAAACAGCCAAATTAATTTTATCAGCAAAGCTTTTTAACTTCTTAAACAATGGTGGGAGTAAGGCACCATATAAAAAAAGAGATAAAGAACTCCAAAATGGCTGCATGGCTACTTTTTCTAAACAGATAATAGATGACCACATTCTTCCAAAAAATATTTTTGCGCATAATTTCCAACAGATTTGCATTTGTGCCAATGGCGGGCCTTCAAGGCTTTTTCTGAAACCCTATACAAATACATGACTCATAGACTGAAGTAAAATATAAGTATTTTCACCATGAATACTTATTAAATAATTCCAAAAGGTCTTTCCGTTTCCTTCCTATGCTTTATAGTTGGCTATGATGCTTGAAGACTTGAAGTATTTTCATTTTAAAGAATTGAACCAATCACACTTCAGCCATCACCTGTTGCCAGGCAGGTCACAGTGAAAGCACTTTTTGTTTTCTTTGTTTTGGGAAGTTTTGGGAAGGAAAATGAAGCAATTTTCCTAAATTGTATAGATGTTTATGAGGTTATTGTTTATGTTTTTAAGAATGAATATGCCAATTATGTTTAATCTGTTTTAAATATGTTAAATAAGACTGGATGCTAACTTGGTTTGTTGATGCTAACTTGAGCATTGTTAGTTTTAAAAAAAGAAAACAAAAAGACTAAAAATGAAATAAGACATCCTATTGGGTCAATGAAGCCATTTACTGTGGCCACAGGAGTTTCTATCAGTAAGTCAGAGGCTCTTTATACGATATTTCTGTATATTAAAAGTTGTTTTTTATAGCCATAAATGAAGGTTTACTACTGAAGTCAACTGTTGACTGGAATCAATCCTACAATCTTGATGTTGCTAACGCCAGCCAACAAAATCCTTTGCATCAACTTCTCTCACATTATTAGAACATTCAACGAGAATTTAAACCTGCTTGGAACAATTTCTGGCTTGTAAATTGTCAAGGTGGAATCAAACCTGGCAGTCCTAATTGGTTCGGACGTTATCATCCCACAGTTTTCTCATTACTTCACATGAACTTTCTGTGGTTATCATCTTCTCCTCTGGCTACGTTCTGAACACTGCGTTTCAGCCTCATAACGTGTTTAGATCACTGCAGAGATAAAGGCCACGAGGGCTTGAGGTTTTATTGCGTGATGAAATGAAAAACTGAGGCCTTTTCCCACTTGACTGACCAACACCTCCCCAATTTCACCCAGCACGCACGCACACACACGCACGCACACACACACACACACACACACACACACACACACACACACACTCATGCCAAACTGGATCCACTTTACTGCTTCTTTCTTCCTTTCAAAAGTTTGAGGGTGAGCAGGTCGTCTTCTCACCAACCATGTGCTTCAAACTGAATCCAGCAGAAGAACAATACGTTCCTATTCACATCTCAACGATTCACTTCAACACCTGAGAAGCTCGGATGCTTTAATGTGTGTTTGTTCCCTCTAGTCAAAAACGTTCCTTTATCACTGTGTGTTTCCAGACCATGATTAATTCATGTCGTCCCTCTTGGACCAAACACATTCAGACTCTGTAATTTAGATTCTAACTTGTGATGATAAAGACGTGTTGTACTGAATATTTCAAAAAGCCACTTTACATGTCAACTGGAGCATCTTCTTTGTAATCCTTGTTTACATAAGCAGAAATCAGGGTTGTGTCTGTCAGAGATGGCTGGTTGTTTTTTGTACACCACTTCTTCTAATAACTGGATGAAATATAAATAACTATTACTGTATATAAATTCTATATTTTTTAAATTCTAAATTCAAAATTTCTAGGGTTTGCTGATTGACTGCTGGATTTAGTTGGTTGGCGATATTTTTTTTTTTAAATCTTGTTGAATGAGCAGCCAAGAGGTCCATTAGTTTTTGGGATAAATCCAGTTTTTTTTTTAAGTATAAAGATGGTTGAATAAAAAAGCAATTGGTATTAAAAAATGACGAAACAACTGTGCTAATTTATCAGCTGTTACTGTAATAATTATATTAATCAAATGTAAATAATAAGATGAATACCACCACATTCTAGCTCACAGATAAAAAAAAAATAGGCAATGCAAGTCATGTCTAATAAAACTCCCCAAACTCTCTATTTAAAAATAAAGTGCATAAAGAAAAGTGGATTAAAAAAAAGTTGAATATGTAGTCCTGTCTCCTAATAAAAAAATCTAATTTTGAGGATTAATTTCACAAAGGTTTTTCTCTAAGCTTGACCTCAGAAAGTATGACTAAGCATAAATGAAATAATTATAATATAATAATAATTAGTATTTGTAGGGTGCTTTTCACAGTTTTAACTGTCTCAATGACTTGGATGAAAGACTAGATGGTGTTGGAAAAGTTATAGTTGCTTTGTAGAAGCGTTACTGTACTTCTCCATATCTTTATAGTATATATCAAAGTAGCCCAATTAAAAATGCCATTTTATCCTCAATGGCCTTTTATTCTGGTTTACGGGTTGTGAATCTCGTGCTCGCTGACCAGCTAAATCAGACTGTTGAGTTTGTCTGTGGGAGTCATTTGGGTAAGAGAAAGCAGAAGCAGAAGCGATATTGTAATGAAGCAACTCACTCGAGCAAAGAATTGTCCAATGGGAACTGGGATGACTGCTTTGTTTAAGCACACTTAACCTCTAACACCCTTGCGAGCAGAGATTTCTCGTGCAGATAGAATTACAGGAGAACTTTGCTGTGAAACTGTGATTTTATATATACTTTTAACATATTTAATAACGGTTGATTGATCAAAATGGTGGTTTGTCGGGTTTTCAAGCAGAAATCAAAATTAAGGGGCTTTTATCGTATATGAAAATCAAAACAGAAACGAGTTGGTGCACTAAATCGGGGAACAAATCCAACAAAGGAAAGATTTTGCACGAGACACTGAAGAAACAAAGCAAGATCCCAAGAACCATACGACAAAGAGACCAAGCAAAAAAAAAACAAATCATAAAATGTTCTCATAAGGTGATAACTTCCCATTTTTCAGTCCTCATAAGTCATAAAAAATCGACTCAAATTGAAAACCTTAAAACGGTTTATTTTTTTTCCATCTTGGTCTTATCGTCCATCCTTGATCAATCATTGTATCCATTAATTCATTTTCCACCGTTTACTCCATTACTGGATCACGGAACGGTGGAGCCAATTCCAGCAAGTCTGCGCCCCGAGGAGGGACACACCCTCTGGATTGGTGGCTAACCAATCACAGAGCAGGACATACACACATTTGTCACTCTCACTCACACCTGAAACATGTTTTTGGACTGTTGGATAAAACCACACGTCTGGAACTGGTCCTTCTTCCTGTGATAACGCTACCTACTGCTCGATTGTGCAACCCCTTGGTTTAACCACAATGCCAAAAAAAAACAAACAAAAAAACAATCTGCCTACCAGCAAAAACCTATTTCTTCTCACAACTCTTGTCGCACTGGAATCCCTAAAGCTCTGCAGAACTTCATTGTGCCATACTACGGAAATACAGCAGGGAATCTGAGACGCCGACATAGTAATTATCTGCATCTCAGAATAGCAGTAAAAGATTGGGTGGACCAGGAACGCAACCCAGGGAACCGTCTGCCTATATATTAACTCTTACGAGAGCTTTCGTTCATGAAAACATCAAACCTGCTGAGCAATCACAGCATGGGAGGAACCGCTCAGGGATTTCATTTAACCTCACACGGTCGTATATTAAAGACCAAACCTGCTGAGCACAAAAAGCATCTCAATCAATACTCTCCACAGAAGTGCCTCCTCTGAGGGTTCCACCAAACCCGAGGATTTCATCAGGACTAGGTAGTTGTAATCACTAGGTGAACTAGTCATTATTCAAGCAATATAATCAGAGGTGTAAAGAGTACCTGAAAACCATACTTAAGTATATGTACGGACATCTTACTGTAAAAATCACTGCATTTCAAATCACCAATTCCAGGAAGACTTGGCGTTTAAAAAAGCTTTTAAAAGAAATTAAGTGTTTTACTTATACTGAATTTAGGCTCAAAAAACACCAAGAAATGCGAAGAACAAGACAATAAATTCAAACTCAACTGTGCAAAAATAGTGCAACTGCTAATTTACAATAATTAGCTGATAAGTAGCATCTAGTACCTTCAGCATCCTGCAGATGGCAATATTGCCTCGTCCGCCCAAGAAATTAACTGCAGTGGGAAAAGATGCCGACTTGTCGTACTCAATCATTATGCAATAGGTAACTGGAAGTGTCCGTTTAAATGTAGTGGACTACTGAATGTAGTATACTCAATCATACATGTAGTTAAGTAGATTATTGCTTATATTTTCTATACTCAGTACAAGTACAAAGTCTCCAAAAAAACTTAAGTAAAAGTAACAAAGTCCATTTACTCAAGTATTTCACACCACTGATTATAATACTGTATCAAACGGCTCTAGTTATTCACAAAGCACGAAGGGCAAAGCGAAGGTGAACACGATGTGCGTTGTAGACCTTTAGCTCGGCTAGAAGAAAGAGGGTTTGGTACTTCTCGTGCCACGTAATTAGCAATTATATAGCAGAACATGTTCTTCCCAAGTGTGCACTTCATCAAAATGTCCTTGCTCAACTCGGCTTGATGGAAATCCCTCACAGATGTCTCAGGGATTCCTGCTAATTCCAGAATCAAGAAAAGCTCGTCTAGATGAGCAAGTCTTCTGTTTTAAAAGCCCATCGCTCTGGTGGGCGGATGCGTCCCACTGTGTGTCTATTGTGAGACGGCTGAATTATGCTTCCATTGTTCGGATTAAATCTGGGCTGCACATGGTGCTGGAAATACAGCGCTGAACGTAATTGTCCACAGAAAGTGCACATGGCTTGAAGTGAACCAAGAAGAGAATCTTTCATTGAGTTCTAAAGTACAATATAAAAATTATTCGGTAGAGTATAGGCTGCTAACGCTAATACTGTAAATTGCTACCATTACACTGCTTACAACTGAATGTAATGCCATTACAACGAAGGAGACGAGTCATGATTCATATGCAATAAGAGTGTTAAGACAATGAGGAGAGACAGAAATATGAAAATGGGCTATAAAACGACCAAGGCAACAGACACAATCGTAATCATGTGCTAATTGCAGCCCAAATGATGCGCTGTGACGTAAAGACCAGTCACGCAGTATAGGAAGGTAATTAGGGATGTAGGTAGTTAGATACTGTTAGTTAGTTGGTAGGTAGTTAGGTACATTTTAGCTAGACATGCAGGTAGGGTAATTGTGTAATTTGGTAGTTGGTACATAGGAAGTAACCATGTAAATTATGAGATAAACAAGTAGGTAGATAGGTAGTTAGCAAAGTAGAAATGTGGCTAGGTATGTATATAAGTAGTTAGGTAGGCAATTACGCAAGTATGTAGGTAGTTAAAAAAGTAGACATGTAGGTTGTAGGTAATTAGGTTTGTAGGTTGTTTGGTACTATTGGTTGGTTGGTACGTAGGTAGGTTTTTATTTAGATATGACTGTAGGCAGTTTGGTAAGTGTGTAAGTAATTAAGTTGGTTTTTGAAATTTCATGTAGATTGGAAGATACTGAGATAAACTGGTATGTAAGTTAGTTAGTTAGGAAACAAATAATGTAGTTAGGTAAGCAATTAGACAAGTAGGTAGGTAGTTGGAAAGGTTTGAAAGTGGGTAGGTAGGTAGTTAGTAAGTAGATAATGTAAGTAAGTAGTTAAGTACTTTTGTTTGGTAGGTACTGTAGATACGTAGATATGCAATTTTTGAGTTAGCTAAGTATGTGGGTATTTTGGTAGGTGGGTAACTTGGTGATTTGGCAAGTAGGAAGTTAGGTATGTACTGTATAGAAATGAGGCAAATATATAAGTATATAGGTAATTAGGTAGGTAGTTAGGTACTTAATAAATCCCAGTGGGCAGTTCATTGAGAATTCCCAGTGGTAAGTGGGAGTACATTGGTCCACACGTTTTGTGGCCTGGTCATCTGGTGGTCATTTTGAGTGGTATTGATACCTAGTACTGAGAGAACACAAAGTCAGGACTACTACTGAAAAAATCAATACACAGTAAATGGGTTTATTGTTCCAACCACAAAAAGTGAGAAACACAATTAACACCTCTATGAAATGAAGCAACGTCTTTCCGTTTCACAGCTTCGGTGCCCGAGCCTGGCAACTGCCATGTGTTTTATGCAGTTGTACACTCCCTGCTGCGGAGAATAATAACCAGGATTTCTGGAAAGCTAGAACAGCATGGCAGGTTGCTGACAGAGTGCCATTTGATCCTGGCATATGAGGGTATTCCTCAGAGAGGGAAATATAGCCCAGCTTGTAGGGGAGTCAGAGATAGATGAGCGTTTCCAGAGGTCTGGCCTCCTACTTTCAGAGTGGTGTGTGTGTGTGAGCTCGGTGAACACACACACACACACACACACACACACACACATAACACGCACGCACTTGGTTATTGATCTACAATGATGCTCAACCTGAAACGGAACAAGTCGCTATGCTGGGAAAGAAGACGGCTGGTTGTAGGAAGAAAGAGGAAAAACCCGATTGTTGGAGGTAATATATAGCAGTGACCATCATTTGCATTCAATAAGTCCGGATCAGTACAACAGTGATGGAACATTATTCTGAACAGCAGCGGGCTTAATATTTCACCTCGGCGTGGGTATGACCAAGCAGCAAATACAGGCCATTCTTCACAGACACGCTGGTACTGACTATATCATCCGTCTTCATCTCGCCCTCCAGTTTAAGATCTTAATTAGAATTCACACACACCCTCCAAGGCTGAGAATAGTTGATTTTTTGGATTAAACCTAATCTGAAATGGTGGAAAACGTCGGGTTCTTTGAAAGGTACAGATCCGCGTGTTCTTATCTGGCATTGGCGCTGCTTTGAAAGGAACATTAGGGCTTTTGTTCTGCTGAGTAAGGCCTTGAGATCCTTCGAAACTTGTGGAAGAAATTGCTGATGTGTGGTTTAAACTTAACGAGAAAACAGCTTCACGGCCTTGTTTGAACTGAAAACCTGCTGCTACAGCCGTCTTACACTATCTAATCACAGGGGTAAAGAGTACCCGAAAACCATACTTGAGTAAAAGTATAGATACCTTACTGTAAAATTTGACTCCATTACAAGTTACCCATTCCAAGTAGTCACCATTTCCAACAAGTCACCAATTCCAAGTACTGTAGACTTGAGTAAAAGTCGTAAAGTATCCAATTTGAAAACATTTTGAGTATTTTACTCGTACTGAATGTAGGCTCCAATTAATGTAATAAATTAGGGAAAAATAAGAAACTTTTATTTAGGAGGTTTTGATTCCTATTATAGAAAATTTAACACCTCAATGTTTCAAAGTGGCAGGAAAAAAAGAGCAAAAAGTCAGTCTCAGTCAAACTCAAATGTGCAAAAAAATGCAACTGCTCAAGTTCATATGATTTGAATTGAATTGAATTGAAAAATCCTTTATTAGTCCCACAGCGGGGAAATTTCACGTCACAACAGCAACAACAAATCCAAATAAATAAACAAACATCACCATAACGCACTGCACACATCATAATGAACCAACAAACACAGACCATAATGAACAAGTAGCGCTGCCCGTCTTAAGCATAGTTCCAGTCACCAGTTTAAATTTAAGTTCAAAAGTTAAATTTAGCTGATAAATAGCAGCCAGTACTTCAGCATCCTGCAGATGGCGATATTGTCCACCTGAGAAACTAACCACGGCAGAAAAAGATGCCGACTAGTCGCACACAATCACAATGTAATGAGTAACAGTAAGTGTCCAATCAAATGTAGAATAATGAGTATACTCAATCACACATGTTGTCAAGTAGAGAGTAGAAGTATCTTATAGTTTTGATACACAGTACAAAGTAGCCAAAACAACCTCAAGTAACAACGGTCATTTACTCAAGAACATTACATCGCTGTAACTAATGAGCAAAATCAATAAGTCCTTGATATTCACCACAGATGGTCTCCATCTGCTTTCCTTTCGAAGGCAGAAAGAAGTTTGTATTTTCGGTCTTATGACTCAGTCAAATATAAAAAAGTTTCGAGAAAGCTCAAGTAGAACACACAAACTTTCCAAGTGCATTAATATCGGCTCTTGGAGCGTCAGAGTCTTCCATGCAAAGTCATTAAAAATCTGAATTATGAAGGATTAATGCTAAACAAAGCTTTTTTGATATTAAACGTGTGGCTGGATTAATCACGCCGCCTGATTATTGTTCGCGTCGCACGGAAATTGGCTGCTGATGCAATTGGGAAAAGACATTTTGTCTCATCTCTGGTTGATCGCCATCAGTCACATTCTTCTGTAACCGAATCAGAGGTACGTGAAACACTCAGCAAAGCATCAGCTCTGATTGAGCATAATTTCCCCTCGCTTGAGGAGAGGCTTTCCACGGCGAGCTATCTGCATTACACAGCTGCCGGGCTCAAACGCTGCTTTTGGCATCGCAGGAGAGCACAGACGGAGCCAGACGCTTTGAGTGCTGGAGAGATATGATGCTCCACAGCCCAACAAGTCATGAGCCGCTTCTCTGGCCAATTCTACTGAAAGACAATCACTTCCTGCCGGATTCACAGTGGAAATCTCTCAAAAATTACCAGTAGTTTTCATACGTACAGCAACCTCGAGGGTCTCGAAAAGCGTCTTATATTTTAAAAGTATATTTATTATTACATAAAATGTAATTGTTATTATTATGAATCTTAAATGATTTGGAAATTATTCATGTTATTTTAATAGAAGCTTAAACTAAAAATAAAATTGTTTAAAAACGTACAGTGTCCGTCTGTCCATCCATTTGTATCTATCTATCTATCTATCCATCCATCCATCCATCCATCCATCCATCTATCTATTTGTCCATCCATCTGTCTATTTCTTTCTCTCAATCTCTGTTATTCTGTTTGTCTGTCACTCTTTATCTGCCTGCCTGCCAGCCAACCAACCAACTCACTCACCCACATCTGCATCTTTTTGTATAAAGTAATACACACATTTTACAATTATTGTATATTTTTATAATAACAACAACAACAACAACAACAACAACAATAATTATTATGTATCTATAATTATTATAATTATTGTATAAATATTATAGTTATGCATAACATGCATTGTAATATTTTAGTACGTTTTTCGACCTTTCATCACCAAAAACAAATCCAGGCATGTGTGTGTGTGTGTATATACCTGGCAATAAAGCTTTTCCTGATTCTCAATCTGTCTGCATCTACTGAATCTATCTTAATGAATTAGAATACAAATACAATAGTTTGCGCAATCATTTCTATACTTATATTATATATTTCTTTCATCTCATTTGTTCAGTTTTGAGAATATTTTTTATGTGCTTTAGACATTTTAAACAGGTTTGTGGCCCAAACTAACGATCGGTCATTGGCAAAACTGTTACACTGAAGCAGAAATGACCAAGTCTGACCAAGAATGGAACTCAATTTGTCCATTTAAAGTCAGGTTTTGATCATCTGGACCTGAATGCACTTCACTACTCTATTCATAAATTCAAGCCTGCTGCCAAATAATATATTTTCCATTATAATTTTGACTGAAAAGGTCGTGGCGTGCAACAACAGGTCACGAGAATAAAGCGTCCGTCCGTCTCCCACCAGCGCTTTTATTCTGGATTAGTGAAAAACCAAGCAGAAGGAAATCAAATGTATTCAGATTCCTGAAAGCAATCTAAGAAAAGAACAGATGAACCTTGGCTTTACCTTTCCATGGAGGACTAAGGTAATGCGTTTGAGAGTGAACGCAGGCTGGAATAAGCAACAGCCCCAGGGGAACGTGGGCTTGATATTCTGATGAAGCCGAGCAGGAAAGTCGAGATATCACAGTTACTGACTTTGCAAAAGTGAATTGGAAATGGGAATCAATGATTACCTACATGGTGTCCTAATCCTTTTCACGATTAGTCTAAAGTAAATCTGAAGCAGAGAATGTCCTGGAAAAATGGCTACAAAGCCAGTGTCGACAGAAATGCTATACGTACTCTATATTATACATCATAGATGAGTACTAAAAATAACCATCTTAATAATTTGTTTTTTTTATTTTAATAAAGCTTTCAGAACAACTACGTATACAATAAAAGAAACACAACATAATTCAAAGTGCTGTGTAGATTTATTTGTGTTAAGTTCTTGTTCCTTATTATAATACTTAATATTATCATCGATTTTTCCATCATTTAGCGGTTTTATGCAGAATCAACTGTTCATCTTTGTAAATGTGCATTCAGAGTATAATTTTTCATCTTCTCAATGTTTATACTTTTTCTCAGTTTCAACTTAATTGGTAATTTTTTTCGAATGGGAATCATCTCATAACCTTCCTTGTTTCATCCCTGTGACAATCATTTCTCTAACGTGTGCCCCCACTTCTCTTCTTTTCTTCAAAGTTTAATCTTTTCCACTTTCATACTTTTCGTTATCAACTTTCTATGCCTCACTTTTTTCATTCATCATCACAGGACTCATCGTTCAGCTTTTAATGCACATCCTCTTTTCCCCATCGTCCATCTGTCCTTCCACTTTCTTGTCTCCTCATTGCATTTTAAAAGGGTCTTGCTACTTTCATCCTTATCCACTGAAAACATCTTCAAATCGTTTAAAGTTTTTGAGTCATCAGACTTTAAGTATGAGGTCCATTTTTCACCAGTCCCATTCATTTCAATTGAGTATCTTATAAATAGAGTGATAACGTTTATATCAACGTTATCAACTTTCTTGGGGTATCCTTGTTTCTACTTGTGTCTACATTTATCTTTCATAAGATAAGATAAGATAAGATGAGATGAGAGAAGATAAGATAAGCAAAAAACAGAGAAAGAAAATAAGTTTTTAACAGAAACGAATAAAGACAATTTGAATGACAACAGTGAAGGCAAAAATGCAAACAGGAAAGAGAACAATAGAAAGAAACAATTCATCATTCTGTGATTGGTTTGCCACTAATCCAGAGTCTGTATCCTACCTCAGGACCAGAGTTGCTGAGATAGAGACCGTCTCCTCGTGACAAAGAAATAAAGTCAAAATAAAAAAAATTAAAATTAAATATACATCCAGATGTTCCAGATATTAAAGCTTGTAAAAAATCCCCATAACAGACCGAATCTGTTCTACCTGGAATCTCTGATTGATTTAAGTGCAGACGACAGAGAAATGAGCCCGTGTGCACTGATGAGATTTCATTGATTTAACTTTGATTAAAATGTCTGGTGGTGGGTGGGCAGACGTCGAAAACTGAACGTGACCAGCGGAGCGAGAAGCCACTGGGCTTTTTTTAATGAAACTTCAATTTTGAGTAGGATAATAAGATACTTCGCCGAAAATTACCTGCGCCTCCCACATCTTTCCGGAAGATTCTTTTCACTTCGGAAAACAGCATGGCAGCTTTCCAAATGCCCTGAAAACACATGGGAGAGTTTATCAGTTAGGGACCATCTTCTTCAGACACATTCTACACAAACCTTTCGTTTTTTAACCAATACTCATAAATGCTTTTCATATTAATGTGTCAAGGAGATAAGATTTTTTTTTTACTGAAGAATCTCCGTTACACAAATCCACTTGGACAGAGAAGTGTGAATAATCCAATACAAGAGGAATCCCACAAGCAATATAAAACAAAGAACATGCATCTGAGCAGGATGATAAAAAAGCAATTGTGCTGGTACAGAAACATGCTTTACAAAATAAAAGTCCCAGCTGGAAGCTCGAGAGCACCTAGAGGAGGATGGATGACTACGGCAGACATGTCAAGACAAACTCTAAGTAAAATGCAGGATAAGACGCCAGTCATCGCTCTCTGAACCAATTCCTGCAGAGGTGGAATATTGTGGAAGCTTTCAGATGAATGGTTAGAAGATGATGAAGTCATTTCAGCAGCCCAGGGTGAGACCGTGCTGACAGTTCCAGGAGCTTAATCCAGTGTCCTGGTGCTGGGACGTTCCTCCAGATGACTGGAGTGTCTGAGACTGGCACTCTGCATTATGTGCTGCCTACACTGGGCTGATTAGTTCCTCTAAAATGACCTGGAGTACAAATCGTAGTAATACAAGTCGTAGGTTTTTTCTTCTGCTTCACCTCATTATCAATGTAAAATGAAAAATGGGTTGGAGTTTTTATTATAGCGCTGAAGACGCAGGTTTGTATGTATATTTCTACATATACCGAAATAAGAAGCTGGGTAAACTAACTAGCATTAATAGTGTATTTAAATGCTAATTTATTTTTATTATTCCCAACGCGCATTAATTTAATTTTTGTAACTATTGACTTGTTCGTCCAGTATTGCTCTAAATATCCAAATGTTGGTAAACATTCAGTATGAACTATACTGTACTGTATAAATGTAAGTACACAACATACTGTATACATATCCATACACATACAAATGTTATACAGAATAAAACACAATATAATGTGTTTGCAATATAAATTATAAATAGTATAATAAATACACACAGTTACAAATACTCTATTATTATTATATTCTACTCAAAATGTAATTTAACGTAAATTAAAATCCAATTTTTTAACTGTACATCAAATCATCACTATTGCAACATATTTCCACCAAAGTATTTTCACATGCTTCATTAATGTATACACTACCTTTCAAAAGTTTGGGGTCACCTAGACAATTTTGTTTGATGCTTCAGATTCACAACCTGCTGAAAGGAAGGTCAGGTTTATAGCTTCTTCAACCAGCTAAACAGTTTCCAGCAGTGCTAACATGATCAAACTAGAGTTTTCTAATCATCCATTATCCTTTTGACACAATTAGCAAACACTTTGTGCCATTAAAATACTGGAGTGACAGTTGCTGGAAATCAGCCTCTATACACGTAGATACATTATGTGCACCCAAAATCTGACATTTACAGCTAAAATAGTTATTTACAACATTCGATATGTATAGTGTATAGTGGAGTGTATTTTTGATTAGTTTTCACATTATTTTTATTTATTTCATCAAGTTTTTTCAGAAAGTGTTTCTCTTTCAAAAACAGACATTTCAAAGTGACCCCAAACTTTAGAACGGTAGTGTATAATTAGGATCCACTAGGACAGAGTTATCTGAACCTGGCACGAGCCGAGATGATAAACCGGATCAGTGCGACAGGGATGGCTGTTGTGTCACCCTCTTTTGCAAGCTGTGACACATTCACCGACACACACGGCAGAAATGTGGAACGGCTTAAAATTGAGGATGTGAGACTTGTTTGAGGACAAGCTTGGCTTTGATAGAAAACATCCCACAGATGAAATCACAGAGAGAAAGATTGCAGCCTCTGCCAGCAGATCCGGCCTTCAGAAGTGAAAATGGAGCAGCACTGATTGATCATTTGAAAGAGAAGGAGCGATAAAGATGCAAATGAACTTTCCACGTCTTCCTGCAAACAGACGGAGCTTTTCCCACACGCTTGCTCAGAATGCTCGGTTTTGGGCGTTTAAAAAGGTTCCGAAGTCATCGATTATATTTGAGACGTTGCCTCTGTGTCGTGAAAATTAACACCTACGTTCCAAACATTCAGGTGAAATCGAACCATTTTCAATGCAAAAGATACAAATTGTGATTTTCATTTAAGCAAATCTCACTGGCAATGTTCTGTCTCGTGTCATTGTATTTCTCGCACTTTATCTTACTAGACAAACAGGTTCTTTTCATTTTCGGACTGATGTGATGTTCAACGCCGTGAGAAAAAACAGATCTGAATAATGATAGGAAGTCATTAAGTTGCATTTCTTCCCAAAATCTAAAAGACAATCAGGAAAATAAACATAGTACATATTATAAGTACAAATGTTAAGATGGTTATTGGGATTTAAAAATGTTTAAGCATGTGACGCTATCCAGATTTGCAATTAATGCAATTCTTAGACGATGAATATGAACATTATTTGAAAACAAAAAAATTATAAAAAAAATAAATAACTCACAGTGATAGTTGATGGTCAATTCCGGTGAACTTAGAGATTTCAAGGATTTCCAAAGACTGAATAAAAAGTCATCAACAGTTCCTTGGAGGCAATTGATTGGTTACTAATGAACATGTTCCTTCCTAATGCAAGTCGTGACTAGAGGTTTACCCTGCTAATCGATTACAGTGTTCAGGGTTTGGTCTACAAGTGTGCGGTCACATTGATTTCCTCCTCAGCCAGGAAGTGAATAGCCAATCTAACGCAGAAATCTGTGTGAGGATATGAGATGGCGAGAAGCCAGAGATGATGTTTATTATGACCTGCAGACAGCTTTGTGATGGCTTTTACTTTGGTGATGGAGAATCGGTTTCTATTTAAAACCCAACGTACTCACAAACGCAATGCAGACGGTTTGTCCTGATTCATTCAGACATCGCAGGAAATCGAAAAGCACCATAGTGGATATTTTCCATTAAGATACAGAGATGTCTGTGGAGGCTTTAAATGTTTGGTTGTCATGGCGCACAGAAACGCAAACGCTTTGGACGAAAAGGAATTTGAAACAATTATTTTTCACATTTTTCAGATATTTTTTTTTTTGTATATCGCTCCCTGAAGTATCTACTCTGATTGGCTGAATTTACGGCACATTCAGTACAACATTTGCAATCTATTTTTGTTTATCAATAATTCATTTCGTAAAAGAATTTATTGATATTACTGTTAAAATAAACATGTTTTTTTTTGCTAGACGACATTTATCTCCCAATACTTGAATAAAACAAAAAAAAATGTAATCTTAAGGTCACAAAATTGGTCAGAAATAATAATTCAAAAAATGTAATTCTACTTGGCACAATCTGATTTTTTACGGCAAACATTTCCAAAAGGCAACAAATCTCCATCATCAGTTTCAGAAGAAGACCAGGACACCGTCTGTAGTCATGATGGGCCAAACGTATAAATTGGAATCAGAAAGTGTTTAGGGAAACATTAGCGCCACATGCCCACACAATTCCAGACTTTTCTGGAACGCCGGGATGAGCGATTCAGTAACCCATCCATGTTGTAGATAAACAGCCACGTCTGGACACGGTTCAGAGATCTTCAAGCATATCTCAGAAGCGTGAGTTCTGTGAGGTCCATAATGCCGATGAACCGTCTTCCTTTGCATAAGCTCGCTCAGCATGTTTCTCTCATGAAGCGGCGCGGCGCTGACAGGACTGTCGAGGTACATCTAAAGCGATCAGTGTTTCTGGGGTGAAACAAACGCAGGGACAGCTGTTCCGGCCTCAGATGGAACGTTCCGGAAGGAGGAGAAGGGTGACTTAAGATGTTCCAAGCCACAGACAACTTCTGAGTTGAGGATCCATAGACAAATTGTGGAGAATAGACAGAGCAAGATGGCGATATTGTTGTTAATTATCGACCATATAGATTCCAAATAAACCAAATAAAATCGACCATATTTATACGGTTGTCGATCAAAAGCGACCTTTTGAGTAATATACAACCGATTAATATACAGTATCAACACCAAACCTTCTGTTCTAAGTCTTTGAGAGAATACTGAGAAGTCTCAACCTCAGAGGATCATGGGAAGTGTAGTTTACTAAAGCGAAAGTTGCACCGCACACACAATATATCAAAATAAATGTGTGCTTCTATTGATTGATTGTTTTGTTTATCGCCCTTTTTGGCTTCAGAGGTTTATTATACGTATGTGCAATACACACAATATAGTATCATGCCAGGGTATGATTGATAAAACAGTTCTATACACATATACATAAAATATTGAAATAAGATTGATAATATGATAAAAATATTCAATATGATATATATATATATATA
>CM051505.1:3880077-3922972 GCA_028031935.1 Paedocypris micromegethes | reverse complement strand
TATATATATATATATATATATATATATATATTGTGAGACACAGGCCCATTACAGGACCATGGACAACACTAGCAGATGCTGCAGAATGGCCACAGGTGTGAGCGAGGAACGATAACGAGACAGCACAGGTGATGCCGGTTTGTCAAGCCATCAGCCTAGATAAAAAAGAAGAAATGGAGCTGAGAGACTGCTGGAACTAGAAGCCGGAGAGAAGGGCGGGAAGCGAGAGCCCTAAAAGTCAGCTAGAAGTGCTGACCGTCCCCAGCCATGAAGTCGTTTTAAATAGACAGAGAAAGGAACCAAGAAGAGCCTAAGAGAAGGTTAACTTGAAGAAGACTTTCGTTGTTTTGAGTAATAAAGTGATTTCAGTTAACAAGCCAACGTCTCAGTGATTGAAGAAGTTTACTATATAGTAGCATTCTTAATTTTATTGTAGTCATGTGATGCAGGCATTCTATTCTATTCTATTCTACAGGTTGTATTACAAAGAGTTTGTTATTTGCCACATTTTGAGCACATAATCATTTATTAAGGGTTTCACGTCTGATGATGGAATTTTTTGTGTGTACCTATTAGACACATTTCTTTATCACACTTGCGAATAAAACAGATCTGGCTTGCTAGTCTTAATCCAACAATAATCTGAATCAAAATAAGAAAGATAGTTATCACTGTGGGTAGAGCCAAAGAAAACCAGCTTTTCTGCCGTCATCATTATAGTGTGAGTGACCACGTTTCAGATTGGAAGGAAAACATGTGCGGACTTTCCTCAAAAGACGGTGATTTGGGTCGGGCTGGCACAGGCCTGGTTAGGCCGGCACTGTGGCTCTCAGCAGCAGCTGCTCGACGGTGAGTAATTTGACAGCAGGTTGGATATTGTTTTGTGGCGATAACAACAGCCTGTGAGGATGATTACGGTGCGCAGACTGAAACCGGCGCCGCATGCTAGCACTCCACTGGGTTTTACTCGAGGTGGAAGCTCTCGGGCTGAATAGAGTGCTCACATATATTCCAAGAGCTGCTCAGGTCACACCAAATGTGCTACCAAAAAAAAAAAAAAAAAAGATGGACACCGGTTCAAAATTTTCATAAAATCATGAATAGTTTAAGTTAAAAATAAAAGTATCAGATAAGTAAACGATTGACGTGAGTGTATTTTTATGACATATTGTTGTATATAAATAGGAAAAAGGATGAATGCAATTTTTTCCATTTTAATATTATAGAATATAAATGAAAATACTTAAAGTATATAAATATAGTTTAAGTTTCTGTTTTAGTATACATGTACACATTACTCAACATAAAAAAAAAAAAATACTGTATCTGAAGAAAAAATCTGAACACATTTCTTACATCTTATTAGTCCTTTTTGTATGCTTATTTTACTTATACCTTATAAGTTTCAACTCAATACAATTATAATTGTATTTTCAATATTTTTTTTTTATAATCACCAATTTTACAATATCCATCCATCCATTTTCTGCACTTCCTTTTCATTTCTGGGTCACAGGGAACATAAGTTGAATTGTTATATGTAGATATAATTCTAAGGTACATTGTTATATGTTTACATAATTGTATATTGCCTTGTTAGATGTTGACATAATTCTACGTTACATTGTTACTGTACATGTTGACATAATTCCAAGTTACATTGTTAAATGTTGACAATTGTATTGTTAAATGTTGACATAATTCTAAGGTACATTGTTATAAGTTGACATCATTGTGTATTACATTATTATATGTTGACATAATTCTAAGTTACATTGTTATATGTTGACATAATTCTATGGTACATTGTTATATGTTGACATAATTCCAAGTTTCATTGAATGTTGACACAACTGTATATTTAAATTGTTGAATGTTGACATAATAATATATTACATTGTTGAATGTTGACATAATTCTAAATTGCATTGTTAAATGTTGACATGATTGTATATTACATTGTTATAAGCTGTCTTAATAGTAAGTGACATAATTGTAATTTTAAATATTAAAGAACAGGCTACAATGCAAAAATCCATTAGCTGCAGACAGACATAAACAACAAATATGGTTTCACAAGACTGATCTGAGCTTTTATCCAATTCCTCTCCTCCTGGACTGTAATGCAGGTCTCGAGACCAGCGACACGTCTGAAGAAATGATCAATGCCTGAGAAGAAAGTGAAATTGATTTTTTTTCATTAACTTTCATCCATCACTGTCACTGAAATGAAAATATCGGTCCTTACACATTGCTTATGGATTCAGGCTAAAGAGAGATACACGCAATTATCAAGATGCTCTGTGCTCTTGTGAGAAGCTGATTTGTCTGTAATCTGAACCGGACTCTGTCATAACTCTCTGAGTGGTTCTGTTTCTCACTGTGATAAAACCCCAAGATAAATAGATTCAAACGAATATAATTTAACCAAGAAATTAAAGATTCAGGACTGATTTACATTTTATATTTTTCCATGGTACAAATTAAAATTGATTCATCCTCTCACATTTCTGTTTATGACATAATAATCCCTCCATCCATTTTCTGAACTGCTTTTCCATTTTCAGGTCACGGGGAGCTTCAGCCAATCACAGCAGCTCTGGGCCTGAAGGCGGGACACACCCTGGATTAGCCAACCAATCACAGAACGGGACACACACTCACATGGGCAATTTTCCCATGCCTTGATAAAATCTTTATCCAATTTAAACACGTAATTACAAACTCTTGACCTGCAACTCGGGGAGTTTAATGACGCTGTGTTTGACTTGCAATGAGCTCCAATCATCTGCCAAACTCGTTGCCCGTTTTGAGGTTGCGTTCAAACGCTTCTGTGGTTCCTGATCTTGTTTTCTACAGAACAACTAGCAAAACAGTTCCGAGCAGCGCCACAGCAGACGGCCCGTTACATCTGAGCCTGTCGGAAATGGAGGTGTGAGCGAGATAAAAAGGGAAAAGGAAATGAAAGATTCACACTATTGCTTTTTCCATCCGAGAACAAGATGCTTGTCAGATACGGCGCATGAATCGGGAAGCCAGAATATGAATCCATTGGGCTTGTCTCCCTGATGGCAGTGAAAAATCTCCTGAAGGTTTTATGAAGAAGCAGCATCAACTATCAGACCACGCAGAACAGCAAACTCTCCTGTTCGTATTACAATTCTTTAGTGAAAGTAAATTGCATACTTTGAGGATTCGGCTTCTTTAGTGAAAGAAGAATTGCATGCGTAAAATTGCATGCTTTCAATAGGCGTTCTTTTTCTCTTAATGGAGGGAGTAGAAAATTACCGTCTATTCGAAGACACACTGGAAGCTGGAATAAAGAATGCAAAAACACACACAAAAACTTGCAAAAAAAATGCATTTATCTTTAATGCTTGAAGTTCAAGCTACAGCAATGTATTGTGCTTGAATGAATAAAAAACTATTATAATTTAATAAAACATCCAATGAAAAAATATGAATTATTTTTATTATAGTTTTCAAACTTATGGCTAAAAGAAACAAACCACAAGAAAAAAACAAGTTGAACATTCTAAATTAACAGTATGTAATCAAATTCAGAATTGTTTACAAAAAGTGTATCTTACATAGAAAAAAATGTGTTGCTCAGATCAAACAAAGCAGTCAGAAGTTACTAAAACGAGCATAAATAACTGAACTTTACTTAATAATGCATTAACCATCTAGATAGATCTATAATTAAACAGTTTTACATTTGAACAAGTATAGCATATATTTTAGCTTGAGTGTACAACAACGATCAGACTAGTGAGAAATAACTTAAATGTGAGAAAAGTCAAACTTCTTTTTGTGTTTATGCACAATGCCCTGGAGAAAGTAGGTGGTGCTACACCGTATTTTTACAAAACTATTTGTATTTGAATATTTTGCCCATATGTTTGTTCCACCTGCAGTTTTTCATGTGCACCAATCTCAAATGTGTATATAATAAAATTGACTTTATTATTACCACTAGGGGAAATTTGTGTTCTACAGCAGCAAAAAACAGAGAAAGAAAGAAGTTTTTAACACAAAAGAGTAAAGACAATTTAAATGATAACAGTGAAGGTTAAACTGCAAATAGCAAAGAGAAGAAAGGAAAGAGACAACAATAAATAGGTTGTGCAAAAATACAACTGTGCAAATACAATGGTGCGTTTTTGACAAAAATATACAGTATTTGGGTCAAATGTGTATAATTAAATACTAAATGTGAAACTTTATTGTTTAATATATTTTTTATAAAATTATTTTAGTTTTATAACTAAAATACCCCCCCCACACACACACACACACACACTGTCTACATGATCTTTGAATGGTAAAATAATTAACATTTTTAACTATATGAATAGTTAAAAATGCAGATCTGAAATTGAATTCTACTTTCCCACAACAGGGTTCCTCACTTTTCGTCTGTCATTAAAAACAAAACAAAACTGGTCATCACAAAAAAATTTGGTCATAAACTTATGGTTTCTAACTTATTAGAAGTTGGTCTACGAATAAAACAGTAAAAATTAATAATTATTGAATGAATCATAATTATGAACTGGATTTCACACTCAACTCTTCATATGTGGAGTCATCCTCCTTTATTCCGTTTATATTTCTGCGCTGCTGGAGGTCGGAATTATTAGTCAAGTAATATTTTACAGATAATCCAAATGAAAGAGCTTTGCTTGCTAAATTATAATATTACTAGTGTAAATTATGATGATATTAATCGCATAAATCCACAAAGCATTTACTTCCTAATTACTTAAATCATCTTAAGCCAGGCTTAAAATTTAAGTGGGTTTGTGAAATATTTAAGACTTGAATAGAATAAATATAAATAAAATGTATAATATATAATATAGGATTTAAAATGTGTAAAGTCCAAAAATTCCTGGGACAATGTGTGTGAACTAATTCTGGTTAAAAAAATGAATCATCAAAAAGTAGAAAAGTGCATTTGCTCATATAAACATTAAATAAAGAAGTGAACAGCTTTCTATTCTGAGCGCATAAAAAAACTGTGAACTGCTAAATTATATAATGCAATTAACTGAGAGCTAATAGCACACTATACATGAGTAATTGCTGGCAGATTAGCCGCTAATCTATAATAATAACCATGTTTGTGTGAGAAATGAACACACCAGAGCGTTTGTTTCCTCGCTGTGGCCATCGATGCCCTTCAGAATCTCCATAAAACAGCATCTTCATTGAGAATCGTTGCTTTTCATGTGATCTCACTTTCCACTGACCTTTTTCTCCAGCCGTCCTGTGGGATAGAAAGAAGACTTTGAGATGCATTTCACACACACACACAAACACACACACACACACACACTCGGCTAATTTCATGCGAAGACTGTCCGCTCTGACCCGCTTGTCGTGACACTTCTTTGGCCCGATGGTCTCCGTCCTGTTAATGTTTGACGTCTGAGTGTTCGGACACACCAAGGTGATTTTCAATCCGCTGATTCTGACTGTAACTGTTCCTATGAAAGGAAGCGGTTAGATTTTAGCTTTATTGAAATAAGAAACTTTTTTGGCATTTTTTAGCAACATGAAATTAAATTGCTAACATTAATTACATTTTGTATAATAGAAAAAGAAAGACTTTTTTGTCACTGTGCACATATACAATGTGGATTATACATATGTACCGTGAAATTAAGAACGTCTTCTATTCAGTGCAACATGAAAGAGACATTTAATCTCAGTTAGATATAATAAATTATATTATTAATAAATTAATTATTTATTGTATAAGTATTTTTTTTTTGACTACTTTGTAAAATATAAGCAACTTTTATTCTCTACTTGACCTCATTTGTGATTGAGTATCTGTACTCTTTACTACATTTGAATAGACACTTACTGTTACTCATTACATTGTGATTGTGATAGCATTTCTATAGCAGAAAACGAAACTCCATTTTATAATAGTTTCTTGTTTTTAACATTTCTTGATGCTTTTTGAGTTTAAATTCAGTACAAGTAAAATTGTATACTTTTATCAAGTCTTATTGAAATTGGTGACTCGTAACGTGTAAGAGTTTTTTTACAGTAAGGTATTCATACTTTTACTCAAGTAAGGTTTTCAGGTACTCCTTACACCTCTGATAATACAAATTTCAAGTGGTTAAAAAGAAATGCCGAAAACAAAATAAATAAAAACTAGAGTAACTTAACCATTAACCAGTTTGGTGGAACTTTGCACTGGGACGAACACTTTAAAAGAAGAATGTTTTTCTTTCAGATTTTGCACAAAAAAAGAAATTTGCTCCAGAAATTCAGTTCGATGTCTCGCAATTAAAGTGTCTGTGTTTCTTCCAATTTCGGCGCAACACCTCCTCTTCTAACATCTCATGCTGTGTCAACCTGATCAACATGCTTTTTAACGCCAAATTACACCCACCAACCAGGCATTTTATATTTAGCCAATGAAGAGGCTTCAGAGTATTTATTTACTTACTTATCGGCTCGACAGTCTCCACAAATAATCATTTTAATGAAAGGCTTCAACGTGGGATTTATGCAGCAGATGCAGGGAGCAGTGGGATGTAATGGGCCGTGCCGGAGGAGAGGCCGTGATGCCAGCAGATGGCTGGAGGCCATGATGATCTGATGATCACTTATCAAAGACAGCAAATGAATGTTCTGAAGCGTGACGTCTATGGATTATTACAAAGTAAAAGTCACAATGGGTTCAACTTCAGAAATACAGAGACGAGATAATAAAAAGGGTCACATGTTGATTTAGAAATACGCTGGAATCACCACAGCAAATGTAAATTCGTGGAAATTCGTGGAAAAAAAAAAAAAAAAAAAAAAAACGTAAAAAAAGCAAGTAAAATCAGGAGCGGAAGTTTTTTTTCCCCAAAAATAATTGCTTCCGACCAGTGACTTGAAGGCATATTTTTGTCAAAAACCATAACAATAACACCACAATACTGTTTCTGACTAAAACGGAATGTATTGGTAAATGCTAGATCTTCCAAAACAGCACAGTGTATAGTTTAAAATCTAATTAATAAAAAATACTAAATGTTTCAACAACATTTAAAATGTTTAAACATCGAGAATGAGAGAGATAATTGTAAATAATATTTGTTTTAAAATATTTCGAAATATAAAAAGTCCGTGAAACACTGAAACCTACATTGTAATGCAATGATACACTGACCTCTAGTGGTCACTTTATGTTTTCAAATAAAAATTTACGTTTCATTTTTTTTGATAAATCTGTACAGTTACATCCATATTCCAAACAGTATTTTCGGATTACATTTATTAAAAACACCCAAGATGCGACTAAATCAGAATAGATCTAAAGTAAAACTTTTTATTTTGCATATACAACACTATTTACCATGAATAACTGAGTTTTTATTTTAACCAAACAATTTTAAATATAAAAAAAAAAATTAAAAATAAAGCAGTTTAAAACACAATAAAATGTAGATCATGAACAATGTGTATTCATGCAAATTGTTTTATCAGGCGTAATGAAGTTCAGTTTTTGGTCCGGCCTTGCACATTTATTCCTCATGTGGCTCACAGGAAAAGAAACTGCCCTCTCCGGTCATTTAACTCAACGTTTTGATCACGCCCATCATCACTGCGGTCAGCTGTATTGTTTTTACGTTGCCATGGTTACGCCCATTGACAGCCATATAAAGGGTGGAAAATTATGGATAAAAACAGAAAGAGGTAGAAGTGACAACTGACAGATGCTTTGGTCGTTACACAGTTTCAAAATATATCATAACTATTTTACTCCCACAATCGAATGAGAGATTATTTTTCTTACACGGTTTTTAGAAGGGAGCCATAATTTTTGTTATGAATCAGGTAAATGCTGTGATTAAAATCACAAATATCATTTTTCACTATTTATGAAAGTTTATGAATTTAGTCTTTTGACTAATTTGAACTGTCTTTACTCTAACATGCTGCTCAGCATGTCACACAATAAAAGTCTTCCATGGAACTCCAAAGTGTACATATTTACATTTTTTATTGTCTTTTTGAAGTTCCATAGTCTCCACATTGATCGAAAAAATGCCTAGTTGTCTCGCATGTCTCGTTTTTCTTATTATAATCATTATATGAAGGTATGAACAAGAACTAACAAGAATAACACAATTCGAAAGCTGCATAGAATATTAAATATAAAATGCAAAGCTTTGAATATATGATAGAAAATATAATAAATAAAAATGTTTAAAATCAGCGTATTTTACCGATAATTAATAGAAAAACATAATTTATGATAAGATCAAAAATAAGTAGAGAACAGACATCAGTGGTTTAGAATTGTTGAATGTTTTTTTGTTTATAGAATAGTGTGAACAGAATGTTTCTGTAGTCGGACTCGGTTCATTCAAACAACTCACAGAAAAGATCCGAGTCATTTGTCGCGGCCTGTTTCCGTCATTGATGACGTATTATTCATACGCCGTCGCATATTGTTTTCTTTCGCATATTGTTTTGTTATGGTAGTTTGTAGCATATTGCACATTTTTTTTCCATTCCATTATTAATAAAGTAGTGACGATGCAGGGAAGAGACTACATGGATAGAGAACGTTAGATGCGTCGACACACAAATCCGAACTATGCCAGGCCAGGTGTTCCTCCAAAGTAAGTAAATCATTTAATGGTTAGTTATTAATGTCAAGCGTTAGAAGGAAATGCTCACTATGATAAGACCGAGATATAGTGTAATGATAAAAATATTTTATTAAAAGACCGAGATAGATTATTATAACGGTTTTCTCTGACAATTAAATCGTCGTATTAATACAATCGAATTACTAAAACTGGACATTATCATATAATGAATCATAGTTGTTATTAAGTAAACTTTATTTATTCCAAACACATTCTTGTGCTAGGATTTATGATTTTGTTTTATTATAAAGCTTTTACAAAAAGAAATGTACTAGAATATTATTTAATACATAACAGTATATTGTATGCAGTACAGTGTATATACACAGTGCATTGATCTCCAACTTTCTTTAAGAAACGATTTCAGTTTTTCTGAACATATGTATAAAGCACTTGTATTGTAAACTAAATCGATTACATTTACGGTAATTAAAAAATTATCAAATGAGTAAGTATGCACGTTTTTACAGATTAAATCCCTAACCTGTTTTATCTTAACCCTGTTTAAATGTTTATGTTAAATCAATATTAAGTAAATGTAAAATTTTAAATTAAAGTAAATTTAAAAGTTACATTGAAATATTAAAAACTGACCAAATCAGCTGCATTTAAAGTTCTCTAACTAGTAATACATTTGCTTATATAATTCACACTGCATGCAATAAATAATTGTATACCGAAATTTTAATTACCACATACACTAACAACACATAACAAATACAAATAACATAGTATTAAAGAGTGTAAAACAAATTGATTATTTCTACTGGGTTTTATTTATACCGGATTTCTTATGGATATAAAAACTCCATACGGACATACACACTTGTGCACATTTTTGTCATTCCAATGCATTGTTTGTGAGACATATAGTGTTATTTACAATTCATTATTCATTTCTCACACAACTTGAGATTTCAAATTTAGGCCAAACTTTGTGCTAAAGGGTGTGAGAAATATTGAAAATGCAGTTTCTTACTCTGCAGTGATCCCATGTTCGGCCACTACCTGAGTGGCGTGGGCTCTCAGTCAGCTCGGGCTGTTGCAAACTGGAGACACTGGTACCAGCCTGGTCCTTTACTGTGTTTACAACACCCGCCGTTTCCCATCAGCGCCGTGAGACCAGCCTCCCAGAGACCCCCGAGACCCCAGAATCCCTACAACTGGAGCTCCTGGAGGCAAACGGTCAACCCGCCACATGCTCCGTCCACAAGAGGTTTGATGGACTCCTCCGACAGGGAGCCACCACAGAAGAAGAAACGAGACGGCGAGGAAAGACCACCGGGGGATCACGCTCCCCGCAAAAGCAGCAGAGACAGGTTTCACAGGTCAAACGTCTCCCCACCATCAAGTCCACGAAGACGTCCAGCCACACCAGGTGTCACACACACACATTTACCGCTGATTTCCCGTGACGTTCTAACACACACGTTCCATTCGCAGAGCTGAAGAGACACTGGGAGGATTTTTCTCCAGGCGAGAGAAACCAGCGAAGCCCGTTTGACTTCTCAGTGATGTCCTACAACATCCTCTCACAGGAGCTGCTGCTTGATAACTCTTATCTGTACCGACACTGCAATCCCCCCGTTCTGGACACGCAGTACAGGCTGGCCAACATCATCAGAGAGCTGCAAAAGCACAGTGCAGATGTAGGCTTCTCCATCAACCACAGCCAGAGCTGTATAACGTGGTAAAAACACGGTGTTTCTCTGTAGATAATGTGCCTGCAGGAGGTGCAAGAGGACCATTATATCCAGCAGATCAAACCCGCTTTACAATCTCTAGGTAATTGGGTTACTTGCCTTGTTTTCTCTATGTTCAGCTATTGATTGAATGATTTGTTGATTGACTGCATTTAAATCTGGCCATGTATAGTAAGTAAATCCTTAGTATGTGGTAAAAATGGCCCTTTCCAAACTCAAAATTGGAGTCTATGGGGTTTGCATGTTCTCCTCGTGCTTGCATGGGTTTCCTCCAGGTCTCCGTTTTCCTCTGACAGTCCAAATACATCCAGGAGAATTGGAGTCTGGGAAATTGTGCACGGATGTAAAAGAGGGAATGTGTGTGTGTGTGTGTGTGTGTCCTGCTCTGTGATTGGTTGGCCACCAATCCAGAATGTGGCTGGGATTAGCTCCAGCTCCCGTGACCCAGAAATAGAAAAAAGTGTTCAGAAAATGAAAGGATGCCATACGTGTATATATACAGTCGACTCCTGATTGCAAGGCCTGGGGACCGGAGCGAGCATGCACTAATCCAGAGTGCATGCACTAATCCACACTACTTTTTTTTTTTTTTTTACTGTATTTCAGTCATCAAAACAAAGCCTTTGGATGATATTCAAAAAGATTTGACCACAAACGATCTCCGCGTCGTCTCTAGATTGTCGGATGTGCAAAAGGCCAAAAGTGGCGATCTAACCGAAACGCAGAGTCCACAACACATTAATGTTTTAAAGGAATACAATAATTTGTCCGTGTGTGTGTGTGGGTTGTGGCACACACACACACAGCAGCATGCACTTATCCAAAGTCAAATGAATGTATCTCTATGTAGCCTCCATGTAATGTACTTACGCAGAGTTTGCATTTATCCAATGTTGCTCTTAACGGGAGCAGTTTATCTTCTGAATGGGCTTAAAACCAGACCGAAGCCTGACGAGCGAATCATGCACTTAAGAGAAGTGCACTTAAGGGGAGCCGACTCTATGACACTTTGCAATGCAATAAATCCCTTTATATTGAAAGTGTCAAAACAAATCCACCTAGTTAAGCTCATCACTCTCTTGTTCCAACAGGCTACCAGTGTGAGTACAAGCGGCGTACGGGTCTCAAGCCTGACGGATGTGCCGTGATCTTCAATCGCCAGCGCTTCTCTATGGTCTCCCGTCATCCTGTGGAATATTACCGCCGTGACGTTCCTCTCCTGAACCGGGACAACGTGGGCCTGATTCTGCTGCTGCGGCCCGTGGACCCGTCTGCTTCTGTGAGGGACATCTGCGTGGCCAACACACACCTACTGTACAACCCCAGACGCGGGGACGTTAAACTGGCCCAGTTGGCCGTGCTGCTGGCCGAGATCAGCCGAGTGGCCCAGTTACCCGACGGAGGCGCTTGTCCCGTGCTGCTCTGTGGGGATTTCAATTCCGTTCCTTGGTCTCCGCTCTACCGCTTTGTTAGGGAAAGCAGACTGGACTATGATGGCATTCCCATTGGACAGGTAAAAAATATATATACAGGTATTGAATTCAGAAGGCTTGAAAGGTTTTTTATTATTTGTTTGGTTCAAATTAACAGAAAATTTATAGATGAGCAAAACGCACATCTGTTTATATTAACGTTGATGAATCACATTTGAGTTTTTATTACTGAAAAATAAATGACTATGAATTAGTAATAATCAACTTTATTACTGTGTAATTATTATTAATCATAATATTATTAATAAAATAAATGAGCTATAACTACACTTTAATAGCTTTTAGAGCTTTGAAATAATTTGACAAATAAACGTTTGCTCAACTGGTTTATCATCTGATCATCAGCTGTATAATTGTTCACAATGTCGTTTTATTGTAATCGAATGAAAGAAGAATATAAGATAAACATAATCGTACGATCTTCTAGTGTGATTGAAATCAAACTAATTTCATTTGCATCCATTGATGGGGTTATAAAGCAGATAGAATGTTCTGAATAAGAAAATTATAGCTTAGTTTAGTTGCTGTATAATAACATAATCATCATCCACAAGTCTAATGAAAAACCAGTAATTATCCAAAAAGTGAAAAGACTCAAACCCTGCAATTTCTCCATGCCGCTATATTTTTTGTATTTTTCCAGTTTGAATCCCATTTTTAAATCTCAAACTAAATGTTTCCCCAGGTGTCAGGACAGGAGGAGAACCCAAGAGGCCAGCGCATTCTCAACGTGCCTATTTGGCCCAGAAATCTGGGCATTTCTCAGCAGTGCCAGTATGAAAGTACAACCACAGGTCAGATTATAGGTTTTTTTACGTTTTACACTATTTTGTACGCTTGTTTTCAAAAACATTAGACCTTCGATGTTTTACTTAACGTTAACATATTTCACATAATTTGCTCAGGGTATATTAAGCTCAGCTGTACATTATTTAAGCCCAAGTAGCCTGAGCTTTAATTCAACTCTGGAACATTTTCCGATTTTTCATGCATTTTTTATTTATTTTTTTTTCCCCCAGTTTCCTCATCGGACTCAGATACAAACGATTCGGACCAGATGGAGGAACGGAACGGGTATGTTCTGGCAGCTCTCAATTTGTTTTTTTGTTAGAAATTTGAAAGAAGGTCTGATCAAAGGCCAAAAAGTCAGATCTATCTGATACATCGTCACATTTAAAGTAACTTTCTGCTCATGGTGGTCCTGTGGCATCTTTCTGTGTGTGGTGTGTGTGTGGTGTGGTGTGTGCGCGTGCAGACATCTCACAGCCAGCATTGAGCACGGCCTGAGACTGACCTCCGCTTACTCACACCGCCTGAAGGAGAGCGGTCAGCCCGAGATCACCACCTGCCACTCGCGGACCGCCATCACGGTGGACTACATCTTCTACTCTGCAGCTCCAGCAGGTCTGAAGGCGGAGGACAAAAACCTGTTGGTTACCATGGCAATGCTTTCTCTGTTTTTACCCAGAATGCACCGTGTCACCTGAAAGCGGGCTGCATCTGCTGGGTCGGTTGGCTCTGGTGGGCGAAGATGAACTGCAGGAGGTTAATGGACTTCCCAACCAGCACCACTCCTCGGACCACCTTCCACTTTTGACACGCTTTCGTCTGCAATCTCAATCTGATGGATGAGGTGTGTGTGTGTGTGTGTGTATCTACTGTGAGGAAAACTAAGCTCTCCTTTACTTTAGAGACAAACCTACTTGATTTACCCAATGCATCATGGGAGACTTGAGAAACTTGTGTTGATTTGCTGCACAAAAAGCTCTATACATTTTTCAGTTTTTTTTTTAAATCAATTTTTAAAACATGAGAATGGCAGAGCTTTTGCATTTTTTAAAAAAAGAAATCTTTGTTTACCACAATGTGATTCCACTTGAGATAAAAAAAAATGGCGGTCCTTGCTTTGCCAGTATTGTGTATTTAATATACATTATCTTTGAGATTTATTTTGCAAATTAGGCTTTATAATTAAATTAAATGGTGCTTTAAAGAAATTGACGGTCCTCACTTTCGTCATTTTTGTCTCCTCAGCCATTTATATTAAATGACCTGTGAAATAATAGACATGACTCGGTTGTCTTCATTGCTCCATCACTGTTTTTTGAGTTAAAGGTGCATCAAGGCCGTAATATATTCAGAATGAGAAGAGGAAACCTGCTGATTGTTTTTAGAACGTGATGCATTTTTAAAAAATAATTAAAAAAGAATATTATAAAGTAAACTGTACTTTCTCGAGTTTCCTTTATAATTCCCTTTTTTTAAACTCTCTGGGTCGATGACATCTGCTTGGAGTACTTTGGATATTTTCTGCAGGCTAGTTCCACTGTTGAGTGATCCGGGATTTTATTTAATCCTGAAATATGAAGGATTTGTGTTTTGGTAAATCCGCCGCAGCGCTGTCTCTTTGTAAGCTGATTACTGTGGAAACTCTGAAAGAAACGCGCTTCTGGTTTGCAGATTTCGGCAAAAATGCTGGAGGAGTGTTACATTACCTGGTTTAAACTTCAAGCTTTTCTTTTCTTTTCTAAAGCAGATTCATGACTTTGTGGGTTAAGCTGCAGATGAATTTAAGTCATAATGCTGATCGCAAAAAATCATTTTCTTTCGATAAAGCAAACCTCAGTAAGGGAGGTTTTTGAACGGAGTTGGTATTTGAAAAGTTTTAACTATTAATACAGGCCAAAAAAAAATGAAACTGGTATAAAATAAGAGCATCTCAAAATTATTTTCAGATTTTATAAAGCAAGTTTATGTTTTGATTTTTGAATCAGTGACAAATGATCAGACTGAGCACAGACTGACTAGACTACAGAAAAGTAAATAAAATTGCATCTAAATTTACATTAAAAATGTTTCTTTATATTTTGATATTTGTTCCAAATTGTAACAGATTTTATAACCCCTGGGGATTAAACCCCTTACCTGTTCTAGAACTAGAGAAAACCATTTAAAATGTATAAAAACTCGATCAACTCAATTCAATACCAAAAACTTGTGTTTAAAAATGTGTTACTTGATCGCTGAAGTTATTTCTTATACTAATAACCGTTTCATCGGGAAATCTTTGCATGAATAAAGTGAGCAGTGACTTCTAGAAAAACATCCTTTTATTAAAACATGCTACAGTGGATAAAGGGGGCAAGTGACCTCGGAATTCAGGTGGGAAAGAGGATTGAGGTAAGGCGGGAAAAACAGGTCACAATTAACGGCTTTTAAAAACTCACATTTTAATACAATCCACACGAGAAACGTTAACATTCTCATCAGAAAAACGCGCAGTTCGGCACAAGTTGATTGTATTTCCAAGTTCGATTCAAGATACAGAAACGTGCTTCCACATAAAACCTCAATCGCGAGAAAATGTGTGTTTATCGTGTTTGTACAGAGGATGAGCAAGTGTACAATTTGTCATGTTGTGCTACAGAAATATCGGTTATGTGCTTTTAAACGATAAATCAGTATCGATTTAAACATCGATTATCAATTTTAAACATAAATCAGTATATGTTCAATATTTCATCAGTATTCGCATTTTAGCACCTTCGAGGCCGTTTAAACACTTCTGGCAAAAACTTCCACACGGATTCAAACACATTTGATCCGTTACTGAACGCGCGTGATTGTGAAGAACATCAGATCTTTGCAGCAGAAACTTGACGGATGTGGTTTTACAAATGTTCTGGCACTTGTGTGGTGCAGTAGCTTTTGATGAAAGCTGGTACCAGTTACAAGGCAGAATGAGCATTAACGTGGTAGTTTGATAAACAGCACCAACAGTAAAATTCCACGATCGGGAAGGAAGAATCAGTGACGGTGCTACTAGAATCTGCAAAAACAGTCTGGACGGATCCACTGACCTGCTCCATGTGCATAGCTTCTCTCGTGGCGTCACGTGATATGCGGATGTCCTTAAAAGGCCGGGCCTAATTAATATTCATGAGTCAAGCTTCAGATCAGACAATCGCCACAATGACAAACTTCTGTGGTGAACGGAAAATAAAAGCACAAGCCTGGACGGATTAAAAAACACTTAAAATAAATAATATGCCAATAGTAAAATCTTAGTAACGTACGGATCCATGAAAACCTAAACAGAGCAGAGGTGCTAAAACCTGGTTTTGTCCACATTCTGTAAATAAAGTCATAGTTTTGCATTTTAAATGGCATATTAGATTTTTAGATGTTATGGAAACTCTTCATAGCATCAAAAATTCAATATGAGTATTAAAAATATATCAAAAAATATATTTTAAAAACACGTGTATTATATTGGAAAATTAAAAAAAATATTATTTGTAATTCACACAGAATAAAACCGCTGATTGTTGATTTTAGATAGTTGCCTGTTTTTGTTTTCATATATAAAAATTGAATTAACAAATTTTGTAACAGGACAAAAGAAAGTAAATTACCCCAAACTGTCAATACAATATAGTGAGTTTTGAATACAAAATTCGACAGTTGACAGGTGTCGACAGTTTTTCATACTGTTTTAACTAGTTTAAGCACCTCTGCATACAACACTTAAAATGCAATAAGAACATAAAAAATACATTTTTTTTTTTACAAATTCTACAAGTTACATAATGGCAACAATCAGATTACACAAGTTTAAAAAAATCAATACGTCAAGTCTGTTTGATCTTATCAGCGTGAGTGTGCTGGAACGGGAGAATGTGATGTTCTCCGATCTCCAGGTTTCTCCTACAGCAGATGATAAAGCCCCATCACCACTGAAAACCAGCGGCGCTAAACACAGGCACGGAGGTTTACATCTCTCAGCCAATCACAAGCCATTCACTCTCCAAAAATAGAGCGCTTCTTGGTTTAAAGATTTCCCTAGACGATATATTTTTATAATCTTGGTAAACTGGCATTATTTTGGTTCCTAGCTTCAAGGAACATGGTGAGATTCCATCCCCTCCCAAAAAACAACTCTGAATCCACTTTGAATCAATGTCATATTGCTGATTTTGCAATAATCAGAAATAAACCAGGGGTGCAACGACAAAAATGACACAAAGAATGTTTTATCGAAATGATTATTTCGCTCTGGATATTAAATCCTAATGTGTGTCATTATGTGTGTGTGTGTGTGTGTGTGTGTGTGCGGTTTAAACATCACAGAAGCTCGGATGAATCTAAAACTAAGAAAGCGCAGAGTTGTTAAGAAGGTATTACACAATTGGGTGACAATATACAATATATTTAAAAAATAAAATGCAAAAATCGGACACGGCCACTTTAAAAATTTTGCAATAAATGTTCTCGCATCGATTGTTGGAACAATTCAAGTAAAATAAAATGTTTGAGTTTTACTAGTACGTATTGTTCAGTGTATTTATTTGTTCAAAATATTGTGATGTATATTGTGAAATATCCCTATATAGAGATATTTAACGCACTGTCAAATTATTTTCCATTGTGAGGCGAGTGTATCGCTACACCCCTAGTCGAACTGATCCGATAAAGAGATTTGACCGAGAGGAGAAAAATTGCGTCTCAGATTCGGATCTGGTAGCCGTCGGTGAAGGTGCTGAGTTCTGCTGGCTTCCTGTCCAACGCTGCTGGCCTGCAAGTGAATGTGTGTGAGATTAACAGATTAGGGTCACATAAAGACAAACATTAGCATGTGCATAAGACATCAAAACTTAAATCCATTCCAACCAAAGAAAAAAAAATTTTTTTTCACTTGCATGTTTGACTGTTTAAAGACAATTGAAGTCAGAATGAGCAGATGTGCCATGTTGTCAGCTCTTTTTAGAATTAGAAAATGATAATATTATAATTGGACTACAGTACAGCACATAATACTACACTGATAATAGTACATTTACGACATGTGTATAGAACACAACAGCAACAGTGGCGTAGTGTATGTGTAGTGTGTGTAATATATGTGTGTGTATGTGCAAACACAGTATATATTTATACATACACACAGTTATATTTTATATACATTATATATTTACACAAACACACACACTGCAAAATATCCATGTGAAAAAAATTTGAAAATAAAAAAACAAAATAGGTTAAGAAAAAAAAAAAACTTAAATCAACAAAAATTATCTGCCAAAGGAGTGGGAATGGATTGTAAGAACGTAAGAATGGTTGAAACAAGTCCTTTTTATCTAGTCCTTTTATCTTAGATTTATAAGATTTGTCTAAATTTACAATTGTCTGGCTTGTTAAGAATGTATTTTTTGCAGTGCACCCCGCGACCCCAAGTCATTTCATCACTTAAAATGTGTAAAACGGTGCAAATATTTACATGTTTTTTTGAAATATGCGACTATAAGCACTCAGTGTTTTTGAGAAAATTTGTGAAAAATTACAATATGTATTTACAGTAATGACAAACACACAGGCGGATGCATTGATGAGCAACTAAAAGGATACAGGGATGTGTGTGTGTGTGTGTGTGTGTGTGTTGGTTGGGGTGTGCGACTGTTGCTAATGCGGAGCGACAGATGTGACTCGTGAAAAGGACAGGAAGAAATTTTCCGCACCAGAACTACATGTGCTTTGCTTCCTTGTGGAATTCTAAATTTTAAATTATAAAAGAACAGATTATCAGGAATGATAAATTGAAAGATTGATAAATGAAAATTAGAGGATGGTGATAAACACTAACTTAAGCATTTGGTTATGTACGTGTTATTTTTCGTAAATTTCAGCCTCTTACTGTTAGCAGACGTTTTTGCCGCCGTCTATCTTTAGTACGTACGCACAAACTTTGCAGGTTCAATTTGCGTTAAAAAAAAAAAGATTACATTTTGCCTCTTCAATTTGATAAAGCTCCACGTCTCCTGGCTAATTTAGATTTTCATATAAAATTAAGTAACTGAAAAATTCCATCCATACAATTTCTGAACCACTTTTTCGATTTCTGGATCATGAGGAGCTGAATACAAAAATTAACAATAAAAAAAAATTGCCTAGTGAAAATACCAGATGAAACGGATATGTCAGATTTTCATTTGAAATTAAGTAACTGAAAATATCCATCCATACAATTTCTGAACCACTTTTTCGATTTCTGGATCATGAGGAGCTGAATACAAAAACTAACAAAAAATAGCTTAGTGAAAAGACCTAATGAAACAGATATATTCAGTACATCTCTACATCTCATGTCACAAAACTGGTGTGTGTAATTGTGGGTGACGAGTGTGTGAGGCTCAATTAACAACTCAGAGCGTGTGACAGGAAGACGGTAAAAATAGCTTGGGTGGAATTTCGCTGCCTTGTGCAATTCAATCTACGGTTGTCGGCTGCTGGAATTATTTGTCAGGGTCCGAGACAATATGAGCGGCCGTCACCTTCATTCTGCTAACTTGAAGATGGAAGAAAGGTTGCTGACTTGTTGTGAACTGCTGGTTTGAGCTGACGAAACCCAACCGGACATATGATGATGTGTGTGTGTGTGTGTGTGTGTCAGCTACATGGTTGAGGAACTTGAACTTGCTAACAGTGGTGTTCTTGCTGTGAGGAAGTGCTGCTGTGCTAAATAAAGCAAACAACATCAAAGATCTTCACCCGAGGAGGATCAGATGGTGCGACACGAAACCAGAATAATTATATGTTCTCGATCTGATACAATGATGATACAAAGAGCTGTATGTTTGCTAAACTATTTTTAATTCGCTTTGATTCAGGTCTCAGATTCTTTATGACCCAGTAATGGAAGAAGCAAAGAGAAACAAATACAAAAGGAATAATTTATACTAAAATGTATCCAATAATGTTGCCAAATGTTGCTTTTACTTTCTACAGCATGTTTGGTTTCGTGGTGTTTGTAATTTTTGTTTATTATTTGATAAATTAATTGTAACATTTACATTAATAAAAAAATAAAACCATTTTGTACATTTTACCAAATGTAACTACTTTTTGTGATTTGTGTTCTTTTGACAGACATTCTCTGACTCACTGATAACTAATAAAACAGCGTCATTGTAAAAAAAAAAAAAAACCTCCCTCTTGATCTTATGAAACAATATTTCCATTTTGATTTATCAAATTAAAATGTATTTGTTTTAATTACTAAATAATGTATTTATTGGTCATAATGTTTTAAGTAATAAAGTATAGTATAATAAAACACAATTCGGTCATTTTGGACATGTTTTGCATTAAAGGCTTATACTGTAATAAAAAAAAAATGTAAGTGCTTTACAAATTAAAAGTCTAAAAAAACTCAAAATGTAAACCAAATGTAAACACTGTAACCATAATTATACCTTAAAAACAAAAAAAAACACACATAAAAATATTTGTGCCTTAAGAAATGTGAACTTGAAAAGATCAGCCAGAATTTGTCGACGTTGGTAAGAAGAAGTTGGCAAGCATGTGCCTGGAAACACGAGAAGCAGCGAAGCGTGTGGTGCTGGAGGAGATTAGACAACAGATTACAAGCGCCTGCGCTCCGAGTCACGGCTCGACGGGGAATATCAGGGTACGGCCTTTGTGCAAACCAGTAACATGAGCTGACAAGAGTCGTTGCATTTAGTAAAAAGTGACTTTAAAGCATAAAACGAGAACAAACACAGGGTCACAAGCTTTTCTTCAGGCTGGACTTGTTGAGTTGCGATTCGGAAAGTAAATTCAGTCTGTGTTTTATTTTACGTGTAATAAACAATGTTGACAATGCCGAATTCTATTTGTGAGCAGTTGTGGCTTAATGGTTAGAAAGATGACTTTGTTAGTGAAAGGTTACGGGTTCGAGTATAACACTCGTTGGTAGCAAAGCATCGCTACTACATCCAGACAATTTCAACTGATTAGATTTTACTTCTACGCTATGACTTTAGCTTTAGACATGATAAATGTGTGCGTGTAAATACAATATTCATATGCATGTATACATTACATATAGAATATATGTAATGAATATACATGAGTATATTACATATATGCTAAAACAAATCCATTAACGTGTATAAATGCGTGTACAAGTATGCGTTTATAAGTGTGTTTCGGTGTGTGTATTTAGACACACTTATACACACACACACACACACCCACACAGGTATTCTGAATGAGTGTGTAAGGTGGTCAGTACTCACGATTTGTCTCTGCTGTGGCAGTGCTTTAGGGGGCTTCCTGTGGCGCGGCGGCGTGGAGATAAAGATTTCCCTCTGGTTCGCTCTTTGATTGGAGACTGTGCGCTGGAAGACTTGAGGATCTGCCATACAACAGTCAGGATCATGTTCATTTCATTTACGTGACTGTAAGCGTTTATGATTTTTCAGGCACAAATTTTAAATTTTTATACATTTTCTGGCTAAATTACGTAGATTTTCTCTTCAAAATACTATTTTTTTTCCTTTTTAACAAACCTTAACTGATGACTCGTATCACTTCAATGTTGTTTTACATGAATAAAAGTTAAAAAGAAAATCTATTTTATTCTAGTCATAAAAATCCATCACCCAGAACTTTTTGCGCTTGATTTTTAAAGATAAATATCATATAATCAGGTTTTTGAGCCTGGGTGCCTATATTTGCATTAATATGGTTTATAAAATAGTCTCAGACACAGAATTATCCAATATTTTATACGTAAAAAAAAAAAATAGTCAGTTTATTATTTATTGTATACAATATATTGATGTGCCTATAACAATTCAATAATATTAATTACAATACAGGTCTTTTCTAAATACAAATACATGTTACTTCATTGAATTTTAATACATGTTACTTAAACCTTCTGGGAAACACCAAAAGGCAAGGAACCAATGAGGAAAACATCCTCGGCAGGGATGTGAACCAAGTGAGACACGTTCTTCACAGCGAGAGCTCAATCGCTCTGTGTTTGCTCATTACGGAAAGCAGAGATTTTATTATCGAGCGCTCCTGGTTACATTCATTAACGTGATAATGTTCTTTAACGTTATTATTCGACACAGGCCAACAGCCAAGCTCTGGATTACTTTCCCAGGAAGCCGAAATGAGGGAAGTCATTATTGACCGAAAAAGCAGAAGGAGAATATTTAATGGCAGATCAGTAGGGACAAAGATCTGTACAGTATAAGAAAACTCTGCCAAGCCAAATTAACATTTCTTTACATAAATTAGCTCTTCATAAAACATTTTTATTCTCATTTTCTATGTGCATTGTCAGTAACAAATGCAGTAACAGACATTGTGTTTCAAACTTGTAAAAGTAACTACTGACTAGTCTTAAAACCTGAATAGCTTAGTCGTAGAGGTTTAAATAATGAAAATAAAAAGGGAATAGAATAGAATAGAATAAAAAAAAATTAAATTAAAAAAAAAAGTAGCTCAGTCTGTAGTGTTTCAAACACCGGATTATGGGTTTGATTCCCAGGGAAAGCAGAAATTTGTTGAATTGTAAAAGACAATTGTAATGAAATGTAAGTCGCTTTGGATAAAAGCGTCTGCTAAATGACTGTAAAGTAAAGTAAATAAGAATTTGGCTTGCCGCAGCTCACTCTTTTAAGTATTACACTCTCCCCCATCACGCAATCCATTTTTTCCCCACAGACCTTCAAAAAAGCACTTTTGGATCCGAAAACCTGAAATGCAGTTTAACCATCTCGTGAATAGTGAAGAACAAACTCTTCCGGCCTTCGTTTAGTTTCCGAGCAGATAATCCACACCAATTGTATTTACAGCATAGATCAGACAGGTGGTGACGCTCTACTAAACATACTCACCTTCATTCTCATGTTCCTGCCGTGCGTCTCCAGCTCCTTACGAATGTCTTCACGATCCTGTTTGCCGGCGTTGATGACCAGGTAGTTCCAGTCGATGGGCTGAAAGACATGTGGGTTGTGGGGAACATACAGGCCGATCTTGATCTTCTTGATGGTGTGATGGTAGCGGCGGTAAGAGTCCTCGAAGTCAAACACCAACTGGCTGAGCGTGCGGAAACTCAGCGCTCGGTCCATCAGATCGGCACGACGGCTCATGCCCAGGGTCCCGTAGCGCCCGTTACAGTAAACGCCCAACACCACGTGATGGAAGTGATGCCCGGAAAACTGCGTCTTAAAGCTGATGGGGAACCTCTCCACGGAGGTCAGGCCGTTCGTTAGGTAGCTGGAAAGATGGAGTTAAGGTTTCAACTAAAGATTTAATAAAGCTCATTAACACTGGCTAATGGGTTGAAGGGCGAGTTGGGAAATATCGGAATCATTTCAACACATTACACAGCTTTGACGATGTGGTGAAATTTGCAGAAGTTTTAGATAATTTTTCGTGCCAGGGAATGAAAAGTCGAGTCACATTGTGGAATACTGTACTTTTGCTAACGTAAGCACCCCGTGAATATAAGCACCCCCCTAATTTCAGGCACAAAATAAATACTCAAAAAATATATATTATGTTAAAAAAATTATTTTTCTTCTTTTAACAAACTTAACTCACGACTCATATCATTTCAATATTGTTCTAGCTGAATAATAAATAAAACAAAGTTGATTCTAGTGATCGGAACTCCATCACCCAGAGTTCTCAGCCATTCCCAAGAGCTTTTGCCCTACAGACCGAGCGTTTTGATTGTGTTTGTATCCTGGTATCGACTCATTTTTAAACTCTTCGCTTTCGACTGTTCTCTTTCTGTTCCAATGAGTTCGGACTTCCAGCCGTCAGCTCTGATTTACCGGATTTACTGTTATTGAGCTAATAAAAAAACGTATATGTCTGCAGAACCATAATTTAAAGATCAGTCAGTCATCTTCTACCGCTTCATCCTTTACAGGGTCGCGGGGAGCTGGCGCCTATCTCAGCGTCTTAGGGCCGAAGGCGGGATACACACTCTGGATTGGTGGCCAACCATTCGCAGAGCGGGACACACAGACAAACACATTCACACACTCACTCACACCTATGCGGTCAATTTTCCAATTCCAATTAGCCTGAAGCGCATGTTTTTGGACTGTGGGAGGAAACCGGAGAACCCGGAGGAAACCCACGCAAGCACGGGGAGAACATGCAAACTCCACACAGAACGGCCCCGGCCGGCCTTGAACTCACACCTCAAGTGTCAAACGGAACCATCTTGCTGTGAGGCGACAGCGCTAACCACTGCGCCACCGTGCCGCCCATAATTTAAAGATACATGACAAAACACACACGTGCATCACTGCATGAAGACAAAGTATTTCTATTAATTTGTGATTGCACCTGACTTGAAATGTGGAAAAATGGGCACTTATAGTTACATGCCTATTTGAAATGGCAATATAATTGAAATTATAAACACGACCCACATTTTTAAAATTGGAAAAAAAAAACGTGCTAATATTATTGTGCATGCGGTTTACTAGGCTAAAATCATATCCGTGTGCAATTTTCAAATGAGACAGAAACAAAATCACCTCACGACAAGACATAAAAGCGCACTGATAACGATTCAAACCGTACAACGGCCCATAAAAACATCACACAGATCCAAGACAATGCTTCATTGTTTCCGTGGACCCGTCGGAAGCTGGGAAAATAATCAGCGAGGCTTTCGCTCTTACATAAGCTCACTGCGGCAAGGACAGAGTTCACACACGGCTCTTCTGCACATTTCTATATCGCTTTCGTGTTAGAAAAGCTAATAATGGTCAACAATTGACCTTTCCGTTTTAAAAACATTGATCACATACTGAGGAAAGTTTTCAGATCTGGACAGAATTATCGGAATATACTCTGCATTTGAACTATCCAAACAGTGTGGTTTACACACACACACACACACACACACACACACACACACGCACACAAAAGTCATGGCAGCCCGGGACTCAAACCTGTTATTTTTTGGTTGCAAGTCCATCTCTCTAACCATTAAGCCACACCAGCCCTTGATTTAATCTCTATGAACATCTACAAACTTTAGTCATCACACACATCGTTGTGATGTTCTGTTCTGTGCCACGTACAAATATTTGCCTCAATGCACAAAACTGTGCAATCCACACGCTGGCAGTGCGTCCACAGATCTGCTAAGCCGTGTGTGTCCAACAGCACAACGCAAGGACCTGGAACTGTGTCGCTGCTTTGCCATCTGCTTTTCAAATACTTCAGCGATAAGCAAAGATATGCTAGTAACTGTCAATTAATCATGTGCAAGAGGTGGTATTAACAGAACCAATGTCAGGTTAAAGTAATAAAAAGTGAGTAAATAAAAGAAAAATGCAAAAATAAAAAGGCAAAACGCATAGCAAAAGAGAGATCGCGAAATTAACAGATTCGTGTGTGAACAAGAAAGAGTCTGGAAAGAAAAAAGAACTGGGTTCTCTTCTGAGTCCACTAGGTTGTGAACAGCCAATGAACTGAGCTCACTTTCCGCTGGCTCCCTTTCTGTCTCACTTTAAACGAACTGAGTTTGGTTAGTTTAAAACAAACTATTTGTGAAAGCACCATTAGAGTCAGGTAGTTGTTGATCCAGTGAACAAATATAGGATCCCATCCTCTCAAGGTTACCTCTCAGAATCAGCAGCTGGATTGTACTAAAAGCACCAGTGACGTCAAAGAACATCAACCTCACATAGCCACCAGCCCCATCCAGGAAGGAGAGCGCCCAATGGATCATCTTACAGGACTGCATCCCGTGCAAACTCAAGGGGGTCTAGTGCTCCCTCTACCAGCCTCTCAAAGGTCTTCATTATGATGGATGTAAGGGCGACTGGTCTGTAGTCCTTCCTCCCTGCAGGCCTCGTCACCTTGGGCACTGGGACAAGGCATGAGGTCTTCCACAAGGCAGGGACACATCCCGTTGGAAGACTTGTTGAAGGGTGTGAAGAGGCACAGCCAGACACACTCCCTCAGTAGCCGAGGAGAAGTTCCATCCGGACCAGCAGATTTCTGACCATGGAGCTTTCGGAGTTCCTTGCCCACCTCTTCTACACTGATTGTGGATAGTGGGGGGAGGGGTGTCATAGTCATTGTTTGAGAATTGATGGTCCTTATTTTAATGGTTTTTCAAAACCAATTTTTAGACACTTAAGTAGGATGCCTAATAAATCTGTGTTAATTATTAGTATTATTATTGATTTTTTTTCTTCCTTTTCAAAGCACTTGCAGAGAAGAACTTTTTGAAGAACTTTTAAAACAATAACTATTTTATAGAGGGGCTAATAATGTTGTCCTCAACTGTAAGTACAGTAGAGATATAGAGAAAACATTTTAATGGTCATCTGTCAATTTGCTAAATAAAAATAGCCATATTACATGTCCATTCTTTTGAATGTTTCTATAGTTATATTCATCTTGTGGAAGTAAACAAAGGGGCATTGAAGTTTGGATCGTCTGCAGTGATCTGCGGTTCCGTTTGTGCGGAACGGACTTCGTGTTTACACAGACACACCCACAAGCCCCCGCCAGATCACATTACCCATCAGGCCATGTGATCCGGACACAGCACTTCAACTCTCTCTATAGCCGCACAACCACTCTCAATCCTGCGGGAAAAATACTCGCACATAAAAACTGAAGTAACCCGAAGGAAACCGAGTAAACGGACACAAACGTTCATTTTGAAGTAAAGATGGACTATATGTAGCAATTACTGATAAATAAATAAAAATAGATAACAATAACAGATCGAATGTATCGTGAAAATGAGATATTAGAGAATTTAAATGAAATATGAATTCTTTATTGTACAGCGATCAGTTATAAATGTACATTATGTACTTTTTTTGCACTATTTTAGTTATACAAACACACTTTTTTTTTTTAAATAAACCTTATAAATAAACATTATCTGGTCAAGTTTTTAAACAGCTTTTAAATTGATCCTAAACATGTTGAATTTTTTTTTCTTTTCTGTTTTAATCTTATCAATGAAACCTTGAAAAATCGCGCTTTTTACTGTAAAATATAATAATGTGATTAATAATATCTCAAAGTAAACAAAAGCAAACATTACAAAATAATGACATCATACTTCTTCAAATAGATATACGGAACTATAAATAGTGTATATATGTGTATATACTCTCATTTAATTTATCTCTATAGAGGTAAGTGAGGGTGGGATTGATTGATGTATGGATGGATGGATGAATAAAAAGAAATAAAGAAAACCAAAGATATCAAAGCAGATCTGCAAATAAGGACCAGATCCCCAATGCAGATCTGCAGATCAGGACCACATCACCAAAGCTAAAGCAAAGCTTGATTCTTGGCCATGCCAAACCTCACCAATGCGAAGGACTTGGATCTTTTGAGCAAGCTGACGGCTGAAAAGTGACGCTGAAAGGAACAGCTGCACGAACAGGGAATCTGTGCCTTCAGGAGCAGAATCTACTTTGACTCCTAGTTTCCTAGCAACAGCTGACAGTAGATGCCTCAGGCTGAGTTGAAAGGGTGCGAGATCAAGTGAGAACGGAGAGATGCGAGACATGCTGGTGGATCAGTTCTCAATCCCAATTTAGACTCTGCGAATGAGATTTCAGTGGCAATAACAAAAGAAAAAGTGGTGCTCATGGGATGAGCCTACAGTGTGTGCTTGAAGAATAAACACGTTTCAGCTTTCCCGTGGAGTGGGTTGTCAGCCATACTGAAGGTTGTGGATTAGATTCTCAGGGAAATGTAAATGTCGTTTCAAAGTGAAGCAATAATGTCAATTCACTTTAAAAGAAAATGTCTGATCGGCGCAGACATGTTCTGATACATGTAATTAAAATTATAAAATGTAATGTAACTAAGAGTAGAAAAATAGCATATAAACCTAAAATAATTTGTTTTATAAAACTTAAAAAGGTTTTTAATGAAGAAAACAGTACTGTATATGAGCCAATAAACAAGTATTTAAATGTAACATTTACACAATAAACTGTAATATGAAGAAACACATACTAGAATAACTTTTACTGTATAAGAAAAGTGGGTTATTAACTAGTAATAATTACAGTTAAAAAATTACATTATACTGAAATCTCTTTTTAACACCGGAATAAATGTTATGACTTTTATTATTAGTACTACATTAAAACACTACAGTTATCTAAACAGCTGTCTTCATTGATCAATAAAATACACACACATTCCAAAAACAGTAATAAAGAACAAAGTGCTTTTCAAAGAAAACCCATCGCTAAGATTCCCTCACTGTAGCTCCATTGTCACTGAGATGTTGCCAGATCTTGCCCTGGAACCCAGCGGTTGCTACCTACAGCTATATTATCATAATGGATTTGATACACAAAAAACAGTGACTATTTAAAGGGAATTTTAAAACCCACCAGCAAACTTTAGAGGAAAAAAAGTTTCTCAAAGAAGTGTTGTAAGGATACATTCCGAGGATGACGGCTTCAAGGCATTTAATGGGGAGAGACTCTCGTATCATCTCTCTGGCGGTCTCCATCAACCTAAACAACAAGGAAGAAACCAAGAGATTTGGACTCTGAAAAATCACACTCATCAACAGTCATTACTATCTATCCATCCATCCATCCATCTATCCATCCATCCGTCCATCAGTCTAGCTAGCTGTCTGTCTGTTGAGATTGAAACTAAAGACCTAGTATTAAAATAAGACCAAATTCCTCTTTTGTAAGAAAACATAGAAGATACAAGAAGCACCACAAATTAGCAAATTATAAAATATATCTGTGGGACATATAAAGCTTAAATCTATCTATCTGTCTATTATTCTCTCCCTCTTCATCTATCTGTCAATCAATGTCGATCTATCGTTCTGTCTCTCAACCTCGCTATTCCTATCTGTCTGTCTATCAATATGTCTGTCTGGTTTTCTATCTCTATCTCTCTCCCTGTCTCGCAATATGTCTGTCTGTCTGCCTGTCTAACTCCCTCTCCATCTGTCTGTCTGTCTGTCTCTCTCTCTCTCTCTCTCTCTCTCTCTCTCCCTATCTGCCTGTCAATATTTGAACCCACTTTGAAAATAAGGCCTGATGGCTCTTTTACAAAAAAATAAAAAGACCGAAGCCACAAAATAACATTTACCCAAAACAGCTAAATTAAAACATCCAAAAGAGAGAACAGGCAGAGAACAGAGTGATAGAGAAAAATACACAAATAACAGCTCGACTCACCCACTGAGCGGCCTTGTTTTCTTAATCTCAAAGAGTTGTGTTCCGGTATGGTTGTATCTGTGGACAGTTAAGAAGCTGCGAGCAGATGCGAAGCTTTTGCGAAGCCGGTTATTCCCTGTTTCATCGCGGTGACTCATGTGAATCTAAACGTGCAGCTGTAGACCACCATCCACCATCCCATACATCCTGCCATCTGCATCCTCATTATCCCCGGATAAGAGCATTGTACAGGGAGGAAGTTCCAACTGTAGTCTACTATAAAAGTCCACAATAAAAGACAATTGATGAATAATAATACACACTATGACAGAATGAATGACGCCAACAGTCTTAAAAGTGTCAGCTTACATTAGGCCTAAAAGCATATCGTTGAGCAAAGGAATGTTCTAGAATAGAGGGGAAAGGAAGACTGGTACTCGAAGGATACTGCAGGTTTCTCATGTAGTTCTGGACGGCATGGAGCCAATCAGGCACAGACATGGATGGCTTAAAGTTGGGAACCAATGGCACTGGGTTCTGTGAAAACACAAGCGGAACAGATGAGATTTTACGACTTTTACGAATTTATGTGATGGTGGGCGGAATAAAAAACTGGTTGGTAAAATTCTGAAACGTTGATAAAATATTGGATACTGTAGTTCTTTTTTCTTTTCCACAAACTAAAAATTAACGTTTCAATGGTTTATTTTTAATAGAGATTTGCATTTGTGGGACTTTTATGTGGCAAAATCCTGCCAAATAATACAATTTCAAAATGTGAAATTTCATGAATCACAAGCAAGAAGGACCAAAGCAAGTCCAGACTCAAATTTCGCAGTTTGCATTTTTTCTTTTGCTTGCGTGGGTTTCTCTTGGTCTCTGTTTCCTCCAACAGTCCGAAAACATGCAGGAGAATTGGAATCTTGGAAATTTCTGGTATTTGCTTCAGCTCCCCATGACCCAGAAATGGAAAAGAAATTTTGAAAATAAGAATTGTAGCCAGAAGTCTGACATATGCCTGTACATTTTAATGAGTTTAACATGCAAAATTGATTTATTAGAAATTTCTATTTTCTTTTTATTGAGTTAATAATTCATAAACTCAATACATATGGTAAAATGTGAAAGAAATTAGTGTCTGCCTAGATCTATAATTGTTAGTTAATATTGCCTTTGTCTACATTCAGCTACTTTAAATGTATGATATTTTAACACACCGTTTATATTTTTTTACATTAATTGTGATCTAGTGTCAAATAAATGTAAACCTTTCCATTTATCACAATGACAGAACAGAACGTTCAAATCAATTTTAAACTCTCCAGTAAAGGAAAATTCCTAATGGACTGTTTTGCACGGTCAATTATTTGGAATTACAAAATAAGAGACTTTTCACTCTCCTACTCACAAATACATCCTTTAGAAAAAACGTTTCCTATAATCTAGAAATATGACAACAAATATAATTATTTCCAAAGGCCTGTGACAAATTAGAGCATTCATAAGCGTCTTATTTTCAATAATCTGTACAGTAATTACGGTGTCTTCATTACACAGCGGAGACGAACGCTACTGGGTCACGGGAGGAAATAAGAACAGGAACGATCGCGTTTCCTCTTTATCTCTTATTCTCTTTCCACTCACTCCAGGTGAATAAGAAGCCGCAGAATTGTTTAGGGAAGTCTCATCTGTCTCTGCGGCGACATTTAAAGTGTCAAAAGCCTGATCGAGAACAAAAAAATACATGATTCAAACCATGTATTGTTCTTGGATGCGGAAAAATTCGGCTATGTCTGTGGTTCCAACAAACAAACCTTTTGTTCCGCACAATGTGTTCAGAATTGATCATGTGTTGAACACATACGCATCTATACTGTTCCTGTTCTATAATTGTTCAGTTTTATCTCTAAATTTTCTCATATCTAACATCTATTTGGAAAAGGCGACATACTACTGTTATAACTTTTCTAAATGCAGTGTTTGTGCGTAGTGATTCGAATGTTCTCTTTCCCAGACAGACATTTGTAATCAAATTCAGAAAAGTCAGAAAAACCAAAATACTGCATATAAAGCAAAACCTTCACAGTATTTGTTTAACTTTTATTCTAGTATCGATCGTGAATTTTGAATGTATACGTTTGTGTGAAACCCTAAAAAACAACACTAAATAGATAAAAGGTTATAAAATGGGTTCATTAATTAACCTTTAATTTAGTGGAAACTGAGCTGTTGTTGAAGATTTTAGTCGATAGAAAAATGTCATTTATTTTTATTAATAATCTTATAATCATATAGAATTTTATTTATTTAATAATACTTGGATAATTGAAAAACAATGACAAATATATAACAAAAAATGTAATAACTTTAAGTTACCTCAAGGTCATCTTTATGAGAAAATCAAATAGAACAAATGTAAAAAGTCAAAATGTGCACATTAACTTACAATTGAATATTAATTTTTTATGTGCATTTTTCTACCCATTCTGCACAGGATCATAACAAAACATAATAAAACTTTGAAAAACAACACTCCAGCAAAAAATACATAATAATTTTATTATTACAGTCAAATCCTTTAAATTACTTCTAACATTTTATTATAATTCACTCTTCAATACTTTCTGTCCAGTTTTCTATTTTATTTTTCTCATTTGACACAGTATTTCTCTTATTCATCAGTATTTCTCTTTCAAACAAGGTTTAACTGCAGCAACTGGGATCGCTCTGCACTGGTATGTGATTTGTTTGCAAAATAACTGCAGTGTCCTTGTGAGCAACCCCCTGCACAAACTTATATGAGAGTGACGAGGCTTTCTTGTGGACAGTTGTTGTCTGTCCTTTAGACAACTGGACTTAGCGGGAGTGTCTGACCCGTGTCACGGCCGCCCGAGCGACTCCTGATCTGGTGAATCACAGCTGTTTCACACCTGCTGGAGGAATAAAGCACTAGAACATCTGGGATTGGGCTTTACAGCAAAACACACATTAGTCTTCATCACCAATGAGAGTCTAAAAATTAAGAAGTTTGCGAGCCACTGTCGACTGTCCACATAGTCGCTAAATCAGGACCCGACTGTGAAAAGCGCTTTATAAATAAATCGAACTTGAACTTGTGCCGATGGATTACTTAGTGTGTAATTAAGTTTCTTTCCATCCCCTCCGAGGGCCTTTGGAGCTCAGGGATTGGCCTGATTGGTCATGTCTGGAGGTTTGGTGTCCCACGAGCTTCCCGAGGGACACACGGTCCCAGTCTGCATTATATAGGAATGCACGAGCATCTCTTCTTTGTCTTGTTTGCAATTGAATGATGGGCCAATGGACCCACCAATGGACCAGACTGGTGGAAAACCAGTACGAAGGACGAGTAAATCCGTCACATGAATTGCTCTGATTGGAATCTGGGTCACACAAAGCAGCTGTGGTTGAGAAAAGCTGTTGGTATACACTAACATGTGAGCAATTTTGTCTACATTAATAAAAAACGTCAAATAGTTCCCCCCTAACTGTTGTTAACCGATTAGAAAACACTATTACAAATATATGAGCTGTTTTACATCTTCAACATAAACACTGTCTTTGCACTATACAGTATTAATATTTTGCGTGTGCTTCATTAATTGTTGTATTTATGTTTGTATCTTGTGCTTTATTGAATATGGCGTGATTGACTTGTGCATTCTTTCTATTTGTTTTATTTTTGTACCTTATACAATATAATTGTATAAATAACCTCTATATAGTTCCTATCGTTTTCTTAATGTTTATTTTTTGTTACTTATACTATAGTATTAATAATTGTGTGTGCTTCATGCTTAGTTCTCACATTTGTTGGGTTTTTTATCTTACTATATTAATATTTTGTATTTTGACTGTTTTCCCCCAGTATACTTTATATTAAATGTGCAAGTTGCAATTTTCTGTATGTCCAGGAGATGTATAACATGTATAGCATCTGTGACATACGTATAACAGTAAAGTTTGACTATACAGTACAGTATATGGTAGCTATTTATAGATAGTAAATACTGGAATTACCAATTTACAAGACTGATGCGTTTATACACAATTGATACCAGAGAATTCTGCCAATAAACTTCATCACCAAAAAGCCAATGTTTGCAACATCAGTCACCGTGTTCAATCCCTAAAAAGCACATGAACATGAAGTTGTTTTAACTGTAAAGTGCTTCGACTTACACGTAACTGTACATCATAAGTGCATTAAAGTGAATGTGTTTTTTCTTTCCCTCATATGAACCAATATTTAATCAACTGACAAATGACATTTGGCGCATTTCTGATCGCATTTAACGTGTGATGCTCCACATAAACACACGAGACCGGTACACTGACCTACATACTGTCCAGATTTCCGCACAGATGGGAACTTACTTTCGGGAGGCGTTTTGCGTTCCGGATCTTGTCCACCATCTCCTGCCCATCAGGGTGAACTTTGGCGACGTGGGACCACATTCTCTCCCAGGTGACACTGTCGATGGGAAAGCCCGTCCTGTTCACGTAAAAGGGAATCCCTCCATCTTTCTCCTCTTCCTCCCCGGACGACCTTTCCGTGTTTGCGGCAGCCGACGAGGAGGATTCAGTAGCCGGGCCGGTGGTGAGACAATACGTGCTGGTGCTTTTGGACCGACCGTGTCTTCTGATCTTGACAGTCGAGCCGCTGCTGGACGCACTCGGTCCGGTCATTGTTGTCGAATCTTCCGAGGGGGAGTTTCCCGTCGATTGTCCCCAGATCGGTTATCAGTGTCCGGCATTCAAACACGACAAAGACATGTTGCTGGTCGAGTGTGCATACTGATACACTCGAGTGTAAATTCCGAGTGGATTATGGAATACCAGTGAGATTAACGGTCCGCGGTGTCATTTCAGTTGGAGGAGCGTCAAAAAACGACCAGCGTGAAATGCGATGCAGTCCTGGAGAGTCGCATACTGTGTTTTGAGCTCGACTCGGGAAAATCTTATCACAAATCCCGCCTAAAAACACCGCAGAGGCGTTGGACTCTTAAACGATGAACAGTTTCGGCAAAGTAATACAACTGTTGAGTTGAAATGCACAAAATAATCAATAATCCGCGGAGGTGTGTGAGTGAGGCGCTGTCCCCGGCCGCCTCAACTAGTATGTGTGTGTGTGGCGCGTATGACATTGTTATGGGAGATGTAAACTACAACCAATGACATCTCCGCGGCTTCTCATTGGATGAAGCGACGAAGTGAGGCGGGAATAATCTTTAAAGGGGCGGGTTGAGACTTAAACCTTCGCATTGTGATTGGTCGGTGATAACGGAAATTATTAAGTTATAACGTGCATAACTCAGTCGTTTATTATAAAATAATAATAACATGAAAAGCAATGTGATTATAACGATTAATAATCGTAAAATAGTGTAATCTTACACTATTAAAAAAGAATAATAATCTTCTAAAAATAGTGATAATATGTCTTTTCACCGAATCTTTTTCGATCTATTTTTACAAGTTGTATGTAGCATTTTGTGGCCGCAAGATGGCGCTACAGATCAACTTTGCTTTTAAAATCTGAACATGCAGTTGAAAATCGATTTGAATGCGAGACTGACTTGTCTTGTTTGTTTTACATGCAATATTGCTCTTAAATTATTCTCAAATTGCAAATGTCACAAAAATAATTTGAAGTTTCAATTGAAGTTTATTTTTTATGTATCTTACAGGCCATTTGCCAAGGATTTGGCCATTGATTGACAAAATATTTAGCTAATTTATAGCAAACTAAAACTGTTACTGTTTATAGCAGCTACAATTATTTGAATTATTGTACTTGGTTCTTGTAAAAGGTTTTCAGTTCTGTCATATTTTTGTTCATGTATACAAAGCTCAGGTATTAAGGTTTCTTAACCTTCAAGATTCGCCCAAACATTTACTACTGTGGAAAATGAATGATGGCTATACTTTGCTATATTCTAGCTTCTTGTAACAGCATGTCGTTGTTGAGTGTCGTAAGTGTGTGCATATGTTTTTAAGTGTCTTTGGAAAAAATGGCATTTACTAATGAAGCTGTTGCTGATACGTATTTGACATTTTTATACAGTCTGGCTAGTGAAATTCACAGCAAAGTCAAAGTTTGGTCTCCATATTACAAAAGGTTGGCCACCACTGGTCTAATAAAAGACAAAAATACAGTTATTCTAGTTACACACTGTACATTTTAATTTGTTGACAACAGCAGTTTAATCTCTCTTTCCCATAACATTCTTCCAAAATGTTAAAGTTACAGTGATTATATTTAGTGATTTTTCCCACATTGTTTGTGAGTTTCACTGTAAAATTCCCTTCGGCTTCCTGCAAGTATATTAAACAGAAACATGGATCCAAATCGAAATGTAATAAATACAAAAGCAATTATTGCAATAAATATACATCTAAAGTATAAAAAGGCAACAAGAACGTAAACCTTGGCCTAAGCGATAGAAAAATTAAGTGCTTCAATCTCAAATCTGAGACGTTTAATCCTTCTACTCTCACACTAGAGGCAATGACAAATTTATACAATTGTAAATGGATGACATTCATTTACATAACATGAGTTGAAACTTTTGTACATATTTGTACAGTTCATGTTGTGTCGTGGCAAGTGTGAAGAACAATACTCGCCTAGAAAAAGCACAGCTTGACTTCAGTTAAACGAGTTTTCAAGCGCTTTCTCATGCACTACTAACTAGTAGGCTTGCAGAATACCTCTAAAACACTGAGAATTATTCATTATACTAGATTGGGATAAGTAAAAAATACGGCAGACACTGAACAGGGCCAACATCAGAGTTCACAGTAGCATAGATAGAAGAAGCCTGTAAGCCAATGTGCATTAGCTCCACAGGATTGTGCATGAAGGTATCACCTGCCCACATTTAATCACATTCGATCCAACGGTCTGCAAATAGATCAAACCAATCACAATTAACAAACAATTCCATCTCCATACTGTAATATGCAGATTTGATGGAAGCCAAAGGCGTCGCGTGTAAACACATCTTCGCTGAATTGCGTGAAAACCGTTCCACTGCAGCTTAAAGGAGATGCTGGGTGAGGGAATGTTGGAAGATGCTGAACACGTGCTGCTGTGGACATTCACACTCATATCGAGGTCTCGTGAGGTAAGCCGGACGACTCCATCTTCTCGTCACTGGCTTTTTCTGGAGGTTCTGTGGTAGGAACCTGTGAAGAAGAGATCGTCACGCAAAATCCTGGTAAATAAATGAATGGGTGAATTTGATTGAATTAAAATCAATCAGATATATACTTGTATATACTTTGCTATGCTCTATAACTGGCCTGGCCAACCCGTGGCTCTCGAGCCTCAGTTTCTCTTTAACTAGTTTCATGCGGCTCTTCAGGAGCTTTCACTTGACGTGCGTTCATAGATAAGGAATGCCAGAAGTCTCACTAAGCAGCATAGTAAGAGAAAAATGTTATTGAAAATTATTCTGTTTTTGTTTGTGGACGTGCTTGAACTGAGAGTTTGTGTCTGTGAGACAGTGCACACAATGTTAACTGTTGAAAAATAACTAATATTATTATGTTGGTGTGGTTGTTTTCATTAAATCTGGCAGAGCTGAGGTCTGTGTGTGTGTGTGTGTGTGTGTGCATACTCAGCAGTCCATGTGTATGATGTGGCTCTATGCAGTAACACAGAAAACAAAGTGTCTCTTAGTCACTGACTAGTTGGCCACACCTGCTCTATAATAAAAAAACATAATATAATATTCTATAGAATTACATCTAGAATAACAACAGTCTCACACTATTTGAAACAGGTGTTTATTGGATACGGGCATCTAAAAGAGACAGGCCACTAATAGAAGATATACGGTACATATGTTCACCATCTATTTTTTTATTGTACACAAAAATGTCTTTGCATATTGTTCTGCACTGGTTCATCAAATTGTTCAGCATGATTTTAATTTCGCTGCATTTAATACTCCGTTTTAGTATGGTGATAAAAATAATAATCTTTAAATATTACAAATATTGTCAGGGCAGAATAGAAACTCCAGGTTGCACTTTTATTTTGCATTTCATCAAATTGTTCATCATGATTTTAATTTCGCTGCACTTAATACTCCGTTTTAGTACGGGGATAAAAAAAATAATTGTGAAATATTCCAAATATTGTCAGGGCAGAATAGAAACTCCAGGTTGCACTTTTATTTTGCATTTTGTCCGCTGGCCTTTACAGTGGCAGACAGTACGGCTTTTGCCCCCGTCGACTTTGACCTTACACTGCGAAACGATTAGAAAGGAAGCAAGATATCCAGCAGGTCACATGATCAGATATGAAGGGCAGAGACTTCTGTCCCTGTCTCCGTCTAACGCTCACTAGTCTAGATTACATGGAAATGACTTACCGCATGTCCTTTGTTGATGCCCACGTTGATGTCGTGTCTTTTCAGGTCTGATTTAATTAAAGCTGAAAAAAAATTGTAAAAATGAAGCTAATTTGAAATCAATATCGTAAACGGTTAATAGAAAAAAAAACCTGTTAGAACAATTCCGAGGAGGATCCAAGAGCACAAGAATATGTTTCCGCTGAGTGGGCCGTAATCTGTGGTGAGCTGACCCTGAATCAGTGTGAAAATGATGCCAAACACCTACAATGAGGATACAAGATGGTTAAAAGAATGTAACCAGTGTTTCTATCTAAAATGGAAGTTGATCTGATAACCAATCATCAGATCAGGGTTTTTTGGAATTTCGTACAAATGAAACCGAAAGTCAGTTGTGTGTGTGTGTGTGTGTGTGTGATCATTTTGGAATGTTATCTTGATCATTACGTCCCACACACCTGTGCAAAAGCATTCAGAAGACCAGAAGAAGTTCCTTCCGACTCGGGATATGTAATTTCCACACCAAATTCAAAGCCGATCGGTAGATAGCCAGTCATGAAAAACCTTCAAAAAAAGTTGTCCATGTAAATCGGGCAATTGAAATAGAACATGACTAATTCTACTAGGAATTGTAAGAAAAGTAATTTAAATCGGAACATTGGCTTTTGATAGTATATCTTGAATTTCCGGCTCACCCTAACGCTCCGGATGTAAAGAACACAACCAGTAAATGTTCCAAGTTCAGTGTGAATGTAAACACCACCATTCCGATGAAAGAAAGGATGTAGACAATCAGAGTCGTCAATCTAGAAGAAGAGAGGAACATTAAGCAAACTTCTAGATAGATACATAGGTTCAAAGTGTCACAAAAAATATTGCAGTTTAATTATTTATTTACATATTTAAAGCATTTTATTCATACACTTTTATCCAAAGTGACTTATAGGAGCAGATCAGGTTCCGTGATTTGCTCAATGTCGGTCTGGGATTCAAACATACAACCTTTTTGTCACATGTCCATCTTTTTAACCACTAGGAAAATCCATAGAAAGGAGACACCCATACTTGTATGTTTTCGTCCGATCCAGCCAGAATCCACAGAGGATCGAGCCAATCATTCCAGCCACCACCAAGGTCAAACCGATCCTGCCTGCGTTTATCTCCTGACCCTGAACGTTTTCAAAGGGTCAAGAAAACACGTTAGTAGACACAAACAAAATCTCATCGTCAAAACTGTATTATACTGTACTCATACTGTATTATTCATTATATATTACAAATATATACTGTTAAAATATACACTAATAAAAAATATATATTCAAACTGTCAATATAAAAATCTCATTGTTAAAAACTATATTATACTGTACTCAAACTGTATTATTTATTATATATTACAAATATATACTGTTAATATATAAACTAATAAAAATATATATTCAAACTGTTAATATACGGTATATACACATGCGCGCAACTTACCGGGTAATAAGTAATTATCATCTGGTTGAGGAGAGTGGATACGGAGTAGAAAGATCCAGTCATAATACCTGCAGAAAAAATAATCTATTAATTTTATTCCATTATGATATAGTTATCTAACTAGTCATAGTACCACACTTATATTTAATCGACATATTTTTTGTAGGGCATATAACAATATAATTATACTTGATATACGTACAATGACAATAAAGGCGCTTTGATCTATTTTTGCTATAGTTTAACTTGACAAAAAAAAAAGTAAAAGCTCATTTATAATACTTTGATTTCTATTATGAAATGTTTTTCTTTGTTTTGTTTTACATGACACTACTGCAGGTTGGCCGAGGTTAATAGTTAGTTAATCATTTTTAAAATAAAACCACAAATCATCCTTTTCATACCATAGCTGATGAGAAGCAGAATAAAAGCTTTGTTTTTGAAGAGGTTTACGATAGATTTTTTATATGAATAATCTTCAGAAGGTCCCACGGTGAGAACAGCCTGAGCTTTGCTGGGCGGCAGAGGAGGTCTGTCCTTAATAACTGCAGAGAAAGCATACAAAATATTAATCTGTAATATTCCATTGATAAACTACATTGCATTCAATATTAAAAAACACAAATAAAAGTCAGAGCAACGATATAGCAAATCTAGGTCCAAAAAAAGTACTTACCGAAGATTGTTAAAAGAAATAAGAAAGTTGAAATTGCAGCTGTTCCATAGAACATTATACTAATGTTGTGGCCCAAAAGATCTTTGTTGTCCGCAGTGTTGGGAACCAGTACAGGTGGAAGTAAGAATCCAACTGCTACGCCGAGCTAAAATACAGAACAATACAGAAAAATATGTATATATGTATACATATTTATATAAATAGATGCAAATATCTCTATAATAAAAAAAAAAAGTTTCGGTCATTTTGCTGAAATTACGAAATTTTATTTGTAGAACATTTTTACAATCTTACATAGAATAAGTAATAACAGCATTAAAAAGTCAGGCTGTGGATATTGTAAAATCAGCTTAAAGTGAATGCAGTGCTTAACCGAGTCCTAGTTACTCTAAGCTGGTTAGTAGCTGGTCACAAGCCTGTCTGAGATTCCGCAATGTTTTGCAGCAGCTAAAACAATATTTACAATTTTATTTAATTAGGTATAGGGAAATTGTTATAAATAAAATGGCCAAAATGTGTTAATTATTAAAAAAATAAACTTCTTAGTACAGCACTCCATCAGTAGGTCTTTAATAATTTTAGTACTTACTGTACTACAATATTACCACGTCTTTACTGTAGTAATTGACAATTACACACATATTTGGAATATTAGCAATATTTGAATACTTTATTTATTTCCTACCTTAATAATAGCTAGTGCTAAATATAGTATCTTATGAAAACCAAAGTAAACAAAATAGTCCCTACTGTAATATATAATAAATACAGAAATAAATGGAATATTAGCAAGTCCTTGGTGTGATATGTAATAAATACAGAAATAAATGGAATATTAGCAAGTCCTTACTGTAATATTTAATCAATACTAAAATATATGTTACATTGGCAAGTCCTTAATGTAATATTTAAAAAATACAGAAATAAATGGAATATTAGCAAGTCCTTACAGTAATGTTTAATAAATACAGAAATAAATGGAATATTAGCAACTACTTACTGTTATATTTAACAATTACAGAAATAAATGCAAGATTAGCAACTACTTACTGTAATATTTAATAAATACAGAAATAAATTGAATATTAGCAACTACTTACTGTAATATTTAATACATACAGAAATAACTTGGAAAATTAGACCTTGCAGTAATATTTAATAAACACCAAAATAAATGTTATATTAGCAAGTACTTAAAAAAGCAAACAATAGCATGATTAGAATACTGTCATACGACGCTGAATTCTGGCAAGTCATTTGCAAGACACACCTGGTTGCCCAACACAGCTGTTGCACAGGCCGTGGAAACTTCTCTCGGGCCAAACCAAACCGATGCGATTCTGGAGGGGAGGCCGAGGATGAACACCTGCGCCACGGAACATATGACCTGAGCGGCCATCGTGACCCAGAACAGCTCGGGCCCCACGCTGGCGCATTTCACCCAGGCGCCCAGAGCGTTCAGCCCGGCGCCTAGCAACGCCGTCATCCGCAGACCCTTCTTGTCCAGCAGCCACGTCGCGGGGAAGATCAAAGGCACGTAGGCCACCATGTAGACCACCGAGAGCCAGTCGATCATGATGTTGGACACGTTGTAATACTCCGTGAAGATGTTGGTGATGATGCTGTACTGGATCCACTGGAAGGCGTTGACGAGCGAGTAGAGGCTGAAGACCCCCAGCACCGCGAACCTCCTCCAGTACAGCCTGGTCTCCAGAGGCTCCGTGTTCTCCTGGGAGGAGGAGGAGAGCATCGCCTCTTTTTCGTCCGGCGGTGGAAGCTCTTCTTCCAGCACCTTCGGGTCCAGGTTTATAAGAACGGATCCATTGGAAAGAAGTTTGTATTCGCTGTCCTCGTCCGTCGTTTCTTCGCTGACGCTGGCGTCAGGTGTGGCGTCCGGCACAACGCGCTGATCTTGAAGCATCTCACCCGCTACCATTTTTTTTTTCTTTTTTCTTTTTTTCTCGAATAAAATGACCACGGGGACAGTCAACGTGTCATCTAGACCGCTCCTTCACAGATCAATAAAACTCCCCCCACGTGATGAACAAGCACTATAACGCTGACGTTTTAAAGAGGCGAGTTTATTAAGTTCCTGAAGGCGTCAGGAATATTAGCACTAAATGAAATAAAATGAAATAAATAGTCACGTTTCGGCGCACTACCGGCTCCCACAGGCGCTCGAGCGATGGCGATGATGATGATGATGATGATGATGGCGTGACGTTGGCATCCTCTTCGGATTTGCGTACTCCGCTTAGTGGCCACACTGTAGTAAATGGATTATCCGCCTTGTACAGGACCAATGAGCTGCAAGGTGGGCGGAGAAAGCAGGCGAGCCTTTACACGGCAGAACACGTGATTCGCTGGTAAGGGGAGATCTTGTGAGAAGGGCGAACGTTTGTGGGCGTGGCGTTTGAACAACGGTCGATGTTGGCGCCGAGATGATGATGTCAAATATTTTACTTTCGGTTAGTAAGACCAAAGAGATCAATATTGTTGATTACAATAAAATTTAAAATCGATTTGATTAAAATTAAATTTGTATGCGCTTGATACGCATTAAAGGTGCGGCTGCATATCTAACATACAATTAGGAATGCACTTAATAATACATTTTATAGCCGGTTTCAAAACAGTTTGATATGAAACTCAAACTAGAATCTAAACATTTTATATCACAAATAGTATTTTATTTAATAATAAACATTTCGTTGAAACTTTTCTTCAATTCATCGTTGCTTTTTAGTTATAGAGGCAAAAGTAATACATTACAGCTTCACAGAACTTCATTAAAGATAAAAAAAAATCTTTACCATTCAAATGGATAAAACAAGCAATAAAAACGGATGAAAGGAAATAAACGTATATTTAATTCAAAAACGAATACGAGGCACAAGCACGTATTTGATGTTTTTAGACGTTTATTTAAATGCTACATACCGTAATCTAAACTATTTTAATGCGTCTCTTGTTTTAGTAACTTCCGGTTATCGTGTCAGTTCCGCAATGTTACCATAGTTACCGGAGGAACAATCGTCGGTTCCGCGTTTGATCAGTAGATCAAACAGAAACATGTCACTGTCAAACGAAGGGAATCTGAACTCCCTGAATAATCAGAGAGAAACGTGGTGTCGCGTGGAAACGACAAGCAGGTTCTGGAATCTTCCTGAACGGAAACACTTTCGCTCGCACCTGCGAAATAGTTCAGAGTTCCGGGCGCTGCAGAACGTGGCGTCCGAGCAGCGGTCGTCGTGGATGGGCAACAGCAGCGCCAGACTTCCCGAGCGAAAACATTTTGAAGAAAGCTGTAAGTATTTTTAGAAATGTGTAACCATTTCCAAATATAACGAAAATGTAAATACATATTAAAAAATGAAGAAACTTACAAACGTAATTTCTGCATTTTCAGATAAAGCTCATCTGGTATGAAGCTCCACAGGTAATGTATAGTATTCACTTTCTCTACCTCTTCACCCCCCCCC
>CM051505.1:3868844-3880068 GCA_028031935.1 Paedocypris micromegethes | reverse complement strand
AACTTTGTGTCTTTCCTCTCTATATATTTCTCTCTATCATTCCCCCTTTCTGTCTATCTGCTTTTCTCTCTCCCCCTCTCCATGTCTTTCTTTCATGCAACCCCTTTGTTTTTCTCTCACTCTCCTTTCAGCACGTCTTTTTCTCCTTCATGTGTCTCTTTTTTATCTCCCTCTCTGCGTGTCTTTCTCCTTCTTTCAGTGTCATTTTTTCTCTGTTCTTTCTCTCGTTCAAAAACCTCTCAACAGAGGTTTGACTGATCTTAACTGATTTGAATGATCTCGTGACTTGTAACTTTTGCAAACGTGTAAACTAGATCCCGGCCCCACGACTCCCATCATTTCACATTTGTTTTAATGCACAGCGTTTAATGGTGGACTAAAACAGATTATCTTTGGGTAAAATGACCTGGTGCCTCACACTAAGCAATCGCATGACTTGAAAACAGACGTCTTACTGTGCTGTTCGACTAGAAATTCTTTTAGATTTGCATCAAATCCCAAGCTTTTAAACGTGACAAAGATGAATATGTTGAATGGATTTTGCATAAATAGTTTATAATAACTAAACAATTAAAGTTGTTACTTTTCTATACACATATTAGAATCTGTATCACTTTAACCTGGAAAACAATCGCAAGGCATTTTGTGTTGTGACATCCATGACCACGTCTGTAGAGATGCCCTTCACTTTGGCAATGTATTCACAGCAGGTCCTTATGTTTTGTGGTTCATTTCTAACCTAGAACAGACAAATACCCGTTTGCAGATCAGAAACAGAAATCAGATTAAACAGATGAAGACTTACATGCTTGTCAATCCCCAAAGATGGAGAATCGGTTTCCAGGCAAATGTGTTCCAGTGGAATCCGTCTGATTAATTTAGCTCGCTGCAATAAAACAAGTCTTAATTAAATGTGAAAATAAAATTAAATTAAAACATGTTGATGTTTAACAACTATTAATGATTATTCACAAAATGTTGGATTAAAATAAAATTGTGTGTACAGAAAGTGTTAAAACATATACTGTTAGTGGAACAGGATCACCTGACATCATTCGCAATATTTTTATGTCTTTATGGCGCACTTATCATATTTCATACGCTTTGACCTGCTTTATATGAGACAAGCTCAAAAGGAGATGGAAATGAAAAGACGTCGTTATCTAACCTGCTCGTTTTTGCTGACTGCAGGAGGAAAGGAGAAGTAGAATCCAGCCTGAACCCCTTCCATGGCGACTGATGGCTTTCCAGCAAAGTTATGCAATAAGGCTCGACCAATCCCTGAAGACGTAAAACCAGACACATACGGAGGAAATTCAGGGGGATTCGAAAGGTCACAAAGTACTCAAGAATGCTTGTTGCTTAGTTCTTACCTACTTCTTTCATCGTTGCTATAGTAACCTGGGCGGCTGACCGGGAATGTACATTACTTTAAAAAAATAAATGGATAATTAAAAAGACGCTTTTGTGATATTGATTAAGAGCAGAAGAAGCAACTACAAATTTAGATTTTACATTACTATTGCTCTGAAAATACAACCTATTGGACCGATTTTTACTCAGTCTTAATAAATAAAATTGCTTTTAAGATTTATACGATTAACAATTTAGGATGTTTTCTGGAATGACACTTTGTATGAGTGAAATTTGAATTAATGAAAACTTTTCCATACATGACTGTTACAGACACTACTATTGGTACATACACTGGCAAATCCAATTCTTTAGAAAGTTCGAGCTGTTTTCTGAAGACGGTTTTCTGTTCATCACGCTCCTGCGTTGTTCTGGTAAACCAGGGGGTGAAGTCAAGTCCAATCTGTGGGTCGGAAAATATTATGAACAAGAATAATAAAAGCAACATCACTCACTTACAAAGCAGGTGGTGCATTTGGTAAAATGTAAAATTCACAAGTCACCTCTCCAACTGCAACGATGCTGTCTCTGTATTTCCGAAACCAAGGAAGAAATGGGTCCAAATCCTAAAATAAAAAAAAAGTATTATTTATATGACGACTTAGGTTTAGTTTACCTTCGTCTGTACACTGTGTGCGTCTTGTCCTGAACCCTGAAGAGGATGAACGCCAAAACAAGGAAACACAAAACCAGGAAAGCTGCATACAAACATTAAAGATTTCAAATGATGGAGGGAATAGTTGTTTTTAAACAAAAATAAAGTCTTCACAAAAGCTGCAATGAGGATTTACACCTAAATGCCTCTATATTAAGAGTCCCAAATGCTTTTATTAACTTACATCTTTGACAAGTGAAGGACTCTCTCAAATTCACTGGCCTCTTCTGTAACGGATATTAACGCCTTTAATCCGGCCTAAAATGCAAGTATTACGTTTAAATAAAGCAATTTCGGTTGCACCCACATGTTTTGAAATAAAAATGGTTTTGGTTTACCGTTTTAGCTCTAAAGACGACAGAATCTATGTCCTTGGTAAAAATAACATCACAAATGTACAATTTTACATCATTCAAAAATTCGAAATCATTCCAAATTAATTAGCACACTAGACGTGCAAGTTATTACCTGGTAAAAGTCTTTTGCTGAGAGGTGACAGTGGCAATCTATGAGCTGTCCAGCCATAATACAAGTTTAATACAATTAAACTGGATAAAGTCTTATTTATTTATTCAAAAGTATTTCATTTTGTAATTATTACATTAAACTTAGCTTAAAACGCTCGTTGTTTAGTTAGTCTCGCTCCATTTGACAGGATCCACGTCCGACAAAAATGCGTTGGGTCGGAACGGTTCTTCGACAACGTGTTCTCGCCGAATTCGATTCAACAGCACATTCATTTCCGTTTCCAGATTTGTTTTGAAAAAATAGCGGCAGACAACATGGAGCAGCCAAGCGACGTCGATTTTAGAGTACATGTCAAATCAAAGAAAATCGTTCGCGATCAGCTTGAAAGGTACAAAGACTTGCTGAGAAAGTTACTTGATGACCAGAGTCACATTTCCGTTGAGGACAAAGAGAAGTTGCTGCAAGATATGATAGTGGTAAGGGGTTCTGCAAAAGTGCTGGATGATTATAATGTAATTGGATTTCTTCATCTCTATAATTGCACTGTTTTAGAACTTCGAATTCACGTTGCAAGAAAATCTTGTGATTGGTGGCTTATCGTGGGACGAGGCATCAGATGACTTTTGTGAAGGTTAGTTGACGTTTTTAGAAGACTGCTTTTCTCACATATAATAGCTCTAGTTTAAAAAGCACACAACATGAATCAATATGTCTCTGTTAAGTATAGAACTTCTCGTAGATTTCCGTACTAATCATCTGCTTTGCGAGTTTAATTAACAAATATATCAAATCCCAAGTCGTATTTAAACAAAGACTTTAACAATTTATATTAAGGCAATTTAACTGAAATTGCATTGTTTTTTCTGTGTTAATAGACCCAGACACCATGATAAATGACATGTTGGATGACAAGATTGTGGAGACCGCCTGCAAACGTGGTTCTTACCCGAAGCAAATTTGCAATCAGGTGGTAAGAACTTTAAAGGCTGAAAGAAAACTCATGGTAAGACTTCTTTGCGTAATCTATCAAAAATAAGTGCTTATCTATTTATTAAATGAGTACATAATCACATTTAATTTGAGATCACGTTTCAAGCCGGGTCAGGCGTTTGTTATTCCATATATGGCCGCTAGATGTCGTTGTCCATTAAGACATGTTCGTCTTCAGCTTGTGGCTGCAATTTGTTTATACATCTAAGTAAATGTTAATTGTTTCAGGGTTTGTATGAACAGGCAGTGACACCAAAAGACATCAAGCCAGATCCAGCTCAAGGTATGTGGGATCAATTCTCCTTGGAAATTAAACGTGTGAAATTCAAACCTGCAACCCATCTAACCTCAAAGCCACAACTGCCCTTTTTTGTATCTACAGTATTTGTCATTTCTCTAATAGCCATTGTTTTCTCAGAAACTCTAATCCAGAATGTTTCCAATGATGCACCTGCAGTGTTCAAGCAAGCCAGTGCGGTTATGAAGGTGTCAATCGCCTATCTTCATATCCTTAGTATTTGACTAAAATGCTTTAAAACTGCTGTATATTTTGTCATTTTTAGTCTCTCCACGGTTTAAAGGCGGCAGCGGAGGGTTTGCGTGAAGTGCTTGTCATGTCGTCTTCAGCCGAGCCCTTGGAGGTTTACAGAGAAGTTTCCAGGAGCTCGGAAACATGTCCGAATCTTCACAAAAGACTTCCTTCAACAATCAAGCGAGCAATATCTGATTCTGAATACAGTGCGGATTACGTCCCTGCTCAGAAACTTCTCAATAAGATTGACGCTAATGCAATATAAGTGTGTCGTGAGTGATGGAGTGTGTGTGTTCTGATTAATGTAGAAGCTCCTCTTTGGGTTTTCTTGGATTGTTTTTTTTTATAATTCACTCATTGTAATTTTCCTTAATTATTTTTTAGACTATTATCTTGTAAAACTTTTGCAGAAGTGATTGTGGTCTGTAACACTCCACACTGTGTAATTGGTTCACCACATTTGGTTTCTAAATTAACTGGCATTTAGATTTGTATTTACACTGACTCGGATTAAATTATAACTGTTACTACCAACGGTTTATTTATTTTTAATTAACAGTCATTTCGGAAGAAATGGCTGCAATTATTTCTTTTGAAATGTGGGTTTTTTCCTAATAAACACTACAAAATGTCATACTTTCGAAAACGGAACATGATGCAAATTAGATTAATTAGAAAAACGTTCACTTCCGGTAGTACTTAAAACGAATTTCGGAAAGGTAACGTGCAAGCGCGAGCCTTCGAGAGTTCGTCACGTGACTTCAAAGAACATCCGCCGATCTAACGCGAGGATGCAAATTTCAGTTTAAGCATTTTAGCGTAAGGCTAATTCCGCCGACCTGACAGTTTTATTCCTCAAACTAGTTTATTAAGAGTGTTTTGTGCGAGCCTTGGTGACACTAACATGTCACTTTTTATCGGGACAAATAACTTTTCCCGTCACGAAGCTTCAAAATTGCGGTCATTTCAAAAATGTGAGGTTGGTAATATTTCACTTTTTTCACATTAGCTTCAGATGCCTCATAAATGTTTTTAAAAATGTCAAAATGTGTACAGATATGCCAACTAAAACCCAGTGTTGCATATATTTTTTCGTTTTATATGTTAATCTAATGAAATAAAATGGATTTGTACAAATAATGACGGCTTACTTGCCACGTGTTGTTGTTTTAAAATACCCTGTGGAAATAAATGTATATCTTGTAAATGTTCTACTCTATCATCATTTATTTATTTCTTAGATAACCAATGTGCAAACACGTGTATAGACAGTATGTATATATTTATGCTATTTATTTTTCTTCTTCTAGTAATCTTCTTTGTTCTACAGAGTTCCGATGACGACAGTAAGAGGTTAAAAAGAAGAGAAAAGAACAGAGTTGCCGCACAGAGAAGCCGCAAACGACAAATACAAAAAGCGGATGAGCTGCACAAGGTTTGCACATGAATTGCTGTTTTCATTCATTTTGTTCATCGCAAATCTGCAATTCATTATTTTTTTTCTTTTGTATATGTTTTGATCAGGCGTACGTGTCCCTGGAGCAGGAGAACACCCTGCTGAAGAAGGAGGTGCAGTTGTTGATAGAGGAACAGAGACGTCTGAGCGAAGCCCTGAGATCCCACGAGCCCCTGTGCCCCGTCATGACCTCTGGTGTGACCACCACACGATCTACAGACACTGTTGGGGTTATTACTAGATAGAACCTCTGATGCTCACCAGTTTTTAATTCTTTTCACAAGTGCTTTTATATGTCCAGTTTATTGTGCATACAGTAGTGTAGGTCAGGGGGAGAGAGATGTATATTTATACTTTCAGCGAATGCACATATTCCAAATACAGAACATCAAGCATATCTGATATTTCCTTTGACTGATATTCACTTTTTTAATCCAGCTATAATAACAGGTTATATATTTTTTTACGTACAGTGGTTTTTTGTGATGGTTTCTGAGGGTGAAACTTCTGCTTTCTATGATGACCCAATATTCCAAAGTCAGTTTCAGTTGACGTTTATTGAGACTTGAATAAACTATTTAAAAATTTTAAATTAAACTCATTTATAAAAAAATATTTTCTAGAAAACAGAAAAGGGATTTATTAATTTATTTATTTATTAATTGATGATTTTAAAATTTGCTTTACAGGTTGATTTTGGCATATATTGTTGACCTAACTGGATATTAAGCAATTTTGATCTTGTAGGTCATTTTTTTCAGTAAATGTGTTGTCACCAAATCAAAAATAGATAATTTCTTGGTTTTTCGTGGTATCCTGACAAACTTTTTCTGGGGGTGTTTGCGGTAAAACACTGGTCAGATTAGATTTTTTTTTTTTTTTGCAAGTGTCACTTCCTCAAAACTTCACGGACTTACATTTTTATGCATCGCAGCGTACACACTTCTACTTTTCTCTTCCAGTTTTCTCTTCTCCCTTGAACCGTCCTGAAGCCTTTCTCAACTTTTTGTATCTTCATTTTAGACGGTTACTGTCAGAACTATAGAATGTGAAATAGAAAATAAGAGGTTTGAAATTGTCACGTTAGTTTTCAGTTGTGTAGCAACACGTCCATTTCCTAAAGAGTTCAGACCCATTTCATCACATGTTTTTTTTTTATGTGCTATTGCCCATTTTTGCTTTTATTTTTGATGTTCTTTGATGTGAGACGGCTTTTAACTGTCCTCTGCTCTTGACTTTGCCGCTTCATTATATTGACTATAATTATAGGGACCGTGACACTGTTGTGCTAATGGCTTCTAGAAGAAAGATGTTTAATGGATCAAATCAAGGGACACATTGGCTCTTAGATATAACGACAGACAGGCAGACAGACAGACTAAGGTAGAAAGATGTGTTCAAGTTTATTTGCACAGCGTTTTTCTTAGATTCAGAACAACGCAAAGTGGCTATGGGAAAAAAAATATAGAAAAAGATAGACAGACAGATATATGTGATGGATGGACAGATGGATGGATGGATAGATAGACAACACGTGGCTAAATGCTTCTTGTCAGATGGAATTACAAGGAAGTAGAAGTAGGTGTTTTTTTTTTTATTTGAAAAAAAAAGTCTTCTGCAAACCGCCGCTGTGAGTAGGTGTGGCCTAGGCCACATGGCAGGACTTTTATAACGACATATTTTCTTCCTGGTTACAGTAACAGTAGGTGTTTGCCCTCAGCCTTCACCTAAGCGTGTCGTCGGACTCTTTTCCGGTGCTTTCCTGTGTTTTGAGAAGGACGAGGACCCCGTGAACCCGCTGGTTAGGAAGATTCAAACATGGCTGCATCAAATAGGCGCTCAAAGCAGTTTGCAAAGCCTGTTGTGTTTGAGGCGTGTCGTTTCAAAAGACCTTTTGACGTGTGTTAATTCCATTGCAACAGATTTGAGAAGTTGCATCAGAATGTGCAGTTTTCCACTGATTGCATTTATTACTCAGGGCTGTGACCATGCGGCTTGACATCACGGCGGGTCAAAGTGCAACCATAGTCAGGTCATGGTGTGAAGAGTCGGCTCAGCTTGAGATTCCGATCGGAGCGGCGCATTCACGGATCATACGGAAACATCACTTATGATCATTTTTGGAATATTTGTGGTGTTACGTAAGGTGTTTTTCATCAGCACCGGGGGAATAGTGGAATGTTTTTAATTGCACGTCAATATGTCCTGACCGCCGTTGCTGTGAAGCAATAAACTGAAATTGTCACTTGATTGCTCAATAACTTTTTTTTTTTGCGTGTGAGCTTGTAAAATAATTAGTAAAGTTCAAGCTCAGCAGGATTTATTTTTGAAAAGCTTTTTACTTCCGAACACTAAAGTGGACAGTGACTTTACACTAATCTTGTGAGAATGAGACAAAAATCACACACAAACCGTAATATATAAATGTTAAAACTTGAGAATGGTTTGTAATCTTTTTACTTTCCACATTCCTGTGTATGTTTTTGTGTCCATAAATAATATGACTAAAATCATAATTTATTTATTATATTGTAACTATAAATACTTGACCATTTTTTTAAATCATATATGCAATACATTCATCATTGATCAATAAAAAACACATTTGGAAGACATGCCCAGACACATGTTTAAAAAATTTTTTTTTATTACTGTCACCGAAAGATTAATAATGCGTGGACCATTGTAACAAATTGCTAGTACGACAATATCTGATATGGTTAGATTGTTTTACATTGATTTATGTGCAGTATTTTGCCATTTTTTGTAATAATCTTTTTGTAAGCACTCTTTTTCATATACAAAAGTGGTTTATATTTCACATTCTACTAACTAAATGACACTTTAATTGAATTCACATTTAAAAAAGTGATAAATATCCACCATTGATTGTCACAGATTCATATGCTGTATCCATGGAAACAGGTTGTTGAATGTGCTGAATCATAGTTGTGCAGTGAAATGAACTTGGCTGAACTCTTTTGTCGTCTCTCAGGTACATGTGTCGACTTGTCCGACCACAAACTACAGAAAGAAAACTTCTACAGTGCAGCCTTAGTAATCGCCTTGAGAATAAATCCTAATAATTAATATATATATATATATATATTGTACAGTATGTGAGAACACACATACGCTATTCTAAATACTTTGAAAAACAATAACAATAAATAATAATTATACATATTATATATGTAATTTATATAATACTGTATATGCATATTTATTATTTATGTATACATATATTATACACACACACACACACAATCACATATATAATACTATCGTTGTAACAAAAGTAAAAATTAATAACACACAGAAGAATAATTAAACTTCACAACTCAATTGGGGATTAATCTTTCTTTTTGTTTTATTAATAAAGTATAAAAAAAAGTCAAAATGAAGCCATTCATTTTGCATAAAATGCTTTTAGCAATTACACTTCAGTGCATTTACATACAAGTGATACATGTCACACACACGCAGCGAAAACCTCCCAAGAGTTTATTAAACATTGGGGGCGGTACAACATTTCGTATTTGATACACAATCCAAAAAATACAAAATAAAGGTTTCTAGACGCCAGCGCCATTCAGCCTGCCTCACAAATCTGTGGAATACGTTGAAAAAGGAAAAACGAGATGGGTAGAAATAAAAAAAATTTAAAAAAGGGATTTTTTTGTACTTCTCAGAAGTGGGGTGTTTGGAATAGTACACCTTTTTTGTATTTCAGCATATTCTCAAGCGTTAGGCAACAGGTCTCGATCACATGTCATGTGATGCGGTTTCTTCACCAACAACACGACAATAAAACAGTCATATGATCTCGACAATTAAGAGCTTTTACGTGTTTTCCCTCCTTCCCACTAAACGACACAGTGACTTGATAAGGAAAATGCCACATTGGAAAACAACTTATCTCCTACAGCTAGGACACAAAACATAAAGGTTGGACTTTAAAATATATATTTAAATGTTATATATTACCAAGGCCGGCTATGGATCAGCCCTTCACGTCATTTTTTTCTTCCTTTTTTACATGCGTGCCAAAGTCCGCGAAATACTTCCCTGTTTTTCTCGTCTATTATTTATGTAGGAGTTTCCCGTACAGAACATGTCCTGAGCGATGAATAGCAGCTTTAAATACTATATGGACACTTATAGAAGGCCGAGGCCACAGATAACAGATGTAACTCGACTTCTTCACCCTGTTTAGCATTTGTCAATAAGTTAAAAAAAGATGAACAATTCCAGCCTGCTCAACTTTCCCAGTCCGACTCGGAAAAAAAGAGTTTCCGGGTTCCCACACGCAACTGATAAATAAATGAAATCATGTTTTAGCGTCAACATGGCATGGAGCTTCGGTGCATATCAAAAGCATTTCGTAACGAACCGTTAAATAGAACGACTAACACAGTGCTTTCATAGTCCCTTATAGATCAGTGTATGCCCGACCAACCTTGGCACCGTTGGCACCCTTCACTCCCAGTCCTTGAGATCACAGGTGAAACTTGCAGTGTCTTTTTGCCCACCCGACCGTGATTCAGAAGTGCCCACAGGGGGTGGGCATGTTCTGGGTGAGATTGAGAGCTTGGAGTGTGGTCTCTTTAATCTGCTGGATGAAGAGGTTCCTCTCGTCTTCCGGGGTCTGGCCGTTCTGGGCGCGGACGATACAGGTGGGCCGGTGCAGATTTAGCATGTAAACCAGCTGCTGTTTTTGGTTCTTCAGATCCTCGATTTGCGCTTTCAGCTCGGTGTTGATGGATTCCAACTTCTCGGATTCCTGCTTGACACGGGAAGAGTTCACGGAGTTGTTAAGAATGGAATGAATTTGGATTTAAAAAGTGTTGGGGGGGGCTGTTTTATTTAATTAGGGGGATTAATTAGCATTATTAATTGTTCTTAATAATGCAGATTGTTTGATGTAAAATCTGACGTAAACAATGAGTTAAACTTGTGAACAATGTTTGATGTACGTTTTTTTAGTCCCATAATTTTAATTTGCAACAATTTGGTTACCTTTTGCAAATGGTCCGTTTTCTCCTTTTTCTTGTTCCTACATTTTGCTGCTGCGATTTTGTTTCGCTCCCTTCTTCTTTTTCTCCTGTCACTCTCTGCCGGATTGGACTGAAATGATAAATTATCGTATTTTTTTATTCACTTTTCAAAGTGACAAGTTTGGGTTTCACTTCACACATCTCTCAATTTATATAATATATGTCTCAATTTATATAATACATGCAATATAATTAAAACAAACACATACATATATATTTACACACAAACACACATTATATAGGTTTGTATGTGTCTAAATAATCATGTTATAATTAATAAGCATGTCATTCTCACCTCACGCTTCACAGAGAGTTGTTCTGTGGATTGTTCCGGATTTGTTCGGTCAGTGGTCAAGGTGTTCAAGCCGTTGGACAAGCGTTTGTTGTGGATGGCAAAGCGCAGCTCCTCTTTCACTAATGGAGTAAAGTTGGTGAAGTCATCTAGTGTTAGTGAGCCTGGTGGAGACAGGCAAGGAACCAACGCTGAAGCACTGATTTCAGAGGGACCTAAACCAGTGTGCTGAAGCATCATTCCAGAGTCTATGGAAAAATCATGTTTAAGTTAGACCACAGTCTAGGGAACAAAGTACAGAATAAAGTCAGGATAGCAAGAAAGAGTGTGGGTGTGTGTGTGTGTGTGTGTGTGTGTGTGT